>CM042887.1:13261720-13547103 GCA_023653495.1 Melastoma candidum | reverse complement strand
AAGTTTCTGGGTCTCCTCTACCTGTTCTTCTTGAGGATTTTCGAGATGGGAACCATTGATCGGTTGTTTAACAGGCAGAGAAGCGTTCATGAAATTCTTGGCGGCGGTCTCGGTGAGATTATGCTTTCCGCTTTTACTTTGTGTTTGGATTCAGACGAGACAATTAGTTTTGGGGATGATGTTTCCTGGAGAGAGGTAGTGTTTTTAGGTTGTCTTGTGTAGTGAGAGTAGATAGCCGATGACTGACGACGAATCCAAATTTTCTTTTGGTGGAGAGAAACAGTTGCGGATGTGATATTATGGAGGAGGAAGAATTTGACCAGGGGGATATTGTTAGCAGCATTGGCAGCCTGGGTTGTGTTCGAGAGATCTGGGTATACCCTGGTCTCACTTGTTTCCAGCGTTCTGCTTCTGCTCATCACCATTCTCTTCCTGTGGGCAAGATCTGCTGCCATCCTTAACAGGTAGTGGGTGAACTTCCCTTCCTGTAAATCGTCTGACATGTTCTCCTAGTTTCGTTTGCGGAGGTAGCTTTGTCGGGCATCCGGGGATCAATGTAGATTTGCTCTGCATTCAAGTGACTGTTAGTTCGAAGCGAATCCTCTCTTTCGTGTGTTCTCGCATGATGAACTGGGTCAATTCCACTTTCTGGAACAGACCTGCGCCGTCTCTACCAGAGTTACAGATATCAGAAGAGATGATGGAAGGTCTGGCTTCTCTTGTTCGGACTCACACAAACTCTTTGCTGTCCTCATTCATGGATATTGCTCTGGGCAAAGACTCTGGACTATATATGAAAGTTGCTGGATCCCTCTTTCTACTGTCAGTACTGGGTGGCTTGACCGATTTCCTTACCCTTTGTTACACAAGTAAGTATAATCATTTCGTTGGATACCCGAGTCCGTCGAAAGTATTCTTTATCTTCTCCTGACTATGAACGCATCTTGGGGTGCCAGGCCTGGTTGTCATCTTCACCATACCGGCAATATATGAAAAGTATGAAGAGCATGTTGATGGCCACATGATGAAGGGGTATCACAATCTGGTTCAGTTTTATGCCAAATTATACGGCCGGTGTTCCGGGAAAGTCCAGCAATGGATCTCGGAGGCGAAGAAGTTGAATTGATATGCCCTCTTGAACCTCTGTCCTGACTACATTCCTCTTTTACTTCTCTTCCTTCTTTCCTGTAAATTTGTGCTAGAGTTATTGTTGATCGATGCTTATAATCAGATGCTTCTCGAAAAGGTTGATCTTAAGGGGTTTTGAACTAGTTCCTGAGGATATTTGCTTAGATCTTATGGCTGAGATGATGAAAAGGTAGAAGAGAAGTCGGAACATCTTCCCGACACAAGTCTTGCTCGATTGTATGCCCAAAACCAAAAAGATGTTTGGGGGGGGGGGGGGGGGGAGCAGTTCGGCGCAAACAATCCAACCAAGTTTTCTTACCGCGCTTTCCCAAGCAACCGGATCGAACCCCACAACGAACGACAGCTTCCCCTCGGACAACGACGGAGAACGTTGATTACATGCCAATTTCGTTCGTTCCCCGCGATTTCCTGGGATGTCTCCCATTGTGATTTGGGTCTTTTGTTGTGTGGTTTTTTTGGTTTCGGTTTCAGAGAAAAAGAGCGAAGTTGATGAGAAGAAGAGCGATAGGGGAGTTCCCTATCAGTATGTTAGGAGGAGCAACTCAATCATTCCCACCGCTTCCTTAGCTGGAACAGAAGTCCAGCGTAGCGGAGAATTCGTTCTGCTGCTGCAGTATCAGATCGCTACTACCCCCCCCCCCCCTCGTTGCATTCGGCTCTGGTTAGCTCCCCCGAAACCCAATCCTAGTGGTAAGAGTTCTGGGTTGATTATCCGGGCAATGCTGTTGGTGGCCGGAAAGTTTGGATCTTGATTGGATAATGTTATGTGGGGTTGGTTGGTTGTTGGGTCTATTTATTCTTTTGTTCCTGATTTTGTGTTGGCAGATAAGAGTTGACTCTTCCAGGATTAAAGGATGGTCATTTCCGGGTCTGATGTTGTAGATCTTTTGAGGGGTTATCTCTTAGTTTGCTCAGGGAGATTGTAAATTTTTTGGATGGATACGAATATTTTCCTGGGTGAAATTGCTATTAAGTGTTGCACAGTGTCGAAAGGCTAATGATGAAGCCTTTTTTTTGGTCTAATCTGATCCTGTTATGTTCTCGCAGAACTTATGATTGTTTACCTGGTGCATATGCAGGAGATTATGGTGGAGCAACTGGTGGATTTCAGAGGTAAGATCTCATGATTTGAAATTTTGTTTTGTTTAAACTGTTCGTGATGTAGATTCCATTTTGATTAGCACCCTTCCCTTGTTTAATCTATGTTGTGGGAGTGCCAGTGGCACTGGCGCATGATGTTTCTTGAAGGTAAAATGTTTTAGTTCATGATTATGACTAGATTAATTAGCTGCTTTTGGCAGCTCCTTCTGTTAGGCCAGGATGGGCTGTCAAACGTTAACATAAGGTCAAAGAATCTGGTGTCAAATTTTGCTGCAGTGTTGTAGTCACGGACTTTAGATCTGTGAGCAGGCAGATGTTGGATGAAGTAGAGATACGCGAGCTGCTTATTTTTTATCATGTTGGCCATCGCTGTTGTTGGGGAAGTCGTCCTGCTCGGACCTGGAAATTTTACAAATTGAGGACTGCAATGTCTATGTCGGAACTTTGGACACTTTCATTGATGAAAGAGAAATCGTTCGTCGATGGAAAGGATGAAGGCCCTGAGCTTGGAATTTGGGAGTAGATCTGAGGAATCAGTTCCCTGTTTTATTTATTCCTTTCATGGAAACCAAAACCATTGTGCCTCACTCGGAAACAGTAGAGAAATGCTCTGGCAAGCCCACTTGAATGATACGTGAAAATGTCAGGCCATACCTACAATGCTCCTGTACAATGGATCATTTGAACATTTGTAACGTGTCATCCTGCTCTTGCTGAAATTCTGCAGATTGTGCCGGGAGAGGAGATCGTGTCTGTCTTACCTTGCAATTCAGATCAAGAACCTGGATTCTACAACGAAAAATCAGATGACCTTGTGTCCATCCTGCCATGGAAGGGGTTTAATTGCTCGCCGAGATGGGTCTGATTCCACGTAAAAACTTTTCTTCTTTATCTACACGTTTGTTTCACCCTTTGTTTGCTTGCTGTTTCCAATGCATTTGTTGTTGACACTTAAATGTGTCTCAGATGTGCCAAGTGCAATGGCAAAAGGAAGATCCCTAGCGTGACATGCGGATCCTGTGGACTAGTGAGATGCGAGACATGTAAAGGGAGCGGGTCACTTCTCTCTCTGGTACTGTACATTGTATATGGATTTAGCCTTGAATGGGTAGCTATCCCTACAGATGAGATGATCGTCGAGTCATCTGCAGGAAAACACTGTCAGTTAGGAAGGTCAGCGCGACGGCAGGAGCATCATCAGTTCCAGACGAGGTTTACCACAGGGCAAAGGGGGTGCAATGCTGCAACACACAGGCATACCAGTGCACCCCGACGTACTTTGCGGACTAGTACTTCCTCAACAAGTTCTCCTCGGGGGTGATAACAGAGAGCCCCGGTGCCGGCCACGGCGGGGGTGATATGTGAGAGGCACGAGATATCGGTGGTGCGGGTGACGATGACGCATCGCAACCGTGCTTTCAGGTTATACGCGGTAGGGAATAGCAGGGAAGTGTACCTGAAGGAGTACTACCCATCGATGTTCTGCCGGGGGATGCGTCTCGTATCGGGTGGGTTAGTGTCACCCAGGCCACTAAGATAAGACCGTGTGTCATCCTCCTCCGTTGGTCAATCAAATCGTACCTCTGTAAATAAAATAAAAGTGGAAGGTGGCGGCGGCCGAATTATTTGAGAAGGAGAATTCAAGAGAGTCGGCCTAAAGGAATAATATTAAATATTCTTTCTTTTTTTTTTTGGAGGGGGAATTTTGTCCCCGGTGGCAAAAGATTCGCTTCCTGAAATTCGTACGGATAAATTATGGGTAAAACAAAAAGATTACACCCATAGTGTGGGTTGACATCCTTACGAGGTTACGACGTCAAAATCACCTCTTCGAGTTACAATTTGTAAAGTCCAAATACATTGGATTTCTGGTAGCAAAAATAAAAAATAAACATTAGGGATAAGATTTTCTTGACCAGTTTTTAGGGAAGATGAGATTTCGTATCAAAAGGGTGAAAAAGAACTCCAAACAGACAACCCCAAACCTCGTACCTCTCTCTCTCTCTCTCTCTCTCTCTCTGTCTGTCAATCTGGTCTTGTGTTTTGAGTTTGTGTTGGGTTGGGAGGAACGTGCGTCCATCTCATCTCCCCCATCTCCTTCCTTCCTTCCTTCCTTCCACCTTTCCTTGGTGGGGAGGGAGGGTTTGCAACCCAATTCCAACAATAGACCGACCCCTCATTCATTTCTTTCCTTTCCCTTTTTTCCACTCGTAGCATTTGCCATTCCCATTCTTCAATCTTCCCAATATTAAACCAACAGGAATACACCCGCCAACCGCTTCCTCTCCCCTCCCCCCCCCCCCCCCCCCCACCCACCCGCCGCTTTCCAAATGGTGTTGTCGGCGCCCACGTCCTCCGGCGTCCCGCCGATCAACTCCTCCAACGCCAGCCCCCGCCTCTCCCCTGCCACCGCCACCACCCGTCGTCGCGTCGCCGACCTTGTAGACACCCCTTACCATTCCTCATCCGAGGACGACGAGGAGGATCCCTCCTCCCACCACCACCATCACCACCACCACCACGCCGCCCACAACTTCAATCACCCTCATCATAATAGTCATGGCTCCAGAGGCGCCCTCGTGCGTAAGAGACTTTTCAGCGTCATGCCAGAAGCCTGGGCGAGGCGTCACCCCGGGAGGAAGGTCTTCTCTGGGCTCCTCCTCATGGTCGTCTTCTCTGTTTTCATCAAGGGGTCCTTCTTTGCCGGTAGTAATTTCGGGTATAAGAACGGGTTGCTTACGCACGCCACCATCAAGGAGGACCTCGTTCGTAATAAGGTTGTCGATGTTAAGGACGGGTCCTCTTCTTCCTCATCTTCTTCGTCCTCGTCATCGTCTTCGATGCCCAAGCGTGTCCTGGAGAAGTTGTCCGTAAGTCTAACAAGGCCAAAGATTTAATATTCATTTCTCCCTCCGTGTTCCCGAGAGAAGCTCTTTTCTCATGTTTTATCCTTTGCCTTTGACAGACGCCGGAGATTTGGATGAAGCCAAACAGTGATAATTACCACCAATGCATAGCTAGACCCAAGAATATAATAAGTGAGTTCGCGAACTCGACGTTGAATGTTCGCTTCTGAATGCCACATTTCTGGCGCGATCTCCCTCACCATTTTGAGATGCGTTGCAGGTGCGCGGAGAAATACTAATGGTTACCTGATCGTGCATGCCAATGGAGGGTTAAACCAGATGAGGACAGGGGTGAGTTCTGATTTTTGATCGACTTTATTGTTTTGATGAGCTTTTACAGTTTCCTGATCGTTGGACAATGGATATTTGTTGTTGTCAGATATGCGATATGGTTGCAATCGCAAAGATCATGAATGTTAGCCTCGTTCTTCCTTCTCTCGATCACGAGTCCTTCTGGACCGATCCCAGGTACCATCTGAATGATAAGGTCAGGGTCCCTTTATGTGACGGCGAACTTATATTATGATGTGGTTGTTCTTTACAGCGACTTTAAGGACATCTTCGATTGGAGGCACTTCATGGATGTCTTGAAAGACGACGTCGATATAGTTGAATCCTTACCGGCAAAGTATCAGTCTGGACATCCCCTGTTGAAGGCCCCGATTTCTTGGTCAAAGGTACGGTGATTCAATTGCTTGTATCCACTTGTCACGAGCTCGGATTGTGGGATAGAAGGATGGCATATGAGGGAGTTTTGGGCATATTTGCAGGCAAGTTATTACAGAAGCGAGATACTCCCTCTGTTCAAGAAGCATAAGGTGATCAAATTCACTCACACGGATTCGCGCTTGGCAAACAATGGCCTCGCTTCATCCATTCAGAAGCTCAGATGCCGTGTCAATTATGAGGCTCTGAGGCATACGGATGAGATTGAGGAGCTTGGTAGAACCCTAGTCGATAGGATGAGGAATAACAGCGAGCCATACATCGCCCTTCACCTAAGGTACGGAAATCGAGCGGCGGAATTTCAGTTGATGAACGGTGCACATCGACCTGATAAAATCCTTCTGCAGGTACGAGAAAGACATGCTAGCTTTCACAGGCTGTAGCCACAACCTCACAGCAGAAGAGACGGAGGAGCTTAGAATTATGAGATATGAAGTGAAACACTGGAAGGAGAAGGAGATAGACAGCGCAGAACGGCGCCTTCAAGGCGGGTGTCCGATGTCCCCTAGGGAGGCAGCATTTCTTCTCAAGGCACTGGGCTACCCTTCCACAACGATGATATATATAGTCGCGGGGGAAATTTATGGAAGCAATAGCATGGACGCATTTCGATCCGAGTATCCGAATGTTTTTACTCATTCGACCCTCGCTACGGAGGAAGAGTTGGAACCTTTTCTGTCGTTCCAGAATCGCCTGGCTGCCCTGGACTACATTGTTGCACTCGAAAGCGACGTTTTTGTATATACATACGATGGGAACATGGCGAAGGCCGTGCAGGGTCACAGGAGGTTCGAGGGATTTCGGAAGACCATCAATCCTGACAGGTTTGGCCTTCAGCTGAATCCCAGATCTCCATCCGTTCAAACTGATTCGAATCTGTGCATGTGTTTTTGTTCTTGCAGACTAAATTTCGTCAGGCTTATCGATAAGTATGATGACGGTTTGTTGACATGGGATGAGTTCTCTTTGGAGGTGAAGAAGTCACATTCGGACAGGCTTGGCGCGCCTTATCTGAGACAAGCAGGGGAGTCACCAAGGTTAGAGGAAAACTTTTTTGCAAATCCTCTGCCTGGCTGTATCTGCAGCAAGCAGCAGGATCACTTGGCTAGCGTAAAACATTCCGCGAGACAAAAAAAGGCGAAGCTACGGCGGTAGGTCTGTGTGTATTTAGCGCAGTTTGAGGGGGAAGGGGGAGAAAATTCAATGAAGTTGAAAGCAGGCCTAGACAGATTTGAGCCATTGCAGCACAAAGTTTACAGTGAGAAAATTTTTATATAGCCAGCGAAGAAAACGGGGGCCTTCCCCGCTTATCCGACCCGGGAGAATGATCTGAGCTTTCAACCTTGCCGGGGGACCAAGTCGGAACCCCGGCACCGGAGATGGAGTGGAAGCACAGTTGGTCAGCTTAGATAAGGTACAGAAGAGAGACATAACAGAGAGACCCCCCACCCACCCAAAGTTTTTCATTTTCTTTTTCTTAAAAACGATTCTGATAGGAGCCGGGGGTCAATTTGTTCGATTCTTTATTGCATTCATTGACGGTTCATCGTCTTGCTGTCATTTGGCGAAAATCCTAACTGGGAAACAAGCAGTACACATTACTACTGGCTGCTTTCTTTCAATTCATTTTTGCAAGAAAAAGGAACACGACAGAGAAATAACTGTAACACAGCAATAAGAAAATTGCCGCGTTTGATGACGACCAAGAAGACATGCAAAAGAAACAATGGATCGTCACTTTTCTTTTCCTGCTTCGTTGCTCACTTTCATGCCTTTGCCGTGTGGATAGAGGTTTCGTCGGACGACGATGCGCCTATCTCTGACTCGTTGGGATCTGGGTTTAGGTTGATGTTTAAAAAACTGTGTCGTTTGATTGGGGATTAGGTTGCTCTTGTTGATTGAATTGGGTTGTCGATGATTCTCTGTTCTTGATCATCCCTGGTGCTCCCGTTTACCATAACCTTCCCGTTTGAGAACTTTGCTATGTTACGTTGTCTAGTAATCTTTCAACCTCAGTTTGTACACAAATAGCTTTGTGAGAATATGGGCGACTGATTTTATAGATTTCATCCATAGATCGTATTCAACCCACTTTGCTTGCCGTAAATCACGGCACGCGACGATTCTGGTTTACTGCAGACTGCTGAGGATCACCTACACATTTGACTCTGGTGTTTCATTGATTTAAAATCTCAAGTCGCTCCAAGCGAAAGAATTATTCTGTTCGGGTTCGGCAAAACGTTTTACTCAAGCAAGATACTTCTCCAGTTTCTCTACTTCTTCCACGCTCCCGATGTACAACGGAACTCGCTGATGAATCTGCATGACAGAGCACCCTCGTAAGCAACACCGGTCAGATTACAGGGACAAGCTGCGGAATTTCAAGTCTCATCTCACCTCCACTGGTTGAATATCGAGGATCCTCTGATGACCATCTGATCCCTTTCCACCCGCCTGCTCGACTATGAAGCTCATCGGTGCGCACTCATACAACAATCTCAGCTTTCCGTTCTTGCTCTTCTTGTCCCTCGGGTATCCGTAAATCCCACCATACAACAGAGTCCTGTGGAAATCCCCGACCAGGCTACCGATGTACCTGGCAGAGTAAGGCTTCCCGCTAGGCCCAGGGTCCTTGAGTGCGTCGATGTACTTCTTCAGCTTGTCATCCCACAGCTGGTAGTTTCCCTCGTTAAATGCGTAGATTTTTCCTGCTTTCGGGATTTGAATCTTCTCCTGGGTCAGCACAAACTCCCCGTACATAGGGTCCAAGGTGAAGGCATACACTCCGGTCCCTATTGTGAGCACAAAAATCACTGAGCTCGAGTACATGCAGTACCCTGCCGCGAGGAGGTTGCTCCCTGGTTGGCACACATTGACGACGCAACGCAGCTCTTGCTCTTCCAGCTAAATAAATCACGAAAAGAACCAGCCAGAAAACTGAGTGTAGTATCATACATTTATTGCAGACTCATTTAACTGCAGAAAAGAAGCAGACTCACTGTCGCATCATCTCCGACATCAGCAAGGCACTCATCGTTGGGGCTGTATATCCCGAATATGGATCCCGTGGAGACAGCGGCATCAATGTTAGATGACCCATCGAGTGGATCAAAAACAACGATGTAGTTTCCCGAGTAGCTCTCTTCCACAGCCACCGGCACATCCTCCTCCTCCGAGGCGATGATCCCGGTCCTACCACTGGATTTCAAGCAGTTTGAGAAAACCTGAAACCGGGGATTATTTCCGCCAACAAATTCGTCATAAAGTTCACCATACTTGTTTTACTGGAAAGATTTTCCGAATGATGAATACCTCATTGGACACGACGTCGAGCTTCTTCTGGTCCTCCCCCTGGACGTTAACTGCGCCCTGCACCCCAGTCAGATTAGAGATCCCCGCTCTCTGCACCAAGGAAGCAATCTGCTTGCAAGCCATGGAGATGCTGGACAAGAGGATGGTCAGCTCAGCATCAATTGTCCCATCCCTCTCCTGCCTCAGGAGCCATGTCGTCAAAGTCTGCAGCTCATAGCCGCCCTTCTTACTCTTCTCATCCGACTCCACAGCCGCAGCCCCAGCGGCCGAACACCGCAATCCCCTCGAAGCACGGGAACCACCCTCATGCCTGGACCCTTTCCGGATGAGGGAACTCGAACAGAGATGCGAAGAGGGGAAGGCAGAGAGGGAGCGGCGGGAAAGCACGAGGTGAGGTGGAGAAGGGGACGTCGCTGCTGCTGCAGTCACCATAGCTGTGAAAATGCTTGGAGACTTAATTTTTTTAAGAAATAATACTGGAGTTAACAGTGTAATGCTGGTGCAAGTTCCTCCATGTTGTTGTTCTTTGGCTGCTCAGGGCGTTTGGTAAGGGAAGGAGATGAAAATGTGAGGACAGCAAAAGATATCTCCTCCGGGGGGGTCCCCACTTATCTCTCTCTCTCTCTCTTCCTCCATAGCTCACCTTCCAGTGCTGTGTGGATGGGAACGAGAGCGGCATTGG
This sequence comes from Melastoma candidum, assembly GCA_023653495.1. NCBI lineage: Eukaryota > Viridiplantae > Streptophyta > Magnoliopsida > Myrtales > Melastomataceae > Melastoma > Melastoma candidum. Next base: position 13,537,227 of record CM042887.1, on the reverse strand, counting down.
GAATGACAAAAGATCCCGAGTGGGCTGGGCTGGCCCAATTATACAGCAACTGGCATCAGGCCCATAATAATCACACTGATAAGCCCATCAAACTTTATGGCCCAAATATTCTGGCCTTTTTAGTTGGGCCCCCTTCAAATGATACACAAAGAAGATTCATTCATTCATACGAATGAACGATGCCGGCAGGCATCTTCCGAGAAACGATTGAGAGATATTGAATGGGTTGACCTGTCCGTCCAATGGCTCAATCGTTCCACATTGAATTGGTAAAGTGTGTTAGGCCAGGGGGGAAGTCATTCCCATTCATCACGGCATGACTCCATCCCACCCGCCATCGAGACTAAATTTAAAAAAAAAAAAAAAGAACAAAACACGCGTCCCTTTGAGACTGACTTTGCTAAAAAAATAGTAAGACCGGGCCGGTCGCCTTCCAACTAATAACCGCATTCATTCCTCCACACAGGAGGAGGCTTGCTTCAATAGGCCGCCTACATATGTCATCGTCCTGTGGCGTGAGGAGGCTTGCTTCAATAGGCCGCCTACATATGTCATTGTCCTGTGGCGTATCAAAATTAGTGCTCGGGGGAGTTAAAACAGGTGGCTAAACGACAGCGTTCGCCGCTTCGACCAACCCGCCATCATCACCGCCGATGATTCGGCTTCTACCATTTTTTGATGGAATTACCTAACAAGAGGGGTCATAACCATGCATTTTTAACCCATGCCATATTTATGCTGTGGGGTGGGGGGATTATTATTATTTCCCGAGGCATTTATGGGTCGACGGACGGGGGAAAGAGAGATTAGGAAGGAACAATGAAATTACGCCATGAGAACGAGGGAGCAGGGAAATAGAGACACGCGTGTGGGTTCACGAAGCCATTGAAGAAGAAGAAGCGATCAAAGCCGCGTAAATAATAATAATAATAAAGGCAGGTGTTGCGGTCGACGACGACGTCATCCATTGGGAAACCCCCCCCCCCCCCCCCCCCATTTTGTGTAATGAACTCCCCCCAAATCGTCACTTTGCTAAAGAAAACAAAAATCCCAAAAATTTAACAAAATTCCCTCCCCCCTATATATATAACGTATATAAATAGAAGCCCCCTCTATTTATTCACTAGCATTCGCACCCCCCAGATAAAAATCCCCTTGGAACCAACCCCAAAGACAACCTCCCCTTTGCCCTTCCTTTGCATCAATGGCCGCCTCCATGAAGAACCTCCCCTTGATCTCCCTCCTCCTCCTCTTCGCCTCCTCCCTCTTCCTCCATTCTGCTCTAGGTATGTACACTCCTCTCTTTGATAAACGTGCGTGACCCCCGTCGAGCGTTTACGTCTGAATGTTAAGGAAAAAAAAAAACAAAACAAAACAACATTGGGTTTGTTTGTTTGTTTGGTATGATTGCAGCCGAGTTGGTTTGCGAAGACCTCCCCAATGAGTTGTGTGCTTTCTCAATCTCCTCCTCCGGGAAGAGGTGCCTCCTCGAGACGTTCGCTATGGACGATGGAGGGGTCGAGTACCAGTGCAGATCGTCCGAGGTCATCGTCGAGAGGATGGCTGAATACATCGAGACAGAGGACTGCGTGAACGCTTGCGGCATCGACAGGAAGTCCGTGGGGATCTCATCGGACTCCCTCCTCGAGGCTCAGTTCACGAACAAGCTCTGCTCCAAGGCGTGCTACGAACAATGCCCCAACATCGTTGACCTCTACTTTAACTTGGCTGCCGGCGAAGGTAAGGAATCTTCTCTGTTTTTGTTTCCGAGAAGATGACTACTCACACATCTGAATTATTTCCTTGCTCCCGACTCAAAGAATTTTAGGGTCTTTTTACGACATGTCCTGTCATAACAATTTAGGGACATATTCCAAACAAGACGCTGATGTTAATAATTATAAATTATCAGGCATGTAAAGCTGATGCTTGCGTTGAATTTTCACAGGCGTGTTCTTGCCGGATCTATGCGAGGCCCAGCGCCTTAACCCGCACAGAGCCATGGTCGAGCTGATGAGCAACGGAGCAGCCCCTGGTCCGGTATCATCCGCATCGCTAGGCTTTGATGGGTCCGTCGCTCCGGCCCCTTCTCCCCTGTAATTTAGCCGAGAGGTGGTCAAGCAAGCATAGTACTCTTATTATCCGGGAATAACTATATGAATATTCTTATTATTATTCCCCTACGGAGAGAAATAAGTCCCCTAGTTTAGAGGAATATGAACGCCTTCGCCTTGGCACACATGAAAATATTCCGAGAAGAGATGAGAGTCTGGTGGCGAGGGGAGTTGTTTTGATTAATTTGTGTTAGCAAACTCTATGATACTCTATTATTATACAGCGGGGGATTATCAATAGGTTGTTGTAGCGACGTGTTATTCGTTCTATAAATTATATACTACAATACAACGATATGCTATTACAAAGTCGGAAATAATGTCCACAAGTAATGATGAATATGAAATGGAAGACCATTTAGGTGGTCACGTATGAACTGATGTTGTGTTTCTCTTGGACCTTCCGAAGGAAAGGAAGCGCGATTTAACGATAATTCAACAAAAAAGACCGACCGACTCCAACACTTAGCCATGAAGAAGACGACCCCCCATCTCTTTTCAATGTGAAAAAGAAGACTTTGAAGGAGTCATCGTGCATGGCCCGACAACATTCCAATCATCCTGTTTAGTTCTGTTCCCACACCTGTTGGGAACGTTGACCATATGATTAATTCTTCCACCAGGAAGAATACAAGGAACCTGAGAATGAGATTAATTTGAGAGTTATTGACCGTTTAACTCTAAGTAATCCCTCCCCGCCGATGGTGTTCCGGATCTGGGGGTTGTCATAGTTTGAAACTTCCAAGAAACATACCAAAATAGAATTCTCCCTCCTACTCTTGAATTGAGACACGATGAATTTGTAAAGCTACACAGCACCTTGCATGTCGTCCCCGCCTCGGGAAAGTGCCCTTCTGCAGGCTCGGCAACAGGCCGCAACCGCAACGGCAGCGACCGCCGCATCGACAACTGGTCCATCTTCTGCCTCTTCCGTCAACATTTCGAGTGTCAGTAACCTCAACGGAGTCCCTTAGGTGCCGAGCACCCTTGAAGATGTGCCAACATACGCAAGGGGCTCCGTGACTTCTTGGGCTGCCATATATATAGCACCGAGAGTTTTTATATTATCGTAATATTTTCCAATTATCCTCATCCTCAAGGCCATAATCCAATAATAATGTTATACTAGGTTTTGGGTTAAGTTCTCGAACTATACAATATTTTTATATACTTTATAAATAAATAAAAGAAAAAAAGTATGGGTCACGTTGATCCTCTCATTGTTTACGAGGTGGCCATCTCCATTGCAAGGCCTCTCGAGGTTCATGCAGGTATTCGCACAGCACGCCATATATTAACGCCGGGACTCTCAGCCACCACCACCGATCATTTCACCAGAAGAGCAAAACAAAAAGGAGAGAGAAGTTTGTTATTATTGTCTTGTATTGATTTATGTGAGTGCATATTTGTTAAGACACGCAAACTTGTAACATCGGGCCTATTGACAGACTTTTACAAAATTATTAAGTTGTAAGCCAATTTACTTTAGCCCAGTCTTCATCTCTTCTTTTTTTCTATCTTGACAGCAACTTCTTTTCCTTCTTGTTCCTCTTCCTCTGCTTCAGACAAGGAGAATTCCTTTCTTTCTCGACACAAGAAGCACACGTTCCTCCGTCTAGGAAATCCCGACAGATCTTGGTCCTTAGTTCGTGCATGCCGTGGGCGAACAAGCAATCATCTCCAAACGTGCAACGTCCAGTCAGTCTCCAGGCCTTGCACAATGCAGTCTTGATGCATAGATGCTGATCCAACTTTCGCTGCTGCAGAGTATCATCACACACACCAAGTTATCTCGCAAGTACATATTAAAAATGTGTGTACATTGGCTAAAATTAAAAGAAAATGTCACTTACCTTTTTGAGTTTAGAAGAACCGCCTTCTGCCTCGTCGGACTGATGCCGCCTAAATCTTCGGTGTTTGGCGGTAACAGGCTTTCCTCGTATATCCAGCTTCTGGACTCCACGTTTTCAAACCGTTCATCCTCCTTGGGGACCGTTTTGTATGACATATATGCAGTTGGGGCGCCATCAACAGGTACAATGATAGATACATCTTTGGCATTATCCACAACGAGATACCCATCACTCGAAATGCCCAAGAGTGACCGATAACCATCCCATAAAGGCCGACGACGGTAAAGGTGTGGACGATCGTCAAAACTGTATAGCAATGTCCACGGTGAACTCATGCCGTGTTCCTTCAGCACCCACACCATAAATCGAGGGGAAACAAATGAATAAAACGAAGCACACAGATCGCCATCTTTTATAGCCGCTATTCCTTGAAAAACTCCACGTTCATTATGGGGAAGGGGAAGATAGTCGAATACTTCCGCTTGCAAGTTGTAAGTAAGAACTGCGTCCTCTGCAAGAAAACAAAAAATCGCACTGTTAGCTGACGATTATTAGGGTGTTCAATTAACAAAAGATGGTGTAACAAACCTCTTTTCATGTTCGGATCTGCACAAGAAGGATCGAATGCTTTCCCATCCCAGTAAAGATGGTGATTAGAGTAAACAGCAGAATGGATTCTCAGCTCGAAACCAATCCTGCCCGAAAAATACTTGTAGCGGGCAGATGTACTCTTCAAAGTGTAATCCAAAACAACGGGGGGATTGAACTCAACGTCTTGGTTGCTTTTGGTTACGACGGTGTCGACCACTACCACGAGTTTATGATCACGACCTAGGCAGTCATAACCAAACCCGCAGAACCATTTACTACCATTGCCGAACGAAATTGTCACTGGGTGTTTCCTGGATTCTCCGGTGGTCGGATTCCACGCGACAAAAGTATCCGGAAACATAAGCAGACACACCAACCCACGGCAACTTCCAACAACTTGAACACCCCCGTCAAGGGCAGTCTAAGTTCCATGATCCCCAAGGTATCACAATTCCACGAAAACGCTCGACCAGAGTCGACGACGAGTACTTTCTTAGCCAAGTTCCGTGGCCCTCCTCTTAGCCAATGAAGTTCAGCAAACCGATGATCTGACCTGACCATGCCATAGAATGTTTTGCAAGAGAACATGAATCGCACGACACTCGACACCGGAAGCCTGAGAAGAATATCGTAGTTCAATACTTGGTTTGGCAGCCGCTCCATGACTTGAGATTTCAAAACTAGAAGCCGATAGGTTCTTTTTATAAGGGAAAAGAAATTGGATTGAGACATAAGATATTATTGTAGGACGGGTTTTTAGATAACAAATATAAACTGGAAATCTTATATATTTTCTAAGAAACCTTAAAGGGAAGGAATCGAATGATTGATTATATATTCCGATTTCAATAGATTCTTATTTATATTATTATATCTATATACAACTGAATTGAATTGAATCGAATCAAATCCATTGTAATATACAGGCAAAACTCGTGGGGAAAAGTGAATGCATGCATACTCGATTTTTCCGTCAATGTCAGAGGTAGGAGAATACTCCTAAGCTTATTCACCTTCTTGATGCTTGTGCCGCCGAACGCCAGCGTGATTGGGCCTGCTAGGTGAGGCCCAATTAGGTTGTAAGAAGTTTTGGGCCTTGCGAATGATCGTCCGATATATTTGAAGCCCAATAAACAAATAATTTGTCGGGCCGTTTCTTTCCGTTTCTCAATTGGTGGTGAGTCAAAACTGACGAAGAAAGCGAATGGAAGAAGACATTCGGCGGAAAAAAAGGACACTTCCTTAACAAGCTGGAAGGAAACAAAACTAACGACGTTGGCTTTTGTCCGACCCAAAACACTGTGTGTGTCGCTCTCTCTGTCTCTCTCTCTCGGAGGCTTTCCAGTTAGTTAGGTTCGGTAGTTGTGATCGGTTCGCTTATGAAAAGAAAACCAAAATAACCCAGTAGCATGGATAGCCCGGGGGATACAGACGAGGCGGCGGCGCCTGCTGTGGTGGTTGCCGGGGCGGAGGCGGAGGCGAAGACGGAGTCGGCGGTTGGTGATGGGAAGGGTGGCAGAGGAGGAGGAGGAGAGAAGGGGAGCACGGCTAAGGATCGAGTAAAGGGACCATGGTCTCCTGAGGAAGACTTGATCTTGAGCGAACTCGTGAGCAAGTTGGGTCCCAGGAACTGGAGCTTGATCGCCCGTGGTATCGACGGTAGGTCAGGGAAGTCTTGCCGCCTCCGTTGGTGTAATCAGCTCGACCCCACTGTCAAGCGCAAGCCCTTCACTGGTAATTTCATATCGCATCCTTGGGATTTTCTGGGTTACGGGTTATGGTTTAATTTCTGGGGGTTCGATCGATTCTTGTTGGGTTTTTGGGGTAAAGTTCTCGTCTTGTCGCACGTTTATTTTCCTTTTCTTGAAATTGCTTCGTAAGTGATTGGCTGAACGGTTCAGAACTTGGATTGATCCTTGTTTGATGATAGAATTTCGCAGAGCGCCGGACCCGGATATGTTGTCAAAGAATTTGGCTTTGCAACTAATAAATTTCGAGATTAGAATCCTTGGTGCTTCGTCTGTGTTTAGGCAATGAAGACTGGAAAATATATGATCTTATTGTTGTTGTCTTGTGATCCCCATGAAATGGAGAGTGGCTGGTGGAGTCGTTGGTAGATAGCTTGATGATTTTCACTATGCCCGAGAGAATAAGATGCTCTGTTGGTTGATCATTCTTCTTTCAGATTGTGCATGTCTAGAGTTTGCTTTCTGATGCTTTGATGTATATACATTGGTTAGTTTGATCTTACACCCAAACTGTGGTTGGTCCTCCCTACTTTTGAGTATCTCGATGTTCTTGTACATTTATAGTCAGTCCAATTATTATATTGGTTATGCTTTATTTAGATGTGTTTCAATCCCGGGCTTCTTTTTGCCTGCAATGGATGTTTGTTGTCGTTGATTCTGTCCCAGAATTTCATTTGAAAATGAGTATGTGTGTCCAATTTGTTAATTAATTTTTCTTTTTTTGGATAAGAAATTGCATTTTCCCAGTTTGTGCTATGCTGCTTTCTTTTTGAACTCTATCCTCCTAGAACTTGAACCAGCTTGTAAATGAATAGAGGAGGAAGATCAGATGATTGTTTCGGCTCATGCAATTCATGGCAACAAGTGGGCTGCAATCGCTAGGCTTCTGCCAGGAAGAACAGATAACGCTATTAAGAACCACTGGAATTCCACCCTCAAGCGCCGGAGCATGGGCCTCGACAGGATGAAGCATGAATCCAGCAAGACAGTGGATGACCCTGGTGTGGACAAAGTAAAAGCATCATCTGAGGAGACCTTGTCATGTGGCAATGTTAATTCCTTGGAATCCATGGAAGCAAAGGACGTGAGCTCTTTGAAAAATACGAGCAAGGATGGCCAAGAAGGAATAACGACAACAGCTGTAATGAACAATGGAAGTGTTGGACCCCAAGCTCCTCCCACCCTTTTTCGTCCTGTCGCTCGCCTGAGCGCGTTTAATCTCCAGGAAGATCGAAATGGGCTTTTTGGTGAGCCATCAAACCGAGACGAATTCGGTGATTCAATTTATGGAGAGAGGGCAGTGCCTCACCACTGTGGGCATGGCTGCTGTTCCAGTGAAGGTGATGAGAAAGCAGACAGTTCTCTGTTGGGACCGGACTTTGTCGAGTACTCGGAGCCTGAATTTTTCCCATCCTTCCAGTTGGCTGCCCTGGCCACTGACATAAGCAATGCCGCTTGGATTCATAGCGGATTGGACAGCAACATTGTTCCCAACATCGGCACTAGCCACGAGGCTGTAGAAAGGGCAGTTGGTCATGCATCTTATGCCCAAAGCAGGATTCTAGAGGATACCAGGTTGAACAACAACCACTATCATTTCGGCGGTGGGAGGAGCAAGCGAATGGGAGCTTGCGCAGTAGCTACCACGCTGTCCAAGTGAATCATTTCGGATGAAAAATGTTCTGGGACCAAGTTTTTAACTATTAAGATTGAGATATTTAGTGCCTCATGTTGTATGATGTAACTTGCCCCCCCCCCCCCCCCTCCCCTTTCATTATCAGCCCAAATAGCGGCAATCAGGTGATTCATTATTTTTAACATGGGGTGATTGAGCTATTCAGACAAATGTTCCCTGTATAACATTTCTTTCGAAGGATGATGGGATCTAACATTACTTATGCAAGAAACTGCAGCTGATCACTTCTCTAGTATTTGGTCATTGGCCACTCATTATGAAGAGCTCGCTACTCTGATGTCAGTCTCTTCAGGGGGGGTTGGAGAGGGAGTGGGCGTGGTTTGCATGTGAAGGAAGGCTGGTGAGGAAGAGAAGTCGGATCAGATGACGACCAAAGCAGACAGTCAGTCAAGTCAAGTCTATCAGATGAGGAAGAACCCCACTGACCCAAAGAACCGACCGACAAAAGCTAACCACTCTCCCCCCCCCCCCCCAAATGATTCATATGTTGTTGTCGTTTGCCGACTCCCCACTTTTTTACATGTCCGTTCCCTTAAATTTCTCAAAAAAAAGGAAGAGAGACAGACACGTTTAGTTCCTCGTCATCTGATTTTTTTTTTAATTTCTTTGGAGTGGTGACTAGATATCTTCAAAATGACATGCTCTTTTATGATAATCACAATTCATATTCGCTAATGTGTGATAGATATATAGCCCATAAAGCAAAGCCAAATGCTCGAGATATAAAACTAGGAAAGAAAAGGGAAATAGCTGTTGAATTTACCTTAGGGAAAGAGAAGAAACCAAGGGCCATATGCCCCATGATTCCAAAAAGAAAAAAGGCCAAAATTATAGAGTAAAAGCACTTTCATTATTTTTCATCACTTCCTTTCCTTGCCCCCACCATCGCTGCCCTCTTTGCTCTTTTTCTAAGTTCTATTACAAAAAGGTGCTGCTGCCTCTCTGCTTTGGTGGTATTAATAATGAAATTAACAAATGGAAGATTTTACCTAGTTATGTAATGAACTAAAACACAATCCCATTTCCTCAAATCCCTCCTTTTTTATTCTGGTAAGAAGCGAGTGATGTCCTTTCTTGCTTTGCTTCAAACTCCAAACTCAAAATTATGCAGATTTTTGGTTTTTTTGGGGTGATGGGGGAGTCGTGGATTGGACGGGGATAAACCTACATGAGAGAGAGAGAGAACTTCCTAGAAATCATCATCGGCCCCTCGTTCTTCCCTTCTTACCTCGAACACCTCCTTTGAGTCAGTCAGTCAGTGCCCGAGTCTTCTCTTCCAACTTCCAACCCTCTTTCCCTTTCCCAATAATAATAGTCGGATATATAAAGAACCAACCCAACAACCAATAGGAAATCCATCCACGACCTCCACTCCACCAAATTCTCTCTCCCTCTTCTTCTACACTTCGTTTTTTTTTTTTAATTAAATATCATTTCTGTTCCCTTGTGTTCTGCCCTGTTTCGTTCCTCCCTCTTTAGTTTGCAGTTCTCTCTGTTTCTTTTTCCTTTTTCCTTTTTGTCAGAATCCATCGTCCAAAGGACTGCTTCCCTCCGTCGCAGCAAATAAATCACCCTCCCCCAACGAATGGAGCTGCAGGTGTGCAGTTCCAATAGCCGTAGGGGTAGAAGACGAACTACGACGACGACGACCACCACCACCCACCCCTCCTCATAACCCATCATTCCTTTCACCTTTTTATTTAGTTTGGAATGAAAAAGATCAAGTCTTGAGTACATACTCGTGATCTTTTGATTCCCGGTTGTTCAGTGGGAGTGAAATGATGGGTTCGGTCATTCAGTTGTCCCACTCCCACCTCCTTGATCTCGAGGAAGGGGGTGGTTACGTCCCCCGTCACTGCCGCCGCAAATCCTCCGGCGGCGAAGATGCCAGCGAAGACGGGAGTGTAAGCTTCTCTGATGCCGATGTCGGGTCATGTTACTCGCACTACTATTCCACTGCCGGGGGTTCATACGACGAGTACAGTTTCGGGTGCATGTCGGATGGGGACATCACGGGGGGTTCGGTTTCCAGGAGGGCTTGGTCGGCGGCTGCATCGGAGTGTTCTGTCGAGGTCGAGGAGGACGAAGGTGGGGTCATAGAGGTGAAGGTGCATTTGGCTAAGGTGGAGAGGGAGAAGGATTGCAGGATTTGTCATTTGGGTTTGGAGAGCAATAGTCAGGAGTCGGGAGTGCCGATTGAGTTGGGGTGTTCCTGTAAGGATGATCTGGGTGCTGCCCACAAGAACTGCGCAGAGACCTGGTTCAAAATTAGGGGAAACAAGTAGGTCTAAACTCTCCCGGCTGTTTCCTAATCAGGAGTTTGTCGTTATGTTTTTTCGAACCTTGTTTTTCTGATCTGTGATTTGAGTGAGATACCAGTGAGTGATTATCTTGTCTGAAACATTCCTGAGTGGTTTCTCCATGTGAATTATAGTAAAAGGTTATTTTTCTTGTGAGGAGTCTTTTGTTTACGTTGTAATAACTAGGAGTAATCATCATCTTGTTCTTACTTCGTTTGAAAAGGGTAGGGGAGGCAAGGCGTGAATCTCGCCCCCTCAATTAAAAGTTTTTGTAGTAGGTTCACGTGATTTTGTGTTGTTGGGGTGGGAGTGGGAAGAGGAGAAGGTGTCATTTTGACGTGGCAAGTTTTTTTATGAATCCGAGTTTGACAAAATAGGGAAAGTTAAAAGAGTCCTCGAAGCCGAATGGCTTAAAGGGGAAGAAGCTCAAAGGTATTCTGGTTCTGCGGCTGACTGCGCAGCTGCAATGTTGCTTTTCTTTTTTTGTCAATTATTTAAGAATCTTTCCCATTAATGTTTGCTTTCTTTCTGGATTCTTTCATGCTTTCCGGAAGGCCATGTATTGAGCTGAGCACTAAGGAATGTGTGTGGTTTTGCCTTTTGCCATGCTTCTTTTCTTTTTGGTGTGTGTGTGGCCGGCCACCTGAGTTTCCAGTTTTTTTTTTTTTTTTTTTTTCTTTAGGGAACCAAAACCCACTCTGCCAAACTTCATTTCCTGTTCACTCAATCACATGGGCACTTTTCTCTTTTGTTGCAGTATGTTGAGTGACGCCTTGCAATTGCAACTGTACTTGCTTTTGTCTCAATTGTGAGGTACTGTGTTGATTTGTTTCGGCATTTTGTGTTGGGGTTCTTCGAAGTTCTGAGTGTTCTGAGTTTGTGTGCATGAATGAATTAGTTGTGGCTGACCTTTTTACTTGTCCCGTAGCATGTTGGTTTGTGCAGTTCCTAAAATTATGAGGGGCACTTTTAACAATGATCGCTATTTGTTGTAGGATTTGTGAGATCTGTAACTCGGTTGCACGGAATGTAGTGGGAGCCAACGAAGTGGAATCAGCCGAGCAATTTTCCAACGAGGTTGAAAATGCCGTGGCTTCTACTGCCGTGACAGCTCCTACCGCCCCTTCCGAGAGGCGATATTTCTGGCAGGGTCACCGGTTCCTCAATTTCCTCCTTGCTTGCATGATATTCGCATTCGTCATATCATGGCTTTTCCATTTCAATGTGCCGTCGACATAAATATCGGGACAGTCCCCCAGAGTAAAGCAGATCATCAAAGGACGGAGCTCTTAAGGCTCTCTATAGGAGTTGCGTTCGGGCCTCACGGCTCAATCAGCTTCTGCGGTGCCCAGTTGTTGCTGTACATGTAACATCGTTACATCCTTCAGGACTCAAGAGCATACCTTAATCCGGCAAATCAGTGTGAAGCTTTTGCGGGCACTGGTTCTTTTTTTTTTTTGGCTGTCGATGTCGAGCCAAGCCAGGGGAGACAAAGAACAATTTGGTTTTGATGTTAACTTTTGTAAGAGAAAGAAAATGAACAAGGTCTTTTATAAATGTTTTGATGGGTTTTCAGTTTTCAGTTTCAGTGGTTTCAATGTTTTTTATAAATTTTTCAATGTTTTCGATAAACTTTTGATGTTTATCGAAAACAGACATCAAAACAAACATCAAAACAAGGAAATGGTTTCAGTTGCAGTGGTTTCAATGTTTTTTATAAATTTTTCAAACTGAAAACAGAAAACAACATGGATATGGGTTTTCAGTTTCAACAAGACCACTGCAACTGGAGTCATGCAACACACTTCAAACAAGGATCCCTTAGAGTCCGATGATGAACGTCTATTGGAGGAGGAATTTTTACGGTCAGGGCTTCGTAAAGAACTGCACACTTTTGAAGTAGATGGGCAAGTGAGTAATAAAAATATTTTAAAGAAACGGCCAGCCGAATATGTCCATCTTGTTGGTCGTCACAAGAAACAAGAAAGTTTGGTTGATTATGAGTTCCGTCAATGTATTAAAGCCGTGACATCTTTTTACAAAGAGAAGCAATCTAGTAATGAAATTGTGAAAGAGAAGCTTACATCTCAAGCCGATACTTCAGAGAGCTCATCAACTGACCTTTACTCAATTACTTCTTGTATGAATGTCTTAAAGGCAATGAAAGATGTGGAGGTCGATGCTATGAACAAGGCTTTCCATTTTATTGTACAACCGGAATGGAGAAATATTTTCATGGAGATGACCGATGAAATGCGCACTAGTTGGATTAATAGAATTTAGGTGTATGTTTTTATTTTAGTTAACTTTTGATTTTTTTGATTGTGGGTTATGTAACAGCTTTTTGAGAATGCTTTCATCCGTTAGTTAAAGGAATGAAATATTATTATTATTATGTACTAGTAATGCATTTTCTTTATGGGTTAGATATACACTGTTATGTTTTCCTCTTGTCTTAAAATCTTTGTGTGGTGATTGTTACATTTTCGCAGGATCCTTTAAATCATCCTCGTGTTAGGCTTCTATTATGAATGACTTGAGCATTAATGGCTTATCGGATGATCAAGATGAACCATTTCAGGTTTTACTTTTGTTAAGACTATTATTAGCATATCGCAAGACAATGAGAACAAAAATACCTTGTAGAACATCTATCTTGTCAGGGAGGATGTATACTCTTGAATTCTTAGCTAATGATACACGATGCTTTGAAAGCTTTCGAATGGAGGTGCATGTCTTTAAAAACTTATGTGATAAGCTCAGGATGATGCATCTTCTAGTGGATGATAAAAAGTGGCAGTTGAAGAAGGGATGGCCATGTTTTTATTGGTAGTGTGTCATAACACCCGTCATAGGGTGGTGGCAGAAAGGTTTCAACACTCTACACAAACACTTCATCGATGGTTCAAGAAAGTTCTTCGGGCCGTGTGTCAACTAGGGACTCATATAATTAAACCTCGGAGCCCTGCAACCATTCAAGATGAAATCATGGCTAATCCGAAGTGGTTTCCTTACTTTCAGGTAATCATTACTATTATTATTGTTGTTTTCATTATTTTCCAATAATGATAAATTTATGCTATTTGGTTATTGTAGCATTGTGTTGGGGCACTAGATGGTACTATGATCTCTGCTTGGGCGCCTGCATGCAAACATGGTAGTTATCGAAGTAGAAAATCAATTGTCACTCAAAATGTGATGGCAGCATGTTCGCACAACATGATGTTCACCTTTGTATGTTCTGGTTGGGAGGGTACTGCAAATGATTCACGAATTTTCATGGATGTAATATGTAGGACAACCCCCGATTTTCCAATGCCAGTCGATGGTATGTATGATGCGTCTTTTTTTGTCAAATAGAAAATTTGACATCTCATCCTTTCAATAAATTTTGATGTTCCTTTTTGCAGATGAGTATTATGTTGTTGACGCTGGCTATCCACATATGTCTGGTTTTCTTGCTCCTTACCGTGGTGAACGCTACCATCGAAGTGATTTTCCAAGTGGAGGACGTCCAAAATCAAAAAAGGAGCTATTTAATCAGAGACACTCCTCGGTACGTAATGTGATAGAGTGTTGTATTGGAGTGTTGAAGGCCAGGTTTCCTATTCTTAAGGTTATGCCAAACTATCCGTTAAGAAGGCAACGTTTGATCCCACAAGCATGTTGCTCCCTTCATAATTTCATCCGTATCGAAGCTCGTCTAGATGCCTTGTTTTAAGAGTACGATAATCCAGATGTATGCATCATGAATGACCAGGGTGTTGATGACAACAACATCATTGTTCCAAGAGTTGATTTGTCTGAATCTAGACATATGACAATACTTCGAGACTCTATTGCTGATGAAATGTGGTCTGATTATTGTGCAACACATGGAATTGCTATTCTGAGTGAATAGTTTGTCGGAAATCGTTGCCTCGGTTATCTTGTAAGGTATTGTATTAATACTATAGTTTAGTATATTTCTCAACTTTTGATTATAATATGTATCGTTTATAGTTGCTGATATATAATAAACTAACTTGCAGGTCATCCATTTTGGGAGCAGGATTTTGAATGCATCTATTATAATAATGTTATTTTTAGTTTAGTAGTAATTTGTGTACATGTTTATGACGTTAAATTATTACGTCATTTGTAAATTATTTATGTATGTTGTTCATAGTAATTCAGAACCTTATATTAAGGAATTGAGATCTCCTAATTTTAGTTACTTTCTTTAGCAAAGACAAAATTAATACTATTAAATAGTATTAATAATGAGTTAATTAATTAAAAGAATTGTAAAATAGATATATAATTTCTCAAAATATACATAAAGTTATTAAAAATATTTTTATAAAATGAAAACAACACTAACAAGCAAGTTTTCTAAAAACTAAAAATAAAAACAGAAAACGTTTCTGTTTTTCCTTTTCACTTAAATTGAAAATTGAATCAGTTTTCTTATAACAAACTGGCCCTTGTTTGCATTTTTAGTTGCAAAAGTGTCAGCTTCTCCTTCATTCAAATATCCATTTTTTTCTGACTGCATGAACAACACACGGGCTTCAATCCAACATCTCAGCCACGCCTACAAAAACAAGATTATATATATCTTATAACTAAACAAGATCTAGAATTTCAAGAATTCCACTTCAAACAAGCCTTGGGGTTCAGAAGAATTGATTTAATCTCATTCCACTCTATCTTCTGTTATTGAGACGAGTTTGAACATTTCCCAAGGGACTAGAGAAGGGACTATCCAGTGGCATCCATGCTAATGCTTAATGACTTCTTATGTCCAGGAGGTGGGGCCGCTAGGTTGAGTGAGACATTATTCTTTCCTTGTACATTTCATAAAAGACACTATTATCTTCCTAGTCCTAATGCGGATGCAGAAACCAAAAATGGTCTATCCCAGCAGAAAAGATAAAAAAAAAAATCCCCAGTTTTATTGTCTTGGATGATTCCGACTAGACTCGATCGAGCGGGGTTAATGGAAGGTGCTTAGGCCGAGGAGTTTTTCCTGGGCCTTCGACTTTTGGTGCCGGTGGAAGCATAGACGCAGTGTTTTGGTCAGATGACAGTTCCCCAGAATCCTTTCTTCTGGTGAAATGGCTAGTGTTGAGAGGGACAGAAGGAACCTGCGAGCTTATGAAGGCAACACAGATTGAAAACGCTTGTAAAGATGAGATGAATGAATCGAATTTCACCGAGTAGAACCCCTCTTTCTCTGGCTTCAAGCTGAAAATCGGCACATTTGAGTGGGATTCCCCCTGTGTATTTTCATGAAACAAAGATCACAGCAATTAAGACACGCCACGAGCATTTTGTTTGACATTGTGCAATCTCAGAGTGAATCGTTTTACCTGTAGAATAAGTTCAAAACATTTAGACGTCGAACAACTTTTAAGGGGCTTCGGCTCACAGGACACTTTCTTATTCGAAAGAATGTTGAGTTTGCATCCAACATCCCAACCTCCACAGTCGCACGAACCACCGGATCTCCACCTGCTTATCAATGGCGAAGGTTCTCCATTGTCTGGCAAGCTATGTATTGCTCCAGGAATAATAACTGTAGTGCTACCGTAATCATTGAAAGCAATCTCACAGGTACATCTTTTCCCAGGAACAATCCCCCCAACTAAATCAACGTACTTGTTCTGATGCTTGCAAGCAGGCATAGGGACCTTGGAAACAATGGCAGCAGCCTCCACTCGTCCAGCAGAGTCTATGAATCTGTTTTCCTTACCAGAGTTTCCCATCTCAGAGCTGAATAGAACATACTCCCTTTCAACAGGATGGCCGGTTGACTTCTCCAACCCAGTCATGGACATGTGACCGACTTCGCTGCAAACAAAGTCGCCACTTTTTGTCTTATATCCTTGACCAACCCAACTCCCACCTTTTCTTTTATTTTCCTCAAGAGTATAAAAATTGAAGGCCCTTTTGGATGACACGCAGTTTCCAGATGATGTCAAATCTTTTGTCGAACAAATGAAGATTTGGAGGTTATTTTCGACAACAAACTTCAGAACGGGGCCTTCATTTAAAACCGCAAATTGCAAAAGAGCTTGAAAAGTTAATCCTGGCTTCTTCTCAGGACATGATTCGTTGCAATTTAAGGAGCTCTGAATCGACGAATTCAGGTTTAACTGAGCATCTTCGGCACAATTATTTGAAGTAGCAGGCTTATACTTCAGAATTGGATCGAATAGCCTTCTTAAAGAGCTGAATCTAGATTTGGATGGTACGCTTTGTTTCTCTTTGATCAGGAGAAAATCAGCAGATCTTATGAGACCGGATCTACCAGGAATATCAGTGGAAATATTGCCTACTGAAGATTTGCCTTCCTTATAGCTGAAACTTCTGCTTATGCCACTCAAGTTGAACCTCCGGCTAGGCGGGCCTCTCTGAAATGCAAGTTCAGCAGTTTCTTGATCTACAGATTCAAATTTCCCTGCTTTGCTTGAACTTCTAGGATCGGCTACATTTTTCTGGGGATTGTCACTGTCAGGCAGCTGATTTCCTGACTTAAGTACCCGGGAAGCACCGTCCAAGCAATTTGAAACTCTAACTGTTGTTCTGCATTCTGTGGCAGTAACCCCAGAGGACAATTGTTTGGTGTTTGTGCCTGAGGAACAGATCTGGTGTGCTCCAGTTATGTCCTGACCTGACATTTTCATGCAATCGCCCTGCGGAGAAGTCTCGAATGAAGAACTGTTTCGTATTCTTCTTGTGCCTGAATGCTTTGCAATGCAGTCCATCTCCAAAATTTTTGTTCCCGAAGTGGGTGGGTCTATGTTCCTTTTACTTCTTCCACCATCCTCGATAATGCCCTTTTCCTTCAAACTGGCTGAGTGTTGTCTTTGTCCAATCTTTGACAAGGAAGCTGTGTACACATTCAATGAGTCAATTTTCATATCATGCATGGCATTAACACATGCTGTCATTCCCTCTTCATTTCTGTTTTTCGCACGTCGATTAACTTCACCTGCCTTTTCATCACTACCACCAGAACAATTTCTAAATTCAGACGAAGATATTCCCAACTCAGATGCAGCCCTATGATGTTTTCCCTTCATAGGTGGAAGTCCCGGATAGCTTTTGCTCAATGGCTTATGTGTCTTGTTTATCTTTTCATTGCAATCCAGTGCAGTACCGGACAAACTGTCAGCATTGAGAACACTCCCAACATTCCATGATTTGCTTTTCTGGGTGAACTTCTCCAGACGCCTCCAATCCAGAACTCCAACATTCAAAGCTTTTTCTTGTACAGTTTCTCGTCGCTCGGTATGCTGGAGATAGTCTGGCAAATGAGTCATATGCTTGACCAGCTCATCAATTTCCATGGAATCTCCTTTCACCTTCTGATTCTTCAAATCATGAGAAGATTTTTGCCGGCTGGTCCTGGCATCCGGAACAGGATCCACATCAAGTCTCGAAGATAAACTTTGGCCCGCATTAGCCGAATGCCAATCCCCTTCTACCCTTGATTTTCCTGGATATTTAACACCCTCAGATCCTCGAGGTAACTTTACCTGATCGGCAAGTTTCTTCAAGTTTTGTTGTGACTTAGCGCTCTTTCTAGCCATTGGTTTGAATTCCTCATCCACGGTTGGAAAAGCCTGATAATGCTTCGTTCTGATCTCCATGGACATTACATCTGATCTGCTCGTCTCTTCTATAATAGAAAAATCCCAGCTGAACCTCTTCCTTCCTTGGTGCTAATGCTGAACATAGAATAGCATACGGATCAAAAAATTTTGACGGAATCTAAAATCCCAAACCCAACCTAGCAACTAGTCCAAATGACGAGGAAGACTTAAACTGAGGGAATAATATAAACAGAATTATGAATCGCCATGGAAAGAGAAGACTTCCCGCAAAAGAACAGGAGCAACCATTGGGGTTCATCCAAAAACACCACAACAAGCACAGAAAGGTAAAACAAAGCGGGAACGGGCAAACAAATAAGATCCCTGGAACGTCTAGCTCGACTTCTACAATGCACCTCATCCACAATTCTACAATCTCGTACCGATTCAATGCAATTGCTAAACTCACTGGTAACATGCCAACAACATGGAAATAACTCATCTATCAATCCCATCGCCGAAGCCATAAAGAAAAAGAGAGAGGTAACAGAGACGAAGCAAAAGAGACAAATCGAACAGGAAAAAGGGAAAGACATCGCGACAATCGTACCCAAAATCAGAATGGGATAGAGGATTAAAAAAAAAAAGAGAAAAGAAAAAGGAAAAGGAAGAGGAAGGAACATTAAACTGAAGCACATCCCCAGAAAGAAACAAAAGCAAAAGATGCCCGATCTCAGGAAAGCGGCTGAAACCAAAAGAAGAGAAAAGAAACCCACATCCAAGAATTCGGCTTTTACACAACGGAAGCAGAAGAAGCAGCCAGGCAAAAGAAATCAACCGACAGAGGGAAGAGGAAGACTAAACGGAATCATCATTAGTGGCGGGGGGGTTAAGTGGATTAGAAGCAAAGAAAGGAACTTGGTTTTCTTTTCTTTACTAACCTCAGCTCTTGCAACAGCAATGTACCTTTCCTAGGCAACAAAATTACTGGAAAGGGGGATGAGCAAATTGCAGAAATGCATGCACGACGGCAGCCAACGAGCGAAGCGAAAGGAGGGGATTTTGGCGGGGTTATCCCCACGAAAGGAACAGAAGAAAGGCGAGTGAGTGCTTTTCCTTTCTGAGGCACTCGGGATTCGAACTCTAATCATCAATGACGGGAAACACGGGGAATTGAATGGAGGGAAAAAAAAATCATTGCATCCCTCCCCACAGCCCTTATCCTTGTTAAACGTGACTCCTCGGTTTCAGTTCCCTCTGTAATAAAAGCACCAGAGTCTCCCCCCCCCCCCCCCCCCCCCCCCAAGCTCACAGACACTAAAGGATGCCGTTTCCGACGCAACCAGATCATCTATTAATGACAGGGTAAATTCCGGGTAACCCATGAAGATGTTAAGAAGAATGGTGGTAACGCTTGCTTGAAAGAGAAGGGGTCTTCACATGGAACTAAAAGGGAATGGGAAATGTTTGTTTCTTTCCTATCCTTCCCCCGAAGGAGTACCCCACTGTTAATTACAGGGTAACCTCAGCCCTGACATTGATTGATTCCCCGGAAGGGGAAGACGAAAGGACATGGCATCGTTTTCCTTTTGTCTTTCGGCGACTAATCTTGTCCTTCAGCGGCGTGCCCATTTGCTGCTGGACCTCGACCCAAGAGTCATCATCATCCCTCACGCTTCCCCTACGCACTCATTTCTCTCCATTCCATCAAATCATTACAACACACGAGAGGAGAAAACATGGGTAACTATTGGGATGTCAACGGTTCTGGCTATTAGCCGACAATGAAAATGCTGACGAAGCTTTCAATCACCATCATCAAGTCGGATGAGTCCGCAACCAGCTCGTTCAGAATTGCGTTTACGTATGTTTAAAGGAACATCTTCATTCGGGGAAGCTCTGTGTTTGGGTTAAAAAATCCATATTTATTGCTTATTCTTTCGTAGCCTGGGACAAGGAAAGGTAAAAGATCTAAAGTCCCCTATTATGCAACTATAACGAAAGGAACCAAGGAAGCTGCTAAGAGTTATCTGATCGACACTTCTTCGGTTTAACCGAGTTGCGATGGCAATCCCGCTTTCATTGATTACCTCTGAAAGGCCAAACACTTTGCAACAGATGTGAAATATTTCTTCTTTTACTGTTTCTTCCAAAGAGTCATGGACATGTCTCGAGGTGACAATCATGGAGATGGGACGATGACGATGATGCAGATGAGCTTCGTGCCGACATGCTCTAAACTGGTACGTACGTTCTGTGTCTCCTCTTTTTTTTCTTTTTCCTTTCTTGCCGCGTTGCTGGAGATCTTGTCCGTCGCTCAGGTTGGTAAGACATCTGGGCCTGGCAGCGTCATGGCTAGAGTGGCAGGTCAGGCTCTCGTCTATGGGATTAAGATAGGCATGGCTTACCTGGTGATGCTGTCGGTCATGTCCTTCAACAACGGTGGGGTCTTCATTGCGGCTGTTCTAGGCCACTCTTGGATTCTTCATTGTCAAAGCTCTAGCTACCACCATTGCCAGCCACGCAGCGGCCAACACCTCCGCCAATGGCTCTGATAAACCTTAATCGAGTTCCCGATCCCAGATACCCAAAAAGAAATATAAGCTCATTTTCATTCTGGCTTCCACAGCTAAATAAACGACAATGTACAAGAAAATGCTCATTTCAATTAGTTTCCCTACCACCAGGCGGTAAAATGTTACATTGGTATCTCTACAAGGAACCACAAGCAAAGTAATCCGCTCTCACCAAGTACGTTATCACATCCGACCTCTCGATACCCACAGATTCCAGTGACAATTTTGCAGCGTGAGGTTCTGAGGCTTGCTTACAGTATGGAACATCTATTTACTCCCAAAGCGGTGAACAATCTTCTGCCAGTCGGCCATAATCGAGAAAACCAACTCGCTCGCGGACTTGCATCATTATCTTCAGGCGGACTCTCTGAGTCATCATCCTCTTTCTGGTCTGCTGCCTTTTTCTTGTCAACTGCATCGGCACCTTCATTGGTTAACTCGCTTCCAGCATCAGAGATTTCTCCTGGCTTTTTGTCAAAGAGTCCCTTGAACTGTTTTCGCGCCTTTCTCTCCACTTCCTGTTTGTCCACAAGACCAAAATGAAGTATTATCATGGATTAGAGTTTCCCTTCTCGAATTAAACAACATGAATGAGAAATGAGGCGATTATTCGAACCCGCTCTTTCTGTTTCAGCTTCAAAATAGCCGCCG
The DNA here is from genome assembly GCA_023653495.1 of Melastoma candidum. Taxonomy (NCBI): domain Eukaryota; kingdom Viridiplantae; phylum Streptophyta; class Magnoliopsida; order Myrtales; family Melastomataceae; genus Melastoma; species Melastoma candidum. The sequence goes on along the minus strand of CM042887.1, from coordinate 13,516,115 downwards.
ATGCATCAGGTTCACTTGACTTGTCATATTTCATCATCTGGTCATTCCAAGTAAATGCACTCAAGCTACATATAATGAAAGGACACCAAATTGATATTCTAAGATAGATAGATTATAAGCTCTACCGATTCGAAATCATTTCTTGCTTCCTGAAAATCTCCGGCTGTCATATAGGCCATTCCCCGGCGGTATAAAGCCTTGACGTGTGCAGGATTTGCATCCAAAACCTGCAAGATTAGAGAACACCAGTTAATGCTCCATATGATGTAGAAACACACACCTACCTGAACATGACCACAAATGTTTGTTGTATGGTCTATCCAAATATTAACATAAAGCCAACTGCCCTCACAATGATTTTTCGGGAGTATAATTCAGACAAATCTTAAACAAGCAAGGAGTAGCCATACCTTGTTGCAGGCCTCAATGGATTTTCTCGACTCTCCCAACTTAAGGTAGCAAGCAGCGACATTAAGATTCAAGAGGTTCTTCACGGAAAAGTAAAAAAGAAAGATCAGTTCTCTGAAGTGAAATCTAGCGTATACGGAATCGGAGATTACAGTAGAGATACAGAACCACAGATGATCCAACAAAGTCCAAGCCTAAAAGTACTCGAAGCCAATTTGCTGATAGAAAATGAAAATCGAGACAGACCCGTGCATTCAAGAACTCTTTCCCCTCCTCGTCATCCTGTGTATTGACATGATTGAATTCACGAAGCACCTGAAACAGTAAAAAAAACCTCAATAATGGATGGTAATGGTGATTTAAACCTTATTCTTACAATCTGGAGAAGGTTTTAGTCACTAGTTACTTTTAGGAATCTTGCCTGTTTCCCAAACTGCTATAAATAGAGATAGTTAACTACAGCTTTAAGCAATGCATGGCTGACGGCGGGGACAAACCTTCTCATACTTGGCCTTGGCCAGCTCAAACTTTCCCTCTTTAAAGAGTCGATTTCCCTGATCGAACAATGCAAAAGTTTCAACAATCAAGTCACTGAAAACAGGGCATCATATTTATTCCATTCTCTTAATTCGTCGACAAGTGATGGACATGAAGCCATTTTAAAGGCTATATACCTCACACCGACAGATGAGCTTGGCGGAAAAATGAAAATATTATATGAAATAAACAAGAATCAAAAGACCACACCGTGCTCCTTATCTTCTCTGCGTCATCCATTATACTTCGAAAGTTCAAACCAGTCCAATCCTGCAGTATACATTAAAGCACGTGTATATTAGCATGATATGGAACCCCTGGCACTTAAAATTCAAGAGGATTCTCAGCCTAATTACAGGTGGCATTTCAAACCCAAGAAGCTCGATTTCCCATTGGATGTGAGCTCCTTCTGGAACATTAGGAGGCCTGAATATAGGGAATCAGAACAGTCAATATTAGTAAAAAGCAAGTAATGTCATTTGTACTGAGGATGATTCTATGAGAAACACAACCTTGGAAACTTGTCATATGCATAGTCAGGCGGACATGTAACAAGTGCAATCTCTCCGGGCAACATCAAGCGCACACACATTTCGAATCCTTCAGGTACCTGTAAATGATCCAAAAATTGTGTGCAAACATCAAGCATTTATCTTTGATGATGAACAGATCATTGATGAAATCTAGAGACTCACAAGGCCTTCACCAGAACTGAATTCCAAAGGCTGGCCATCATTATCAATTCTAGTATCATAGAATACAGAATTTTCATTATCAAGCAGCATCCCCTTATAATGCACTCGCAGCCGACTGTCGTGAAGAGGACAATCCATTGGAAAGTCACCTGAAGAAATTGAGCAATCCCATAATCACCAGCTTGTTCACGGATAACTAGACAGTAAACTGAAAATAATTTGATGTGATCAAAAGCTCAAATTAGGTGCAGATATAAGTGTTGGGGCATTAAATTTTGGTAAAAACAGAACGGTATAACTGTTATCATGGTTATTTCCTTTCACAAGGTTTGCCACTGCAGTGAGTTCCACTGAATGACAGTATCTTGAAGCACACCTTGTCCATCATGTATTCTGCGCTTAATCAGGCGTCCATCTCCAAGCATGTCTCTTACCTGTCAACAGAAACCCGTTGAGTTGACTGGGTTACTTCATTACAGCGTCGGAAATTCTTCTGAACCAGAAAATCTACCTGGACAAAGTGGACCAGTTCCACTTCGAAGTGTATTTCTTCAAAGTCTCCGACCAAAGGCAACAGTGGGGACTCGGAAAGGTACTGGTGAGTGACATAGATTAGTGCTTTTTCCCCCTTGGTCATTGTTCCGATGCCCATTTCAAGTCCTTTTGGCATCTGCATAAGTGGAAATCACAAGATGAAGTCCATTTGGTGTCTGCATAAGTGGAAATCACAAGACCTCATCCTTCTGGAATCTGATAAGTGGAATCAAAGAACAGGCTAATCGGAAACTGCTAAAATGAGACCTTTCAGAAACTAATGTACTGTATAAGTAGACCTATCAATGAACTGTGGCCATATATGAAGAGAATAAATGCAGAGAGACAAAACGAGTAAGGCATGAGAACTGAAGCAGAGAGAGGACACGAGATGGAAACTCATTACGTGCCATTTAAAATGACTCTACGCCTTGTGAAATATCAAAATCTGGTTTCTTTTCGAATGAAGGAAGCCTAACCTCAGATTTTCCAAAGGTGAAAAGGTAAGGTTCTGTGCGTTCACATGATGAGATCGACTTCCCATCACACGTCTTGCCAGATATCCTGAACATAACATGTTCAGATGGATTTGATCGCATGTGGTCTTACCAATCTATCAGTCTGTCCATGAGATTCATGATAAAAAGGATTAAAGACTACCGAGCTTTTATTTCGTACGGTTCTCTTGGTGTCTCCCAACCCTGTCCCTCACTTATAACCTGTGGAAAGGAATAAAGTAAGGGTGCCAGACTTCAAAAAAGAAAGAAAGAAATAACTAAACCAGTCTCAAGCCGATGAATAACCACTACATACCAAAATTGCGTCTTACTGTTGCAAGTCATGAACAACTACCCTGGGTTTCGCTGCCTCTAAATCCCAAATTCAACACATTGACAATAGTGCTTAAGAGAGACCAATTCTTTTTAAAATTCTTAACATATAGAAAGTAGAAACAACGCCACCAATTGGAATCGACTAAAGCCAATTGATCAATACGACAGAAAATTGTTTTGATTAGGACTGAATCTTTTGATGAACAAGATGAATGCGTTGGCATCTCTAGTACCTTCTTAACGACTCCCAAATCATCGGTGACCACCTGCAGCAACCATATGAAATGATAACATCAGAAGTTGGCAGTAACTGATTTAATAAGTCAATCAAAATCCATTAATGTGGATCTGGAAGATTTCCATCAATACAATAGTCAGGAAGTGAAATCCTTTCATCGGTCCACTCTCCTGACGAGGTTATTCGGCCCAAATGATTAGTTGTTTTAAGGAAAATTCTTACTGTATTGCTGAACTTGCCTTAGGCTTAAAGAAATCTATCATTTCAATCTCAAAATGAAGCTCATCATCCTTAGGGAAGTTGCTTGGCACTGGAACTGGACAATCCTCCTCTCCATAGTGTAATGGTGACTTTATTTTGAACTGAAACATAATTCCATTAGAAAATTGGATTATTCTAGACATCTCAAGAAGAGGGAGCAAAATCAAATTGCACAAAACCACGGTTGTCGTATATATCGTCCTCTTTCCTCCCTATCACCTACTTCCCCCCCAGTAAACAGCACAATTGCAAAGAAGAATACGCTCTAGAGACTTGAACTGCAATACCATTGCTACTTCGCCCTTTGACATTGTGGGCATTCCCTCCAGCAGGCCCAATAAAATCTTACTTTTCCCCAGGACCTGTCTTATTGGGATACCTTTCCCTGTACAAGAAACAGTTACGCTCAAGTCATCCTTCAGTGTTACTAAAAATCCAAGCTTCCATATGGCATCATGATTCACCCCGTGAAAAGTTTCAACCGGACTCCATGCCAGGAATTACAAGAAATCTACAATACAGTTCCTGAGGATGAGCTAGGTTCCTATTAGAAAAATAGAAGGCTCCAGTTTGATCAGGAATTGATCAATACCAGGTCGACTGAAAGGAGAATCCGACGAGAACATGACTGGGATGATATAGAATGAAAAACATCAAAGCATCTAACAAACCTCCAAATTCTGACTTGCTGGACTGGACGACGACTCCATCCAATGTTCGAACGGTGCAATGATAAACTACCTTAAAACAGAGAGCATTCAATCAAATCACGACAGTGTTTACAAGAAATCCTTCTAAAGAAGCCCACGATTTCGTACTGCAAACCATCACCAATCACACGAAGAAGCAAACTTTGTACCTGATCACCATCTTCTGGAGTAGATTCGCCCCCACCAGGCCTTATAGTAGCCTTCATCAAACCTCCCGGAACCATCTTCTTCCTCCTACAACAACCCGCTCCCGTCTCAGTACACGAGAAAACAAAAAACACGTTCAACTTAAGCCAACGGCCCCTCCAATTCAACCAACCTCGCAAACATGAAAACCAATAATCAAGAAAACAAAACCAAACCTCTTGTCGTCATCCGAAAGTGGCTTCTTCTTCTGGGCCAAATGATCATGATCCGACACCTCCTCCGCCGCCGCCATCACCCCGATTAACCCGGAGAAAACACCCTCAAACCCAATACGATTCAGAAGTTCAGTCCGCCCAAAACCAGCATCCACAATCAGAACCACTTCAAAGCAAGAAGGGAGACAGAAGGAAAGGACGATCCTGGCTTAGCTGCTAGGGAGCAAGTAGTTCAACCACTGGGTGAAGTGTTCTTTTAACGGGGGAATGGGAATTACCTGAAGTCGGGAGAAAGTTTGACCAAAACCGTCGTCAAAATGTATGTCTGGTTGATCGAAAGAATAGAGCGGACGGACATCTCATCGTCGGTAAGCCGGCGGCGTTCTGGCCGTTGAATGATGACGGGCCGACAAGGTTAATGTCGGAATGCCCAATTTCAGCTCAAAAACAAATGCCTAATGGTAGTAAGCTTCTCTGGGTCGGCCCATTGTGAAAGAGCATGGACCAAATTTAAGGTTGTTTTCTTTTTTTGTTTTGTATAAAATTAAATTTCCTCCCGAGTACGAATATCGAGACGTGACAGGAAGAAATACGAGGGAGGGAGGAAAGGAAGGGTTGGCCAGGCCACGCCAGGCGTGAGTCCAACAAATGTCTCCCCCGGGCACGACCACCCAGAAAAGGAAAAGCCGAATCAATAGAAAACCTGGCGGGAGAATTATGGCGGGAATCCAATAACACCTTTTCCTTTTTCTTTTTTTTTTCTTTTCCATTAAAAAAAATTTAAAAATTATACCGTAAAGTTTGGCTTTTTTCTCAATCGCCCTTAATTTTTAAAAATACCGTAACATTTTTAACGTTTAGCCGTTATATCAATTTTAACGATCATTAATCGAATCAGCTCACGGAAATCTACGTGGCGCCCTCTTAACACGTTACTCCGTCAACTCACCGTTAAATTGTTAACTGGGCATTGCGTGGCGCCGACGTGGCATGACACCGGGTATCCCGTCAGATTGGCCGTCGAGGACGATGTGATCATTACCATTTTTCCTACTTTCTTCTTCCTTCTTAGGGTTCTTCATGAATTACTTCCCTGCCCTCCCCCTCTTCATTTTTGTCGATTTCGGACGGGAAATTAGTTGAACGGATTTTTAGGGGAGGCAAGAGAAAGAGGCGAATTATTTGTTAAATGTTTCGGTAAAAAAAATCATTCCCTCCTTTGTTCCATCCTTTTGTTTTCCCCTGCTCCCAAATGCCTGTCTGGACAATTTCGGTGAGTTCCTGTCTTCTTGCTAGATAAAAATGAAAGGAAAGTTTGTGTCAGGGATCAAATTTGGTCTTTGTTCGTTTAGTTCTGGGCTCGTATTGGAGGACACTTGTCCTTGCACGCCTCTCGATCGTTTGTTTTTCTTTTTTTTCGAAATGTGAGTTTATGTGGGATTGGTGTTAATTTTTTGTGGGGGAGGGGGAGTTGTTCCCTGTAAATGGGTCTTTCAGGGAAAAAGAGCGGGTTCTGCGATTTATTCGATTCTTGGGTCCCCGTCGTTCGGTGGTGAAGTTGTCGGGTCGGGTGTGGTGAGGTGGTTAGGGTTTTGAGTTTGGACGAGGAAAGATGGAAATTTCATGCTCAGTCACCCATTTAACTGTGGGCACGCGGAATAACGTGCCAAGTGAATATGATGTAGACTTCCGTCACGTATATCAAAAAAATTATTAAATTTTACGATAGAACTGATAATAAAGTTGGCAGGCAGGGAGGCATATCAAATCAAATATTCTATCCAAAAAAGCACTAACGACGTACAGCGGGGGTTGGGTTGGGTTGGGGGAGCTGGGTGGGCGGGGGGGGAGTGCGGGAACGTGACCCGACCCGGCCACGGTCAAATAACGCTGAATGACACCCCCCACATCACACCACCACCATAAGACTAGGCACGAAAGGCACATCGACCCACCCCTGACCGCTCTTTTGTCATGTTGATTAAGTAATCCCCAACCCCATGTGTTGTTTGGCGACGACTCCCCCCGTGTCTTGTTGCACATGTTCACATGCCATCGTGACTAAGGAGGGGACTCACCCGGGCACAAGTAGATGATTATCGTTCCAAGGCTTCATGTAGTTCTAGCGTTACATCCAGCACGACCATTTTGGACAGTTTGAAAAAATTCGAAATTTAAAATAAAATTCAAACAAAAAACACATTTTACTAGTTAAAGGAAGATGTGATGTACAAGAAACATAAAGAGATCATCACACTCCACAAAAGGGGGAGGCCCACACAAACACACACATATACCCCCCCACCCCAATCCTTTATCATGTCCACGATACTTCACGCCCAAGACATGAACATGGTTCCCACCCCCCAATATCAACAGGATTTAGGGGCCATCCCAAACCCCCCCGGACCATGTAAAAAGCGTCGCTTCTGACCCCCAAATTGAATGACTCACGGGTCACGCCAACCTCACACTCCTATCATCATAACACTTTCTTCTGACAACAGTCATTCCAAAAGCAACACTCCTATAATGAATGAAATGGATGACCAAACCCCAGTCGAAACCAATAATATCAATCCCACATTATGAATACTAGTAATAAATAATAATAATAGAAACTTCAAGAGGGGGCGGAGCCCGAACCCACCCTTTTTAACAAAACACCAAGCCCACCCCACCTCTTTCAACAAACAGGCAAGTCCCTCTTAGCATTATCATCATCATCATCATCATCATCCCTTATTACAACATAAACACTCCCTAAAACATGATATATTTGATGAAAACATCCAACGATGTCAAACTGCAACTGCTGTCGCTGTCTGCAACACTCTCTGCTGCGGCATGAGGCCTCTCTCTGCTGTCTCCCTCCTCTCCTTTCTCAATTTGACAGAGCCCTCCCCCCAAAAAAAGGTAATTTATTGCGACCCCCTAAGAAAAACCCTGAACACATCCCAAGAAACCAAACGAATTGACCATTCATTCTGTCCCTCCGACCCATCATCAACCACCCACTAAAATCCATCAAGTAATAACAAATCATCCCCTCCTACCCTGACTAAACAGTAATCCCACCTACTTTTAATTAATTAAAACTAACTAACCCCCCCCCCCAACCATCTAGCTGGCTAATACGTCCATTCCGACGGCAAGGAGAGTTCTGGGTGGGCTGCCGTCTGCCCATGAAGATTCGCCGCCCTCTGCTGCTGCTGTTGATGACCCGGTTGATAATACCCGCTTCGAATCCTCCTCCCGCCATCTGTTGATGTCGACCCACCGAAATGGGACTCGGGACGGACGTTGAGCGAAGAAGAAAGCGGCGCCGGGGTGTTCATTTCGCCCAGGTTGAGATTCAGTGCCTGCACAACCTTCGCGGGAATCAAAACCGTCGAACAACCTGCAAGCACAGGGAACAAAACGTCCGTCGCGTTAACTGCAGCGCAAGGCTTGAGCAGCCTAGGGCCAACAGGGGAAAACGTAGTGAGAAAGGACTCTAAACAGACCTTGCTTACGCTTTGGCTCCGGATCGGCCCCCGCACGCCGCGGTAGGAAAACGCCGGTGCCGGAGCTCCCCCGGCGTGCTCCGTTACTAGATCCCAGGAAAACCGCACGCATACCCGCAGATCCACCGTTGGAGTTGGCATTCCCTTGGAATAGGCGGGGCTGCTGAGCTTGCTGCAAAGTAGGCCAGGCAGGAGACATTCCAGTAACTGCGTTCGAGTCCTTAGAGCCGTTGCCGCCAAGCAGATAGCTGAGCTGCAACGCCGACAGGTGTGAAGGAGCCTGGTTAGGATAGTGCAGTTCGCCGGCCTTCAAGTTATGCATGCGAATCAGGCGGAGTCGCTGCTGCAGATGACGGGCGTGGTCCATCTGTTGCTGCTCTTGGCACCGCCTCATGTTTGCAACCTTCCCCGCAGCGTGATAGAGAACATCGAGTGTCGGAGGTTGCACAGGCTTCATTTGCGCAAAAACGTTGGGGCTTCCCCTGCCGTGAACACGCCCGCAACCGCAAGCGCCGCAGAGGGTAGATTTAGGGGAACCAGCGGGGAACAGACCCTGAACAACAGTCACAACAAATTAGAGCAAAGCGTGGTACTAAAGGAAAAAAGAAAAACAGCAAAAGCGGAAGCCAAATCCATGAAGAGGAAGTACCTTAGAGTGCAGGGGAGCGAAGTCGTCCTCGAGGGTGGACTGAGCGACCTTCCGGGTCAAATCAGAGATGAAATCCTCCTCATTGTCGGACACGTCGGCGGAACCGACGACAGAATCCCCGGGGGAGGTGAGAGTGGAATGCCCACAACCATTCCCGTAGTCAACAGGAGGGAAGAACCGTCCGCCAGCAGCACCGCAGGAGGGGACCGGGGGTTGGATCCGGGGTTCGTCGTCGGAGAGAAACTGGGGAGGCAGCCAGAACTCACCGTCCCGGAGGACGAAGGCGGCATGGTCGGTGGCCATAAATGGAAAAGAAAAAACGGGGGACGCCTGACGAAAGGAGAAGGCAGGAAATGGGAGAGGAGGTAGGGAAGCAGCAAAGGGAAGGTAAGGGAAGGGAGTGGAGGTAAATAAGATGAGGTTGGAGGCAGCAGCAGGGGGAAGTTGAGAAAAAGGTGGGGACATACAGGGGAGTGATTAATTGGAACGTTTCTTTTATTTAATTAATTATACGAAAAGGAAGAAAACAAAATTGAAGGAGCAGAAGAAAAAGGAGGAGTTGAGTTCAATCTCATAGCTTCTATGCAAATTTCCATCATCGATTTTTTAAATTTTTACTAATATCGATAATATTGACCTCTCCCCACCCCACCCTTTACGACTGCCTCTCTCTCTCTCTCTATCTCCATCCCTCAGCTCGTGATGTTGGGAATCTGAATCTTTGACGTGAGGTTAGATGGTGGGGGCAGTGAGTGGGTGGGCCCCCACCTCCCTCCCAAAGCACCGGTGGGTTTTGGGGGGGGGGTGGGGCAGCTCAACCGTTTCAAAAATTAAAAGAAAAATGTTAAAGAAAGAATTACTGTCAGCCGGGTCTTACTGCCTCCTAACTCACGTTTGGGGTGGTCAATATCGGGGGTTTATCCTCTGCTTATTACTACTGTCTGAACCCTAAAGCTAACTGTAGTCCCAAACCCAACAGCGTCGGCTTTAAAAAGCAATTATATGTTTTCTCCTTGTGTGTTAAGTAAGACATCTCTCTCTTTCTCTGGCCATAAATTATTGTCATTATTACAATTATTGTTGTTATTATTAAGGGGACCGACTATAAAAATCAAAAACCAAACAAACACCCTCATCCTCGTCATCAATCCCGCCGAAAGATAATTTGAAATTATCCTCTCCATCCACCCCCCAAGTCTTTGTCACTATTGTCCTCCCGTCCGTGGGTCCTTTTTTTTTATTATTTGAAAGGAAAGAAGAAAAGATGGAAGTCCGAACCTTTCTTTTTTACTTTCAAATTGGCTGACAACTAAAGCAATAAAAGAACAAAAGGGAAAGATCGGTGATGATCTAGTTTGAAGTTGTAACTCCCCCCATCCCCACTAATCATGCAGGAAAGCAAAATGGAGGACAGCCCCACCCAACCCAACCCCCATTGTAAAAAATAATATTAAGGAAAGAAGAGGCTGGAAAAGCGGCAGTAGACGCAGTCAGCCCCGTTTCCTTTTGTTTTTTATGTCCGACTTTGGTGTTGAATAAAAAATGGGGTCGGTGGGGACGTTTTGACTTCTACTTCCTCTTGGGGTGGAGTTTGGGTTGGTTTTCTAGTCGAGAGCCAGCCAGCCACCAGCTGCATCACCTCACTGTGTTTATCAAAGTGGGCATGAACATGGGTTGGACAAATTTTCATGGTGGGGTGTCGGCCCTTGATCAGCGGAGGTGACTAATGGGAAATCAAAAGATTCAGTCAATTGGTGTCGCAGTTCAAACCTTGTCGTCTTCCACTGTCTCCTCTCCACCCCCTCCCCCACCTCCTCGTCTTCCCCTGTCGCATGCGAATAAGCTTAGGGAGGGAGACTGCAAGTGATCATTGTCCTACTTCCCTCCTATTCGTGGGTGTGTGTGTGTTTTTGGATGATTCCTAAATACAAATGTTTGGAAAATCTGTCCCCTCTCACCCCCACATATCTATTTGCTTATACCTTTTTCTTTTCTTTTTTAATCATTTACCTCCTTGACGACGGACTCATCCACAGCGCCCCCATTATAACCAAACCTTTGCGTCTAAAAAAGAAAAGTAGACACCCCAAAATCCGATTGTTTCTTTGCATGCACGATACTACAAACCAAAAATATCCCAAGTCCCCCCCCGCTCGAGAAGCTTAACCACGACGTTAACTTTTTTTGTATTTTGATTGGCGGGTCATACAATTGATTACTACCCGACATGTACAGGTAAAATGTAAAGGTCCAGGGATGGGCCCCATTCAGTATTAGGCGCCGACGGCTACGGATACACGTACGGCTCGATATGAACCGGATGATGTCTTGATATATTATTAGTGTGTTGGACACCTGAATTTAATTCCCATTCTTACTCGGGACCTCTGTCATGACATTTGAGGAGGATTAGAGATCAAAGGCATCGGTTGATTGCTAACTACCCGTCTTATTTTTTTCCCTTTACCACATGGTGGAGTTCAGGGAGCCGGAGGTGCTGAAGAAACACGATATCCCCGTCGACGTTGAGGTCCTTGACTTGCTCGACACAGCCTCCCGTCGGAAAGAAGTGCTTTGTGCAAGAGTTTGCTATCATAGTCATTGTCGACACTTCATCTGGCAGTGGGATCGTGCGGCTAATGAGGGTGGGTCTCCTTGTTTCGCAGGCAACTTATAGTGGCGAAACTGTACTGGGGTGACGCAAGGGAGAAGCTGCTGGAGTCAATCAGGGATCTGAAGCTGGACTCCTTGGTCATGGGGAGGCGGGGGTCTCGGCACCATCCAAAGGATCATATTGGGAAGTGTGACGAGTTACGTGACGGCTCATGCCACCTGCCCGGTGACCGTAGTCAAGGATCCGAGCTCCATCAAGCCATGAACACACTTTTTCAATTCTATGTGATCCTTAAACTATGTAAGATGATGTCTGCGCTTGAGCTTTGGTCAAGAGATAAGCGGCCAATAGAAGTGCCAAAATGGAAAAATATAAAGATGAGAACGGCAAGGCAAGACTCCTGCAAATTTACCTGCTCAAGACGAGACTTTTTGTTGGGCGAGAATCGGCCCCGATGACGAAAGCGGAAAGAATAACGGGGAACGATGTCTAACGCACATATTTACGTGGTTCGACCCAAATCGGTCGTCTATTTATAATAGACAATAGAATTTTGGAGAATATCTTTCAGATATTCCGTAATATCACACGAAATCTTACGTGATATTACCCGACCAAATTCTCCAATATTTCAATTTCCGATCAAGTTCCCGAAACTTTTCTCGTCTAATTACTTTGCTTTAAAAGCAAGATTGAACATCCTCGTACGTGTCCCCAAGTGTGTGTAAACTCTTTAGTCTCGTCTCTCATCTCATGAGTTGTTGCCGATGTCCCTGTCTCACCCTACGAGAAGAAGATTCTCCTGCAACAGACGTCAACACCAGGGGACACCGACGACACTTCCCGAACAGGAAGCACCCTCACCCCCTAAATCTCTGTCTCCCTCTCGTGAAAATCGCGCGGACGTGGGGAAACCTCGTAGAGCTCGTTCCTAGCAGCCCCCGCTTCACGATGTAATGCTCGTTTACAATGGGTGCATTGCCTTTTGCGACTCGCATTGTCTTCCCCCAAGAGCAGAGGAGGAACAGGAGTACTTGGGATATGGAGAGTTTGGAGGCGAATGGGGAATGTGTTGGAGACGGAGTGAAGGAGAGTTGTAACAAGGCCTGTAACTATGAGGAGCTTCTGTCGGAGAAGAATTGGAGGAGGGAAAAGAAGGAACGCGGGAGAATGTGTCGAGTTCCGTTTTCTTGATGTCCGAGGCGGATGCCGACGAAGGGTCTGAGGGCTCGTCCTCGCCTCTTCTTCCAACCACCATGTTGTTCAAGAGGGCAGAGCTACTTGACTGCTGGTCTGACTTTTTACAGAATGGAAGAGCGTGCTTAGGGATGTCATCTACCGATAGATCAATTTTCTCCGGAATGCCTGCTCAATTGCCTCGATCTGACGTCTGAACATAAGGCAATCGAAATAGCAAACCGTATCGAGTCTTAATGCATATATGGCAGAGGAGGATCAACTCAAAACTAGTCGTTAATTCCTACAGATCTAACGCGAGATCATCATGGGATTTGGTTAAGGATCTCATGGTTGATGCAGAAAAACGAGATTCGCTAGCTGAGAGAGCCGAGACCCTCTTGCTTTGTTTGAAGCAGTGGTTCCCCGGAGTTCCTCAGACAACCTTAGACATGAGCAAAGATCCAATGCAACAAGGTTTGGAAACTTTCTGCATGTGGCTCGTGTAATCCGTCTCAAAGCATACTTTCTATTAGGAACGGATTTTTTTCCAATTTAGGACGTCTGCAAATCGATTTCGGAAAGCTACATGAGAGTGCTGGAGAGCTTGGCATTCAACATCGTGGCTCGCATCCTCTACGTCGATGACTTGGCTAAGCACTCTGACAACCCTCCACCATTATCAAAGGTCGGATTGGTTGCCCAGAAGAGCATCCCTCTCCCGTAAGCACTGTCAATCTCAGGCACGCCATCCAAAACCGCATTTTCCACCCCAAACTTCTCTCCCGCTTGGCAAAAGGTCTCCGTTTGCAGCCAACCAGAAGCTTCATCTGCACGGTCCGGAGATGGAAGTGAAAAAGGTCTTGGCCGACCATTGCGATCAACTCTAAAGGAAAGGTTTGCGATAGATCTGACTTTGATTCCCATCTAAGACGACCAAGTGACATACCCCAGCATCGGTAAGTCTTGATCGATGAATCGGACCGACTAAGGCTTTTAACGTATATACATGTAGAGCTTGATTTGTCCTTTGTGGTGCGTGACGAACTCCTCCACATTGGTAGGAATCTTATCTCCAGGAGCTGTCCGTGTTCTCGCAGAAACTTCAATACCACTTGCTCGAGGTCATAAGAATTTCAGGACAATGAACTAAACAAGCCTGCATAATGCCCTCCTGTCCTGGCAAGAGTTTCTCATTGGGAACAAGAGTTTCTCCATCAAGTAATATTATTTCTATGAACATAGATAAAATAAGATCATTAATTGGGTCAGGATATAGGAATGGCTTCGATTTTCTAAAAGGTGGGGGCGGCATTGCAAAATTCAAAATGGACAACATCAATCAATAGGGACTATTCTGGTGTGTTTCTAGGAAGTTTCAAACTTTGGGGCCATTTCCTGCTTGTCATTTTCTACCCTGTTGTCCTCCTGTTCTTGGCCCCTCCCATAGCATAAGACCCCCAAAACAGAAGCTCGAAGTGCATGTTAGAAATCGTGTCGGGAATCTCCTATCAGAGCCAGATTCGTCCCGTCGAACAAAAATTCAGAACGAGGGCGCCCGATACTGGGACAAAGATCCGATGTGGAATTACGGGGAGGTGTTGGGATAGTCCCATACCGGCACCTTAAATAGAGTTGGGACTCTTTACCTAATTGCTAGCTTTTAGGTGAAGGAAAATTCCGACACGATTTCTAACCGTGCCAACAAGACAAAGGAGGTGGTTGAGTGATCAAACCAAAGTCCGACAATTTGTCCAAAACCAAAAACTAAGCTTCCAATAATATGACAAAATTGTACAAGTGAAGGCTGTATGTACAAAGCCGTCTGCCTCCAATCTCATAACCAGAAGCTGTTCTTCCTTTTCTTTTTGAACAAAAAAAAAAACAAGGCGTGTGTGGAGATCCTGAGGAGGTATATAGTATTGGACTAACTACGGCTGCCGGTTTAACTCAACTTCCAGGGAAGGCATTGGACCTTATGGCAAGACCCACTGTTGGACAAACTCGTGCAATCCCCGGCGCTGTCGCAACACTTGCAAACGACTCCCAGCGTTGCCAAGACCTTCGAAATCCCTGCAGAGTTCATAAAGGGGAGAGAATTGTCAGGCACGGGCGGACACGGAGACACGGGATTCGATCCAGCTAAATCTTCCCCGAGGACTCGTACTTACCTTGTTCGGTGTGATGAGAGGGGACGGTGGAAGAAGAAGAAGAAGCGGAAGTCGACAACGGCCTCGACTGGGCGAGTGTCACATGTTCGGAAGATGAAACGATCGAAAGAACCAACAAGACTAGGATCACTGACTTTGGCCTAAACTCGAAGAGGAGACCCATTTCGTGTTTTTCCTCTCTGGGTTTGAGCTGATTTAGCTCATGGGTTTTATATAAGTACCCGACTTCAAGTCTCCCCCAAAGGAGAAATGGACAAAGACCGCGTGATTCTCATAATTGTGATCGACAACTAATTTGATTAAAACAACGACTTTTGAGATAAAAGCTGGAGTGGTTTTCGGGGAAACATAATTAAATTGAGAGAAGAAAATGATTGCGCATCTAGAAAGGTGGCTGTGTGTGTCACCTTTTTCTTTTTTTTTTTCTTCTTACAACAACGTGGTGGGGACATGAATGTGGGCTTCTAGACATAACATGGGGAAGTTATTCTGTGTATGTCCATGCCGTTGTCCTCTGGTGGAAGCATCTTCTCGTCTGATTTGGGGGAGGGTTCTGTTTGTTCCGTAGTAGTCTGCATTGGAAGAGAGTAACGAGACTTGGGGTTCAGTTCAGGCGACATCCAAAGTGGAAGTAACTCGTGTTGTCTTAGAGGATGAGTCTGGTCAACGAAGACTCCTGCCTGCCTCCTGTTCCCTTCTTTGGTTCCATTTGGTTAACTTTTAATTATTTGTTCGATCGCATAACAACACCACACTCACGCACGTACGCCTTAACTGCTCCTCCCCCGTCTGTTTCTTTTAACAAACCAAAAGGAATCGCTTAGGAACGTGATTTTATTAAAAAATATGGGGTGGATTTGACCGAGAGCATCACGCAACCCCATGCATAATACATTGTTAGATTTTGGGCCCAATGGAAGCACAAAAAATATCATTTTTATGCCCAAATCTTATAATATTTAAGGTAAACAATAAGCTTATTCAAAAATCATACCTTATAATTCCGATAACCATTCGATTCAAGCTTCGATCAAATTAATACAAAGCTTGAATTCGAGATAGAGCTCGGCTTTCGATTTGAAAATACACATAACGTAAAGTAGACTGAATAAACTTGAACTTAGCTCGACAATCTTATACTCGTATTCAATTGACTAAAAACATATTTATTAATAAATTATTAATATTTATTATATAATATTATACAACTCGCAAGCGGCTCGAGCCACCGAACTAAAGTTGAGATTGGAGCTCGGCTCGTTTTGTTAACAAACGATCTCGAGCTCAAACCGAGTATAATCGAGCCGGTTCGCGAGCGGCTCAGTTCTTTTTCACCCCTAGATGTCAATTCTCTAATCCATAACATCGATAATTATATATTGACTCAACACTATTCTTTTTATGATTTGTCACACACCCAACAAACGTATTAATCATATTTCGATTTTAAGGACACCTTTTAACTACGTCAAAGCATGTAAACTCCACACATATAATAAATGAAGGTCACGAGTCAATACATTATTTACGCTCGCTCATAAAAAAAAGTGAGCAATGACATTCAACATGTGTATCTTCTAAAATGGATTGTGTCAAATATTCGTAATCTCATGTGTCAAATATTTCAAAATAATATCCACTAACGTATGAGACTTTATTATTAAATAATTTTACATGGATAAATATAAAAAAATATGACATTATTTATCCATGTCTGGTCATCATGCTTGTGGCAGGAATTATATGCGTTGGATTAGGTAGGATAAAGAGAATATAAGCAATGGTAGGTAGTACATGTTAGAAGGCATTCGTGCATATGATATCATTGGAGATCTGATTGACCGAGCCTGGTTGTTGAACTCCTCTCTCACAACCCCCCCACCCACAACAAACCCATCCCAACCCCAACCTCTTCATCGCTATCATCATCATCATCATCAACCCTTGTTTCTGAATGCCTGGACATAAATATTTTATTTTCTCTATTCTCAAGTTGATGTTTCTCCCTTCTCAACACCAACCGGGGTGGGGTTGGCTAAGTGTACGAGGAGGTTACAAGGCCCCAATTTTTCTTGGGCTTCTCAGCCTTGCGACACAAGATGAAGATGTTGATGGACATTCTGAGGTGGCTGTAAACAGGCAGAGCTGTGGAATGATACGAGGAGACGCTGCGAGAGCGTGTGACATGGGCGGAAATTTCCTTGGTTTTGAATTATCAAGTTTGTATGGCGTTGGCACTGTCTTCTGCATATAAAGCTCGGTCGGTATTAACTTAATGTTTAAGATTTTATAAACCATGGCTTCCAGATATTATTGCCGAGGATACAAAATGATCGCCGGAGTGATTAATTTGTTGTTGGGTTGGAGGCAGCCAGAAGGGACACCACGGGGGAGGGAGGACAGAGTTGCTTTTGTCACTAAATCAGACATGAAGGTGGCCTGAAGCTGGACAAAATCCAAACGAACGTTTCCGATTGTCCTTGGGCGGCGGTTGTTCTGGGCTCTAGCAATTTGGCCCATACTTAAAAGCCCATGTGTAGGCCCAAACAAGCCTGGTCGGATCCTCTGGCGGAGCCCCCTTTAACCCATCCCCCAGTCAATCAATCGTCTTCTTCGCCGGAAGACCCCAAATTCCAAAGAACACAGGGAACCGCCGCCGGAGATGACGTCGTTTGCCCTAACCCCAAATGTCTGCTCCTTCTCTCAAGCCCTAAATCAATTTCAATCCCCCCTCACTCTCCTCCCTCTCAATCGTCCATCCCCTTATCTCCCCCAACCCCCCGCCCTCAACATCCGCATGGGCGGCGGCCCCAGGACTTACCCTGGGGGAGTCACCAAGTGGCAGTGGAAGCGCATGCAGGCCAAGAAGGCCAAGCAGCTCCTCAAGGCCCGCCTTGCCCGGGAGCGCCACATCTACGAGATGCGCAAGCGGGCTGAGCTGCGTGCCGCTGTCTCTGAGCTCGAGCGGCCCTGGGAGCCTGTAATGGCCCCGGAAAGGGCGCCGAAGCTTTTCTCGGTTTCCGCCGATGACCAGCTGAAGGCTCTGGCTGATAGGTTCCAGAAGCCCGGGGGTTTCGACTTGTGGACGGACAGGGACGGGCCTCAGCTGTTTAGGGACGAGGAGGAGGACTGGTCGGGATCTGCGAGGTTCTTCCCGAAAGGAGTGGTGCACAGCGTGAAGCCTTATCGGAGTTTTATCAGGGATTCAAATGAGAATACAGGCGATGAGGATGACGATACGACAGACATCGGATTTCAAAACTCGAGGGCTGAAGAGGAGGGTAACAATAGGATGAAGGGCAATGACTTGTGGCGGAGGACAGGCAATAAAAATGGGGAGGTTGTGATCAATCGGAAGCAAAGAGGGAGACAGAATGCCAAGCGCCGGGATTACCGCAAGGACAGGAACGTGTGATTCCCCTGATATGAAAGACATGCAAGTCCTGTGATAGAAGAAGCTTGAGTTACTGCTGGCAGCATTCATGTGTAGATAAAATGATCAAGCAACTCTTTTGAGATCGCCTGTGTTGTCTTGTTAATTGATACATAGGATCGAATGTGATTGGATCCACTCCTGGATTGTCGGCACAGAACAGCGGGTGATGATAGGAATCAGACAGAGACTTTTGTGTATAATAGCATGTTTGCTTCTCATTATGAATCTTTGAGAATGGCTTTCTAATCTGATCAACATCTGTTCAAAACCTCAGTTCACCTGAACTACTACTGCATCAAAGATCAACATATTTAACATCTGTGCCCTTCTGCCCTGAACAGGGTTTCAAGGTCATGAATTGCTGCTACTCCTTAAGCTTCGGTGGAAGGTAGTGTCTTCCATACATTCCAGAAAGTGTAGAAAGAGTGGAGTAAAATGGAATGGGAGTCAACCAAATGAAAGTGTCCCCAGAGTTGGACATGATAGTCGGTCGAATTGAAATTGCTGAAGCTCCTCGACGGCAATTCGACAGAACCCGTTCATAGGCAATTTACAATCTCCATGTTCCAAGCAAATTGAGTGCAAGTACTGAGTTGGCTGACAAACACTATTCAGGCCTTACTATTTGTTACTTAGTAAAAGCCCAGGAACGAATGGAAAAGATTAGTCCGGTCTTGGCGCAAGTTTTCCAACCACAACAGCATCATTCCCTGAATATCCGCTATCCTAGGCCACGTGTTTTGTCGTGGTCGGAATTCCCACGCATGTTCCCACTCCCCAGGCCCAGACCACCACCACACAAAATGGCAACCCCTTTCTTGACTGTACCAAACCCAGAAGCCCCGGACGCACGCAATTAGGGTTACCCCCTCCCACCAAAGAAAAAGATCAGGTCTTTTGCTTCGTTTTTCCGTAAAGAAACGATCTTGGGGATGCCCACTTGTTGGGTAAGCCGGATGCGGTGAATCTGGGCTGTTGGGGTTAGTCTGTGTCCGCCGAAGTGGAAGTGGGGTTCCGGCGGCATGGACGCGAGGGTTGGTGTTGTGGTCGAGAGTGGGCAGAGGAATTACCTCCCGCAACAGCAGAAGAAGGAGGGATGGAAGCAATCCCAGATTGGGACCCTTCAGCAGCTCTTGGCTGGTGGGATTGCCGGTGCTTTCAGCAAGACTTGTACAGCCCCTCTTGCCCGCCTCACTATCCTGTTGCAGGTTTCGCTCTCTTCTCTTGGTTATGTTCTTGCCTTCAGTTCGGTTCTTTATTCGTTTCCATCGGTTGTTGTTTTGGGAGCTAGAGGCTGGTGAGCATTGAAGAAAGGTTCGTTGAGCTTTTGGGTTGGATGGGAATAAGTTAGTTAGGTTGTTTGTTCTTGTTACAGTGCCTTGCTTTCCAGTTACAGGCTGTGCTTTGGATGTTGTTTGTTAAATAAAGAATTTGTGCCGTTAATGCAGCCTTGACCTATCAATGAGCATATTATATTAAGTGCGAGAATTGTGCGTTGGAAATGTTTGAGTTTAGCGTCTCCAGACAGAGTTATGTTATACGTCAGTGCTTCCTGCATTACAAGTCAGTCTCAGTTTCTTGTGACGGAAGGATAAATCAGCGCCAGGAAATGACCTGTGTCTTTGAATATTTGGAGAACAGTTACTGCACAGTTCATAGTTTCTGATGTCGTGTCTTAATTGTTTCCTAAAGGTGCAAGGCATGCATACAGATGTTGCGACTTTAAGGAAGGCTGGCTTATGGCATGAAGCTTCAAGAATTGTTCGTGAAGAAGGGTTTAGAGCCTTTTGGAAAGGGAACTTCGTCACGATTGCCCACCGTCTCCCTTATTCGTCTGTCAATTTCTATGCATATGAACGGTACAAAAGTGTGAGTAACTAACAACTTACCCGTGCTGTTGCAAACAGTTGATCTGTTTGAGGAGTACTTGTTCTGGAGATATGTGTCTTATTTGTTGCTAGTGCGACATGTCTTACTTGTCCTACTTTGCTTTTTTTCAGTTTTTGCAGTCAGTAATTGGAGATGATTATAAGAGAAATGCAGGTGCAGCTCTCTGTGTTCAATTTGTTGGTGGTGGATTGGCAGGAATTACAGCTGCAAGTGCTACATATCCTCTGGACCTTGTCCGGACTCGCTTGGCTGCACAGGTTGCTCCACAACTTCATGGTTGCCCTTGGATACTAGTCCACCTTATTTTCCACCTTAACATTCTACAAAACGTTTCAGAGGAGCTCAAATTACTACAGAGGTATTTGGCATGCTTTCCATACCATCTGCAGAGAGGAAGGATTCTTGGGTTTATATAAAGGACTTGGTGCAACTCTATTGGTATTCTTCTGATTGAAATTATTCTTTATGCTGCATTCGTTTTGTCATAAAATATGTTACTGATTTTCTTTAATTTATAGGGTGTTGGACCAAATATTGCAATCAGTTTTTCCGTATATGAGTCTTTAAGATCCTTCTGGCAGTCTCAAAGGTGATATATTTGATTACCTGTTCCCAAAATCCCAATTAGCATAGTGTCTGGTTCTTTGATCTGTAAACTGACAACAGATGAATAAATATGTGAACTTCAGGCCTGGTGATTCCCATGTCATGGCTAGTCTCGCTTGTGGCAGTCTTTCAGGGATTGCTTCATCGACTGGTATGTTCTTCAGATTCTGCTATTAGTTTCTTTACTATAATTTATGTTTGATTAGGGAAGATTGATTGTTTTAGCACCTTATTCTATTGAGCAAAAAAAGAAAATGAACGATTCCGTTCAAGGATTGCGATGCTAAGTAAGGAAAATTAAATTGTTGAACCTCTATCCCGAGTTTCTATTTTCTTCCTGGGAATTTTTGTGGCTTTGTGGGCATGGACTGCGTAAGAAAGCCTGAGGGCTCTCTTTTTTGCTAGCTTCTCTTCATGTCAGTACTGCTTGGCATTTTCCTGTGGAGTAATGTTCCATATATATGTATATATTTCACTTTGTGCAGCAACATTTCCTCTGGACCTTGTGAGGCGGAGGATGCAGTTGGAAGGGGCTGGTGGTCAAGCGCGCATCTATTCTGGCTTGCTGGGTACTTTTAGACACATAATGAGGACAGAGGGTATGCGTGGATTCTACAGAGGAATACTTCCTGAGTACTACAAAGTTGTTCCAAGTGTTGGCATTGTCTTCATGACATACGAGACTTTGAAGATGCTAATGGCACAAATATCTACTGGTAATTAACTGTGTGCCTCTTGTTTTAGCTGTTGACGGCAGCTACTTCTATAGTTTCCCAGGCTGGGGAAATCCAAGATGAAATGTTTACAGAAGATATTAGGTAGGTAGATATAGGTGAAACATGGCTTTAATGTCGACTTAGCTCAATGGCAGTAAATTTGCCGTTATTGCCACTGCTTACATTTAATTCTTGTGTGTATAATTCTTCTTCTGACATCGAGTTTGGTGACTGACTGGGCCAAGTTCAGTCTGGTTCGGCTCTTTCATTTTATAAGGACAATTGCTTTGTCAGTTGGAAAGCTTACCTTCCTTTTCTTGTACCAGGCTTTACTCTTGATTGAATGAAATGGACGCAGCTTTCTTAATTTATCGAGTATGACAAAGCATCATTTACAGTTCTGAATGTGTCAGCTTACTAAGATTGTACATTACATGGTCATGTAAGAGGGGTGTTGGTGACTGTGATAGTCCTGCCGCCTTTAGCTCCGAAGCAGGGACGAGACACACCCAGAAATTTCTCGACCCTGGCGGCGTCGTGACTCCCCCAGAAGCACGACCAGCCCTCTCGTTCGGATTCCCCTTAGTCCCGTCCACACTCGCTCAAGTGTTTGCTCACGTACTCTCGTGTATCGTTCACGCTCGCACTCAGGGATGCTCGCAAGGACAAGGACTCGCTCAGCAAGGACACCAGGAACACAAGGATATGGCCAAGGCAAGATCAATGTCGTGATCTCTCACATTGAAGGAAATAGGCTTCCTTTTTTCTTATCTGCTCGGTTGATGACCTCTGCATGTGGTCCATATTTACCTTAGATCATTATTACTTGATCATGGCGAACAGTGGAAAGAAGCCTTTCCATTACCTCGTGCCTGTAAGAAAACTATTTCAAGCATCGGTTTAGCTTGTATAGCACCGTGATTGACTCTAAAATTCTAAATGATTCCTCCCGGGAAAGATGTTGGGATATGCAAGGGAAGGAGTCGTTTGGTTATCAGGTCTTGGCTAATGATTTCCATCCACTAGAAAGTCTCATAAAAGCATCATTCTCATCTGCCATTCCTTTTGATGATACCAATTAAGTATAGTGATTTGAATCTGGAGAACTTGTTCTGTGTTCCGACAACTGCGTCTCCCAGACACTGAGGCTGCCAATCAGATGCTCCTCGGTTCAAATAAATAAAGTGGAATAAAAAGGCTACAGCTTTGCATCTCTATTCTTTATCGTGAGGACAGCAATAAAAAGGTCAAAATATTTGTAGACAGTGGGGCGGGCCCTCTGGATTTAGTATATGTTGGATGTCCCTCTCCTGTTGAAAAGCCGTGGAGGCAGAGTGTTTCTTGTTAAGGTTCAGTTCCTTCCTTCAGGACCGTGTTCTCGACGGTGAGAGATATAAGACTTGAGTATGGTGCATCCTGCAATGTAAATGGAGGCTTATTAGCATCAGAAGCATCAACTGTTGTCTTTGGTGATCACCTAGTTGCTGCCAGGCTAAAGGGTCCTGCTGTGAATGCTGTGTTGCGTCATCCTTTGTTGGTACATGTGGCTCTTAATGACATTACTAATAACTGCGGGGTTAGTTTAAATGAAAGATTGATTATCTTGTGATGTGACTTCTGAAATTTTTCTGGACTTGGATATGGCCTCCCTTGGACAAAACATGTCTGCCTTCCCAGTGGTATCATATTATAATAATTATCTGTCATCTCATCCCTTGCGTCTTGGGAGTCTCTAGATTTTGACCCCTTTAAACAGATCTCATCCCGTCCTTAAATTATTATTGATCTTCTGGATGCATTCGCCCCTGAGTCTGATCATTTTACCAAATAAAGAAGAATTATTGAGAGGTATGGTATGAAAGCGGCGGTTGAAACAGACTAATCGTTGGATAAGCTCACACTATTTTGCCAGCCCATCAGCAGCGACGAAATTTCAACTCATATTGGTATTGTTTACCATCAGTTGCAGACGGTGGACCCTTCGCGAGGTTGTTTTGAGAATATTGGCAAGTATTTTTGGCACGTACTGATGATCCCTTTTCGACTGCTTCTGATGTAAACTGCCCGCTTTCTGCTGTCAACATGTTACTCATCCAGAAAGCATCCAGCGCAGCTGGAGGAAGTTTAACTTCCTCTTCTTAACGACGGCGATCTTGGAGGCCAAAACAGTACCCCCATCTACACATCTTATGTCAAACACAAGCTCATTTTTTATTCTAGTTTTTTATCAGTTCTACTGAGAAGTTGCATGAAAGAATAAGAATATAACTGTGGTTAAAAGAGCATGCACAACAGGAAAAGGTTTCTTTGATTCCCCTTACTAATTGTAGCAACCTTCCATGTTTCTATTTCTATATCTCATCCCAGACCATATAAAAAGATATTCTTACATATAATATACTCAAAAGACAAGTCCAAAAAAAGTGATAATGAATGGTTATCCTCTGTCCATGCAGTGTCTAACTTGGGCTCCAGGTTTTGTAACATATAAAACACCCAGAAATGATTTTGGTCAGTGCCTAGTGCTGATAGTTTCGGAAGATCTTCCATAGGCCTGATCTGATGAAAATCAGTCAGTCACGGAAAGAGGGGCGGAGAAGTTCCCATGTTTGTCATTGGTTGCAGAAGGAACAGACATGAAGCCTATGATTCTTGAATTGAGGGGGAGCATCTATTCACCACGAGCTTTATGCTCAGATGCAACCCCATCCCCATCTTTTGTAAGCAGCCGTTCATCACCAAAAACTAGCCCAAGGCTAAAGAGACATAAATCATTAAAAAATTGCATGGTTAGCTTTACGACAATTATAAGTTTCTCAATTTGCATGATTATTTTGTCTCGTCACACCAAAGAAATACACCAGCAACCCCATCATTGTTTCCTCCCTTCTTCATCCTCTTCCTCCTCCATCCCAATTCTTTTTAGTTTTCTTTTCTTGTTTCTATTGGGTGAGCCTGAGATAATCTGCATCCTGAGGTTTGGATGGACGGACCTTTCTGTCATGTCTAACCCTCGGGATGCAGGTTATCTAATACTCACTGTCAATGCATCGGAATCTCCCTTAGACCAGTTCTAATCACGGAGACCACAAAACCACCTTCTCAGGTGAAGAGCCTGTGGTTTCTGCAGAAAGTTTCTGATGAAGTTTCTCCTGATAAAAGTCCGAAGTTAATCTTCCGAAGGGCGAAGTTTTCAATCATGTTAGTTAGTATTCATGTGCGCATTCAGTAAGTGTACGGCTATGATACTCTGATGTTTAAACCTGTTTCAAGTAAATTGGTCAAAATCGTTGTTTACTGTTTCTTCTGCAGCATATAAGACAGACAGGGCTCGTGACAACAATAGAAGGCGATCTGTTTCCTAAAATTCATCGTGGATGATCAATCATGTTGTGCAAGAGAAACGAATACAGAAGCTGTTCGGTGCTACTTCATGAATCACATTTCTGGTTGAGCAGCACGCCGACAGCCTCTTCCTTGCTTTCATTCAGCTGCTTTCCATCCTTGAATATGAGGAACTCCATCATCTCCACATGGAAAAAGATGTCCTCCTCCTCCTCCTCCTTCATAGCACGAGGGTTGAGGAGTCAATCAACCAGAAAATATTTTCATTTCTAGAAAGCCATTAACTGGGCTTACATCACAAAAAACAATCTTTTCTTGCTTAATTCCCAAATCGGACTAATCGAAGGCTTCTTAAGCGAGGAAGTCCTGTTACTGATCTAATTTTAACTGTCTTTAACTTAATCAGCGAGTCCGGATCAGGAACACGCTGAGTTCTTGCCCGGAGCATTCATCCGGATTGATCAGATGGAAAGACTCGGAGTCGGTACTCCCAACCACGTGCTCATAATTACCCCTCATGTACGTAACCTCCGACGATGAAACTCCTGATGAAGGAATGACTCCTGCTCCGACGCTGATCGACTGCATTGTCTTTAAGATCATGCGGTTCTTCTCGCTTAGCCTCCTCTTGACCGCGAACCCCAGCTTCTTCCCATCACAAGATAGCGTCCACACAGGAACGGACCTAAGAGGCCAAGAACCGACGTTGGTCTCACCCGTACCCGCTGAGCACTCCAGGGCGATCCTTACCAGCCCGCTGGACCGCATCTCCTTGGCGAGCAGCAGCGTAGGGATGGAGAGTTCAAGAAGGAGCAAGGGCTTCATTGAGAGGCGGTCGTGCTGGACACAGAACCACACATGTCCGCCACGGCGTGGGCCGAAGATCGTCCCGATGGTCATGGTCTTGGAGGGGCGGGGGGGCAAAACCTGGTCAACCGGGGATCGGGAAAAGTCGCTCTGATCGGATCCATTGCTGCCGTCACCTTCATTACCATCATCCTCTGCAGCCTTGTTGGATTCTTGAGGATTGGAGGAGGAACGCAGCTGGCGGGGAACATTCAAGGGAATGTCGTCCTGGAGGGATGCACTGAGGCGTCTCTTGGTTCTGGTAGTGGTGGCCGAGGAAGTTGGGGGGCGGGTAGGGGAGGTGGGGGAGAAGCAGGGGAGGAGGAGTCGACGGAGGGCATCGATCTTCATATCGGAGGAGACTTGGCTTCGGTTAGGTTTCTTTGGCTGTTATGGGAGTTTCAAAAAAGGTCTGTGGATGGCGGTAAAATGAGTGATTTGGTTTTCTGGTAGTCGTTGGGGTTGAGGCTGAGGGGGAAATGGTCTGATTCTTTCTCTGAACCCAAAAAATTTATTGGACTTCCAGTCAAAGTCTGGGCTTTGAATGTTGTTGTTGTGGCAGCAAATCAGCTTTAACTGTGTTTTTGGACAGCCTTGGCAATAATATTTGACCCAAAAAAGAGAGCACAAATTAGTATTGTTGGGAAAATAGAAAGTAGAGGTCGAGCGAGCTCCAGTTGAGTTGGGGTGTTCCGAGTTCAGACAGCACCCAACTCATGTCTGTCGGTACAACAGCTGAGTGTTCACTTCACCCAAAAGGCATCTTTCTGGGAATGAATGATGCTTTCCCTGAAGATGCTTCCCGGTCTCACTTTCTGATTATGTCATGTGAGAGCATCTGAACACACCCAGTTTCCCAACTACGTTGTCATCTCCCATGATCAAGTCACTACATCATCACTCTCGCAAAGGCAAATTCTACGTCCTCTTAGCCAAATGAAAGGTTTATTTTGGGGTACAGAAATCCTCCCTACTTCTCCCTGGCCAGTTCGACTTAGCCTGCACCATCATAAAGTTGAGATATGTACATGTAATCCTTGCGCGCGCGTTTGTTGTTTGCACGCCCCTTAAATCTTGCCCAGTCAATGAACTGCCTGCCTGAATGTTGTTCACAAGACCTGTTACGATTTTATGGCCCGACTCGGAGAATTTATTATTAAATATAAAATATATCTTTTGAAAAAAATATATTAGGAATATCTCCTAATGTATCTCCTTTCGATATATTTGGGGTAGGTGTCGAAGAAGAAAATAGACGAAATAACAAATCGTTAAAGATAGATACACGGGTGCAAGAAGTGCGATGTATTAGGGAACCATTATTATAGTGAAATTTTCTTCTCCAAGTGAACGTAAGTCAATTGACCGAATTACGTAAATTTTTTGTCTCCTTATTTTTTTGTTAACTTCCGATCAAGAATCAGATCCAGTTTGACTCGCTTCCGAGGACTTCCGTGTACGCCAATAAAACCAGACTAAGTTATCGACTTGAGCAATTGATGTCGAGGTTCTTGTGATAAGGTACTTGGATGGATTCCCACAGGGGTAAGGTTGCTTGGATAGATGAATGTAAGCCTAAGACAGGGGCCACGAAATCTCAAGTCATGGAACGGCTGCCAAACGAAGAAGTATTAAAGTACGATATTCTTTTAACAACTCACGCAAATTTAATTGACAAGATATTTTATTTCTGCTTATAAACATTATGTTCTTTGTAGGTCACTTTATAAATTTCCATAACAAAAAATTAATAACTTTTTTAATTAACTATTAATAATTGAGAGGGTGATTTGATTTGATTTATTTATTAGATAAATTAAAAGCGACCCTATGAAAAAGATAATAAAACTCGATAAAAAATATGATACGAAAATATCTATTTATCAATTCAAGCCACAGAATCACAAGAATTTAAGAAAAATAAATGTTTAAATCTCATACTTAAAATACTTATTTTAAGAATAAGATTTAACTTTACTTTTATTTGCTTGATGTAACCCAGGTTCGGAAGCACATGAAAAGTATGATAAAGCCTTGGAATGCTAATGACTGTTCTCTGTGAGACTTTGGAAAACATGGTTCGTAAGCTAATATCAGAAAATGGCTTGCAAGCAGGGATTTCATTTCCTACAGGATGCTCTTTGAACTGGGTAACAATTGCCTGTTATGATCGTGGAAAAATTGTATGTAGAAATTTGTCGAATGTATTTTACGTGTATGCTTCAGGGTTGCTGCACATTGGACTCCAAATACAGGAGATAAGACTGTACTTCAGTATGGTGTTGTGATGAAGTTTGACTTTGGGACTCATATTGATGGTAGTAACACAACTGAAATACGAACAAGGATTCTCTCCTTGCGTCAGAATCTTTGTTTAGTAAAAATTTGGCAATATGCATGAAGTGGATAGTTCAGCATTGTGTTTTAATGGAAATTAAAAACTATTTCAGGGCATATTGTTGACTATGCCGTCAGTGTCCTTTAATCCAATGTTTGATCCCCTACTTGAAGCCTCATGGGTAGCAACAAATGCTGGTATCAAGGTTGTTTATATGTTTGGATGCTCACTACTTTCGCACAATAATTAAATTGGGAACTAGTGACTCTTATTTTTTTCTTAACTGTTTGATCAAATAGTACTATATTCCACATTAATTGGACTTATCTTTTGGATTGTAAGTCATTCTGTAGAGAGTTCTGCAGTGCAAGTAATGGACAACAATATGGTTTTACAAATATTATTATTTTACAATTAACTTTCTTTTATTCGATTCTCTCATGAACGTATTAGTGGAGACACATGCTGTTATGAAAATTGTCTTTGAGTTATTTTGATTTTCAATAAAGGTTTAGTACAATATGTCACTACTTGATCATTTGTATTTTTATAGTACAAATCTTCTGTATATTATTTTTTAATTGCAGTAGGCATATGTATCTTCTTGCAAGGTTGCTTAGTGTTTATCTTGCATGTTCATCACTGATGGTAGTTAGTTTATCTTGGAGGCAGGAATAGATGTTCGCTTATGTGAGGTTGGAGCTGCTATTCAAGAGGTTATGGAATCATATGAAGTTGATATCAACGGGAAAGTGTTTCAAGGTACTATGTTAACCCGATTGTAGAGCTTATGCAGCTGTTCACGGTATTCGCCCTGCAGCGTATTGTGTACCCTTTAATCTTGTACATTGATTTAGCTCCATTATTGGACCATATTTATATTTTCGTTATGTTGGCATTCTTTAAAGAATGCTAGCTGGAAAGTGAATTTTTTCACGTGTCCGGTTCCTACTGTCTAATTTTAGTTACGGGCCATCTTGGAAGAAAGCTAATCTAATATTCAATGATGTACATTTTTATTAGTCACTATTTATTTTTTATTGCGGGAAAGCTCACTTTGAATGTAATAATTTGTGGCTTGTTTTTAGTTGGTTAGAATGTGTAGACTGCTTTTCTTGCTTCCTGGTTAATTGTTTGGGGATGTGTTTTGCACTTAGAAGTGAAGAAGGGGCTTGTTTTGTTATTAAAATAATAGGGACTAATTTTTTTTAAATGATGAAAACCCGTTTGATTACACAAAACACAGAAAACGGGAAAAACATTTCTAGAAATTGCATGAAGCAGGGAAAAAACTAAAACATTTTTTGTGCTTGTTAATTTTCGCATTTTTTTTATTGTAACTGCATTTTTTACAAAGCATATGTGTTTTCAGTTTCATTCTCAGAAGTGCAATTTGAAACATCCTTTGCCACGTTGAAGAATCGCAATGTAAAATTTTAACTAGTACTTCTCTACCTTATAGTTACCACATCAGCTTGCAAATAATAATTGAACTGGCTTCAAGCAAAATGTTCGCATTTGGTTCCTCTTTCTATGTGGTGGTTCATTTGGCTTGAGAGAAACCAACAGATTGTTCTGGGGAATCATCTTCTCTTTTCTTTATATTTTGGTCATCACTGAGTTTTCAGTTTTCCATTTGTTGTATATTTCTTATATACAATAGGATGAAGTTTTACCCCTCAAGAGAAAGCATTCTAATAGGCAGAGATGCAATTTTAGTACATGATATTAAGTGTACTAAAATGGATGTGAACTGAACTTAGTTTTAATTTTTAAAATATGTTAATAAATATGGGCTTAAAAAGACAATTCTAGGAAGCAGCAAGCTCATCATAATCCTTTATTTATAATAATAGTATGATGATGGCTCCCCTCGACCCGATCCACAGCATAAATGAATCAGACAAACCTACTTCTGAGACTGCAGCAAATAGAATAAGTTACTTCAATCTGACCATGTTCGTAAAGCTGATTTTGTCCGAACGAATTGCATGAATATATGAGAGATATTCAAGGCGTGTTGAAAGCATTACCAAGAAACGCCTAGTGTAACGTGGTACAAGTTCCATAGGATCGTATTTTGTCCTCACATATGCATCAATTTTGTTCATTTCCTGCACAAAATGACATTGATGTAGATTAGTTGTTATGAGGAACAAAAGTGGTTAAAGAGACAAGAAAAGAGACACACCAGGGGCTGAAGAGAAAGCCCGTTAAAGTTGGCATCCACGTACCTGATGAGATCCAGGCTCTCCCCGATAACTTTTCCATTGTGCTCCAAGGCTGGGACCTTCAGTAAAAAGTGCATTCCACAAGTAAATTACTTGCTTGAATTGGACAACGAGGGGGAATCATGGGAAGTTCATGTTCTGAAAGAATTAGAACAATGGAAGTGGCTAAAATACTGCATATTTTTCTTTTCTTAGTAAATTATCACTTTTCTATATATGTAAAATTCTTGTAGTTACTATTTTTTATCGGTTGTAAATTTTTTTAAAAAAGAAAATGTGACAACTTGAAATAATTCTTGTTTAACTAAGATTTGCCACAAATTCTTAAAAGCTTACGTGAATTTTATATTGTAAAAATATTAAGTTTATTTTAGGTCTTAAAATGTTAGTAGGAAGGTTGAAAAATTTTTACAAATTATAAATTATGGGATGATATGCCTTATGAAAGTTTAGATATGTAACAATTTTACAAAAAAAATCATAAAATATTAGTATCCGAATTTATATATTAAAAACTAGCAATTTATTAAAAGATGGAAAATTTGTGTACGGGATTTTAGCTAATTCAATAACGAATAAAATGGGACACTGGTTATTTTACCTGGTTAGGAGGGTACACCTTCTCCTTGTACCAATTGGGCCGGTCTAGAAGGTCGATAGCAACCAGCTTAATCTGGTTCTGCAACCCCTGCAGAGCTCATGGATAATAAATACACATAAGAATTACCAGCGTGGTTCGAAAATGAGGTATGATCAAGGAATGTCTATTCGAAAGAAGAGTAGGATATGGAGACCTTGTAGTTGCGCTGGGCAAAAGGACAAGGGTAATACGTGTACAGCATTCAATGACAATGAAACTAATCATCAGACATGACAATGAAGGGACAAATAAATATTTTACGAAATAAAAGTTAGTAGTTTTGAAATTTGAGTTAAAAATGAGGTTTTTAATTTCGATTTTCTTAATTCTGACTTCCTCGTACATTAAAAAAATTCACGAAATTTATATTTCGTAATTTATGTTCCTCACACAACAACCCCAAGCCATTAATTATCTCTACTTTAGTTAGTATCATAGGCCACACAAAACAATGAATAATTGAAACAAACACCTACCTAACCCCCTCGGCCCCCCCCCCCCCCCCCCCATCTGTAGCAAAAAGAGAATGGACCCCACAAGAGATATGAATGGGAATTCACACCTTGACACCTCCCTCTACGTTACATTACATTTATAATACAAGCCCCCACCCCCAAAAATCAACCCCCCCTTTTAAATAAATATATAAATTAAATATCCAAACAAAATCCTCCTCCCCCTTCCCCAAGTAACAATAAAACAAAGTAGAGTTGAGATGTCAACTCCTTTTCAATTCCATTCATAACATTTACAAATGCTGATGTTTATATATACACAAAATGTGGCATGTGGCCTCCCCCCCCCCCGGTTTGTTTCATCATCATCATCACACCCAACCTAATCTTTCTACCATCCCAAATTTCCAACCCACCGTATCCTAATAATCCCTAAAGTTCCTTCCTAACAACTAGAAATAACACCTCTATCTATCATCCCATTCTTACACAAAAACAGACAAACACACCCACAACTTCCCCTGTCCCATGCCCAAAGAATATGCCCACTCCCACTCCTACTCTCCCTCCTTATGAACATGATCTGATCAACCCCAGGCTCATCAGATTCCTCCTTACCATGCTACCAATGGATAATAGTGCTGCCCCCGCCACCCCCATCGCCACCCCCATCCTTGGCTCTCTTACGGAGACAAGGGGTTCAACTTACGGAGGAGGCATCGCTTGTACAGTGTAAGGCAGAATGCGCTTGATATCCTCCTTTCTCCTTTTTCAATTCGAACTCGTGGAGCGAGCCTCGATTAGACAACTTTGTGATGGCTCCAGGCCGCCAGTTGTACGTGTTCTCGTCCATTCGATTTTTATCTTATTATTTTTAAATTTTAACACAAAAAAAATTCAAAAATTTAATTTAATCTAAAAAAAATTGTCTTTCGGTTGCATCATTGGGTTTGGCTTTATGTACCATAACCTCTAAATCTCTGTTAATCTCATCCTACCGTCGATATTCCCCCCTGGCCCCTTTTCGACGACCCACCGGACGATCCCAGCCCCAGTCCCTGATCCCCCGGACTCTTACGCCCGCGACGAGTTCCGCATGTACGAGTTCAAGATCCGGAGGTGCACCCGGGTTGAGTCTTTGAGGGACCTGAGGGCGAGGATGTTTGAGAGGATACGTATGTTGACATGGCAAAAATCTTGGGCTTAATTATAAGAAATCATAAGTCCAAGTCCACTTTTATGTGAGCCCGCCAGGGAAGTACAAAGGACTGTCGGTGTTAAGTTTACGAGAGTTAAGTCTACGAGGGTTAAGTCTACGAGAGTTAAGTTTACGGGGGTTAAGTCTACGAGGTCTAAGTCTATAAGGGTCCAAGTCTACGAGGGTCTGCGTCTACGAGGATCATAAAAGATCTTGACTCTGAGATTTTTTGGGAAGAACATTATGGGGCCACGTTCTTCAGATGGAGAAAATCTGGGGATTTGATTTAATTGATTTAATATAAGAAAGAGAAGTTGTTAAGTATGGATAAAAGCCACGATCAGATTGTTACCAAGATTTTAGGAAGTTGATTGAGAGGGCCACGACCTTCAAAATATGCTAAGAACGTGTCAAACGTGCTAAGCATCCTGAACACCACGAGTCTCAATATAAAAGAGAGAAAATCCTCCTGGAAAAATCACGATCAATCAGCCAAACACAAGCTTTGCATTGCTCGTCACCCTTAGTTTAGTAGATACCTCGGCCTGGGTTTATTGGGTCATCCTTCCAACAGCGGAGTGAGCAACCGTAGCTCCGTTGATCAACCTTCCGCCAGCACTCCCATCGTCGAGACGAGCAACCGTAGTCTCGACATCCAACTTCCGCCATCGCCTCCACCATCCGAACGAGCAACCGTAGTTCCGGCGTCCATCCTCCGCCTGCATCTCCGCCGCCAAGGTGTTCATCTGAAGCCTTGACATCCGCATCCGACACCCGCCAGACTCTGCTTCACGGGGCGCAAGTCTACAGCGTACTGTACCGAGTCTACAACATCAGCAGTGACGTCAGCGCCAGGCCTACGTCTCGCGACAACGAGTCTACAGCGTCAGCAGTGACGTCAGCTCCAGTCGCACCTCTAGCAGCGAGTCTACATCGCCTCCGTCATCCATACCACCGCCTTTTCGTTCGTTTTTATGGCTGTAAGATTTTAAGTTCTTTTTGAAACTTTGAATTTGTACAGTCCTACATTTTATCATTGAAATTCATCTTTCTGGCGACCACATACAATTCCCTGTGAGTCCAATTGCCAAATATTTCCGACGTGGTCCGTTTCCTACGCGAACAACGTAGAGACAACGGGCTGATATCTGCGGCGGTTGGGTCGGAGGATGCGGCGGCCGGATGCCCGGACGTGGGTTGGGTATTCGATCTCATCGAGTGAACCGGATCGGACCGACGTTAAGGTGGGATTTGATGATTGAATTAAAATTTATGACAAATGGCGTGAACGGTGAAGATATCAAGTAAATGAATCAAAAGAAGAAGTTGAGAAAGCATATGAGATTGCAGTACAAGAGGAAGAACAGAAAGAAGAGCATACACGGAGGAGAGTTAGAAGCTGGGCTGGATATTTTTACTTCTATGCAGGCCTGATGCCAGTAGCTAGAATAAAGGGCCCAAAGTTTCAGATTCAGATTCCCAACACCATTTTCCTTCGTTCCCTTCTTATTATTATACGAGCTGAGGGATAGAGATAGAGATAGAGATAGAGGCGAAGAGGTCAATATTATTGATAGAAATCATGTCGTCTGCGGCCGCCTCCGCCTCCCCCTCCCACAGCCCCGCCCGACGGGCGGCCGCCTTGGCCGCCCCCGTCTCCTCCTCCGCCTCCCACACCCCCGCCCCCCCCGGCGGCCTCATCGGCAGCCCCCGCCTCCCCCTCCCCCTCCCATGCCCCCGTCCCCGCGGCCACCCCTGCTTCACCCACCCCCATCCCCGAAAATTTCTTCTGGCCCCAAGAACCCCCCAAGAAGTTCAACAATTTGCTTTAGAAAATTTTCTCAACCCGGCCGACCTCCTAGGCTACCCGTTCGGAGCGGGGTTTCAGGAAGAATTTCCGCCGATCGTCCCAGCCCTTGATGGCTTCCCGGCCGTTGAAGGCTTGCCGCCGATCGTCCCAGCCCTCGAAGGCTTGCCGGCGTGCGTCCCGGCCGTTGAAGGCTTGCCGGCCGACGAAGGCTTCCCGGCGTCCGGCCCAGCCCAAGAACAGTTGCCGCCCTCTGCCCCGACCCAAGAAACCCCGGCCCATCCCCGAGATTCTGTGGACGCCAAGATGATTTCGCACGGACGGCGAACACGTTCTTGAGGGAGGTACTTTTGCTGTCTCGTAACAATTTCTCTAAAACGAGTAGGTGGCGTGCATCATGCATCTGTCAGGGCCTCTGTTATTGTAATTGCTGTAAGCCCGCGACACTGTCGCCCACATTGGAGGCACAGCTTCGTGGCGCGCCGCATCTTGAGAATAACCTGGCGTTCTTTCTGATGGCGGCCAAGGTGATGACGCGACTGGACAAACAAATTCGAGAGCTACAGTCTTTTTTTTTGAAGGGATGTGCATGCAATGGAAGTTGTGACTGCGTTTGTTGTCGAAACCGAATTCGGGACTTTAAAAATTGAAATGTAAAAGATGTTGAATTGAGAATGTAAAAATGCTGTTACTGTTCAAACTGCCCCCACCATCTAACCTCATGTCACGTCAAAGATTCAGATTCCCAACACCATTTTCCTTCGTTCCTGAGATAGATATGGAGATAGAGATAGAGAGAGAGGGGTAGTTGTATGGGAGGCGGAAAGAGGTCAGTCAATATTAGTGATATTAGTAAAATTTAAAAATCGATCAATGGAAATTTGAAGCTGAAGCTATGAGAGTGAACTCAATTCCTCCCTTTTCTTTTTCTCCTTTTCCATTTTTATTTTTCTTTTAAACTCCCGAGGGAATTTTTTCTGCCCCGACACCACTCACAAGCGCGTAACCCCCACTCTCCTCTCTCCCGCCCCCCTTCTTCTTCTCCTTTTTATTTACTTTTCTTCCTTTTCATAATTAATTAAACAAAAGAAGAGGCCCACCTTTTTCTCCACTTGGGGTGTGGTGGGATCGTTTGCTGCTGCTGCCCTCCAACCTCATCTTATTTACCCCTTCCCCTTCCCTTGCCTTCCCTTTCCTGCTTCCCTCCCTACTCTCCCATTTCCTGCCCTTTCCTTTCATCAAGAATTCCCCCCTTTTCTCCCCATTTATTGATGAAATCATGTCGTCTGCGGCCGCCTCCGCCACCGCCTCCCACAGCCCCGCCCGACGGGCGGCCGCCTTGGCCGCTCCCGTCTCCTCCTCCGCCTCCCCTGTTCCCGTCTTTCCGGCGGCAGCCGCGGCCGCGGCAGCCCCCGCCTCCCCCTCCCATGCCCCCGTCCCCGCGGCCGCCCCTGCTTCCCCCACCCCCATCCCCGAAAATTTCTTCTGGGCCCAAGAACCCCCCCAAGAAGTTCAACAATTGCTTTAGAAATTTTTCTCGACCCGGCCGACCTCCTAGGCTACCCGTTCGGAGCGGGGTTTCAGGAAGAATTTCCGCCGATCGTCCCAGCCCTTGATGGCCTCCTGGCCGACGAAGGCTTGCCACCGATCGTCTGAGCCCTCGAAGGCTTGCCGGCGTGCGTCCCGGCCGTTGAAGGCTTGCCGGCCGACAAAGGCTTCCCGGCGTCCGGCCCAGCCTAAGAACAGTTGCCGCCCTCTGCCCCGACCCAAGAAACCCCGGCCCATCCCCGAGATTCTGTGGACGCCCAAGATGATTTCGCACGGACGGCGAACACGTTCTTGAGGGAGATACTTTTGCTGTCTCGTAACAATTTCTCTAAAACGAGTAGGTGGCGTGCATCATGCATCTGTCAGGGCCTCTGTTATTGTAATTGCTGTAAGCCCGCGACACTGTCGCCCACATTGGAGGCACAGCTTCGTGGCGCGCCGCATCTTGAGAATAACCTGGCGTTCTTTCTGATGGCGGCCAAGGTGATGACGTGACTGGACAAACAAATTCGAGAGCTACAGTCTTTTTTTTCGAAGGATGTGCATGCAATGGAAGTTGTGACTGCGTTTGTTGTCGAAACCGAATTCGGGACTTTAAAAATTGAAATGTAAAAGATGTTGAATTGAGAATGTAAAAATGTTGTTACTGTTCAAACTGCCCCCACCATCTAACCTCATGTCACGTCAAAGATTCAGATTCCCAACACCATTTTCCTTCGTTCCTGAGATAGATATGGAGATAGAGATAGAGAGAGAGGGGTAGTCGTATGGGAGGCGGAAAGAGGTCAGTCAATATTAGTGATATTAGTAAAATTTAAAAATCGATCAATGGAAATTTGAAGCTGAAGCTATGAGAGTGAACTCAATTCCTCCCTTTTCTTTTTCTCCTTTTCCTTTTTTATTTTTCTTTTAAACTCCCGAGGGAATTTTTTCTGCCCCGACGCCACTCACAAGCGCGTAACCCCCACTCTCCTCTCTCCCGCCCCCCTTCTTCTTCTCCTTTTTATTTATTTTTCTTCCTTTTCATAATTAATTAAACAAAAGAAGAGGCCCACCTTTTTCTCCACTTGGGGTGTGGTGGGATCGTTTGCTGCTGCTGCCCTCCAACCTCATCTTATTTACCCCCTCCCCTTCCCTTGCCTTCCCTTTCCTGCTTCCCTCCCTACTCTCCCATTTCCTGCCCTTTCCTTTCGTCATGATTTCCCCCCTTTTTTCCCCATTTATTGATAGAAATCATGTCATCTGCGGCCGCCTCCGCCACCGCCTCCCACAGCCCCGCCCGACGGGCGGCCGCCTTGGCCGCTCCCGTCTCCTCCTCCGCCTCCCCTGTCCCCGTCTTTCCGGCGGCCGCCCCCGCCTCCCCCTCCCATGCCCCCGTCCCCGCGGCCGCCCCTGCTTCCCCCACCCCCATCCCCGAAAATTTCTTCTGGGCCCAAGAACCCCCCCAAGAAGTTCAACAATTGCTTTAGAAATTTTTCTCGACCCGGCCGACCTCCTAGGCTACCCGTTCGGAGCGGGGTTTCAGGAAGAATTTCCGCCGATCGTCCCAGCCCTTGATGGCCTCCCGGCCGACGAAGGCTTGCCGCCGATCGTCCCAGCCCTCGAAGGCTTGCCGGTGTGCGTCCCGGCCGTCGAAGGCTTGCCGCCGATCGTCCCAGCCCTCGAAGGCTTGCCGGCGTGCGTCCCGGCCGACAAAGGCTTCCCGGCGTCCGGCCCAGCCTAAGAACAGTTGCCGCCCTCTGCCCCGGCCCAAGAAACCCCGGCCCATCCCCGAGATTCTGTGGACGCCCAAGATGATTTCGCACGGACGGCGAACACGTTCTTGAGGGAGGTACTGTTCTGTCTCGTAACAATTTCTCTAAAACGAGTAGGTGGCGTGCATCATGCATCTGTCAGGGCATCTGTTATTGTAATTGCTGTAAGCCCGCGACACTGTCGCCCACATTGGAGGCACAGCTTCGTGGCGCGCCGCATCTTGAGAATAACCTGGCGTTCTTTCTGATGGCGGCCAAGGTGATGACGCGACTGGACAAACAAATTCGAGAGCTACAGTCTTTTTTTTCGAAGGGATGTGCATGCAATGGAAGTTGTGACTGCGTTTGTTGTCGAAACCGTGAGAAAAGGATGATGATTTTAATTATTTTGTCTGCCTTTATTGATGAAGAGATGTGTACGTATATAGGGTTTTCCCTCGAGGGATTACAGGAAAGCAAAATACCAAATCCCCTAATTACATGGCTAGAATCATGCAACTACTAACAAACAAATCCGACCGAATATCGGATAATATCGAGGAATATATCATTTCCTTAATACTCCCCCTCAAGTTGGAGCATGAAGGTTACGAATGCCCAACTTGGTGAGAAGAAAATGGAAGCGATCTCGACCGAGAGCTTTGGTGAAGATGTCCGCCAACTGCAACTGAGTGGAAATGTGCGATGTGTGGACAGCCCCGGAGCGAATGTGATCGCGAACGAAATGACAATCAATCTCAATGTGCTTGGTACGTTCGTGGAAAACCGGGTTCGCAGCAATGTGTAAAGCGGCCTGATTGTCACAGAAAAGGCGAGTGGAGGAGACAGGTCGAATGCCGAGAGAAGCGAGGAGGCCGCGGAGCCACAAGATCTCGCTGACGGCGGCGGCCATGGATCGGTACTCGGCCTCAGCGGACGAACGTGAGACAGTGTTCTGCTTCTTGGTTTTCCATGACACCGGGCATCCACAAAGGGTAATGAAATAACCTGTCACGGAACGTCGCGTGATCGGGCAGCTGGCCCAATCAGAGTCACAGTAGGCGGCAAGATCTAAGGACTGCGGCTCAAGGAGGAGGCCCTGGCCAGGGGAGGACTTCAAATAACGAAGAACACGTATGGCGGCATCCCAATGATCCTGGCGAGGAGCCTGCATAAACTGGGCCAAAACGTGAAAGGAATAACTGAGTTCCGGTCGCGTGATGGTGAGGTAAATCAACCGCCCGACGAGTCGGCGGTAGCGAACCGGGTCCGCAAGTAATGGACTGGAGCTAACTTGTGGCTGATGGCACTGCTCGATGGGAAACGACGATGGGCGGCAACCAAGCATCCCACACTCAGAAAGAATGTCGAGGACGTACTTGCGCTGTGTGAGGAATAAACCGGAGTCTGTGCGTGTGACCTTAATGCCAAGAAAGAACCTCAGCGATCCTAAGTCTTTAATGCGGAAGCAATGGTCCAAATACAACTTGAAGGAATCACACTGACGAGAATTGTTGCTAACGATGATGAGGTCGTCGACATAGACAAGGACGCCCAAGAACACTTCGCCACGCTTCCATGTGAATAAAGAGTGGTCGGAGCCGGATTGAGTGAAACCGTAATCAAGGAGGGAAGTGGCAAATTTCTCATACCAATTTCGAGAGGCTTGCCGTAAGCCGTAAAGAGATTTCCGCAAGCGGCAGACACTATTCGGTCGAGGGGAGTCAAAACCCGGAGGGAGCTTCATGTAGACTTCCTCGTCCAGGTCACCGTGAAGAAATGCGTTGTGGACATCCATCTGATGTATGTCCCAGCCTTTCGCAACAGCCACAGTTAATAGACAGCGAACCGTCACCAACTTAGCAACTGGTGCAAAAGTGTCGTGAAAGTCAACGCCCTCTACCTGTGTAAAGCCCTTAGCCACGAGGCGGGCTTTGTAGCGTTCAATACTCCCATCGGCTCGACGTTTTCACCTTATAGACCCATTTACATCCAATCGCCTTCTTCCCACAAGGAAGTGGTTGTATGCTCCAAGTTTTGTTAGCTTCGAGAGCTCGAATCTCCTCATCCATGGCTGTCCTCCATCGAGGGTCTCGGGCAACGGCGTGGTATGACTGGGGCTCCGAGTCAGAATCAATGGCAGCTGGGAAAGCCTTGTGACCGGCGTTAAATTTTGAATAACACAAGTGATGCTCGATGGGATAGGACGTACCGGAAGAGGACGAGGGAGTCGGTGACGGAGTGGGGGGGCTGGGGCATCCGACCGAGTGGACATAATCGCGGAGATATCCTGGAGGTAGCCGTTTCCGAGCTGGTCTGGGGGAGACTGGATCCGCAGTAGCGTCGTGGCCCGAGTGCGATGCGGACTGGGACTGAAGGTCTGTAGATGAAGGCCCCCTGTCCGGCGGACCAAAGCTGGAAGCCCTGTGTCTATCAGGTGGGCTGTCCGAGCTGGGAACTGACGTTGGAGTCCGGGCGGGCTGAAGCTGTGTGCGTGGCCCATCTTCCCGGGCCGAATCTGAAGCACGCTCGTGACGTCCAGCAGTGGAGTCTCCTGAAGAGTTCGGTCCGGACCGAGGCAGACTGGAAGGAGCCGAGCCGCCAGCTGTGGCGTGAACTGGACCGGCCGGATCCGTGAACAACGGCGTCTGATCATTCGGTGGTGCCAAGGGAGGGGAATCCGAGTACGGGAAAACATCTTCACAGAAGCGGACGTCTCGGGATACAAAGAATTCCTCGGTTTTCAAGTCGTAGACACGCCAACCTTTCTTTCCATGAGGATAACCGAGAAAGATGCACCGGCGTGAGCGCTCCGCAAATTTATCTCGGACACGGGGACGATTGTGGGCGTAACATAATGACCCAAAGACCTTAAGATTGGAATAAGTAGGAGGCTTGCCGAATAGGACTTCATACGGACTCTTGTCTCCAAGCAGAGGTGTGGGCGTCACATTAATAAGATGTGCCGCGGTTGCAACGAACTCTCCCCAAAACCGAACCGGAAGGCTAGCTTGGAGTAGGAGAGCCCGAGCGATGTTCAGAATATGTCGATGCTTGCGCTCCATCCGTCCATTTTGTTGCGGCGTGTCGACGCACGACGTCTCATGCATGATTCCTCGTTCGGAAAAGAAGTCCTGTATTGTTGTCGATAAAAACTCCAAGCCATTATCACTACGCACCCGTTTGACCCCATGCCCGAATTGGTTCCGGACCATATTGCAGAAGCTGATCAAGGATCGGGGCACCCCTGATTTTTCATGCAGCATATATAACCAAACGCCACGACTATAATCGTCCACAATGGTTAGGAAGTAACGAGCACCAGTAGATGACGGGGTTTTGT
This sequence comes from Melastoma candidum, assembly GCA_023653495.1. Lineage (NCBI taxonomy): Eukaryota > Viridiplantae > Streptophyta > Magnoliopsida > Myrtales > Melastomataceae > Melastoma > Melastoma candidum. Next base: position 13,475,289 of record CM042887.1, on the reverse strand, counting down.
ACGGACCCCAAATGTCACAGTGTATAAGTTCAAATGGAGAAGCTGTTGTATTCATACTCAAGGAAAACCGAGACCGTGTTTGTTTAGCTCGTAGGCACACATCACACTCTTTATTGGACTTTTGATCTGAATAAGGAATACCCCGAATAGGTATGGTGCGCGAGGGATGACCAAGTCGCCGATGCCAAAGCTCACTTTCCGAAGACGTGGTTGCTTTGTAAATTAGCAATCTCTCCGGGCAACATCAAACGCACACACATTTCGAATCCTTCAGGTACTTGTAAATGATCGAAAAATTGTGTGCAAACATAAAGCATTTATCTTTGATGATGATCAGATCATTGGTGAAATCTAAAGACTCACAAGGCCTTCGCCAGAACAGAATTCCAAAGGCTGGCCATCATTATCAATTCTAGTATCATAGAATACAGAATTTTCATTGTCAAGCAGCATCCCCTTATAATGCACTCGCAGCCGACTGTCGTGAAGAGGACAATCCATTGGAAAGTCACCTGAAGAAATTGAGCAATCCCATAAGCACCAGCTTGTTCACAGATAACTAGACAGTAAACAGAAAACAATTTGATGTGATCAAAAGCTCAAATGGGCTCAAATTAGGTTCAGATATGAGTGTTGGGGCATTAAATTTTGGAAAAAGCAGAACGCTATAACTGTTATCATGGTTATTTCCTTTCACAAGGTTTTGCCACTGCAGTGAGTTCAATTGAATGACAGTATCTTGAAGCACACCTTGTCCATCACATATTCTGCACTTAATCAGGCGTCCATCTCTAAGCATGTCTCTTACCTGTCAACAGAAACCCGTTGAGTTGACTGGGTTACTTGATTACAGCATCGGAAATTCTTCTGAACCAGAAAATCTACCTGGACAAAGTGGACCAGTTCCACTTCGAAGTGTATTTCTTCAAAGTCTCCGACCAAAGGCAACAGTGGGGACTCGGAAAGGTACCATTTGAAAGGACTCGACGCCTTGTGAAATATCAAAATCTGGTTTCACACCTTGTGAAATATCAAAATCTGGTCTCTTTTCGAAAGAAGGAAGCCTAACCTCAGATTTTCCAAAGGTGAAAAGGTAAGGTTCTGTGCGTTCACATGATGAGATCGACTTCCCATCACACTTCTTGCCAGATATCCTGAACATAACATGTTCAGTTGGATTTGATCGCATGTAGTCTTACTAATCTATCAGTCCGTCCAGGAAATCCATGATAAAAAGGATTAAAGACTACCGAGCTTTTATTTCATATGGTTCTCTTGGTGTCTTTCAACCGTCCCCCACTTATAACCTGTGGAAAGGCATAAAGTAACGGTGCCAGACTTCAAAAAAGAAATAAATAGATAACTAAACCAGTCTCAAGCTGATGAATAATCACAACATACCAAAATTGCGTCTTACTGTTGCAAGTCATGAACAAGTACCCTGGGTTTCACTGCCTCTAAATCCCAAATTCAACACAGACAGCAGTGCCAAAGAGCGATCAATTCCTTTTAAAATTCTTAACATATCGAAACAACGCCACCAATTGGAATTGACTAAAGCCAATTGATTAATACGACAGATAATTGTTTTGATTAGGACTGAATGTTTTGATGAACAAGATGAATGTGTTGGCATCTCTAGTACCTTCTTAACAACTCCCAAATCATCGGTGACCACCTGCTGCAACCATATGAAATGATAACATCAGAAGTTGGCAATAACTGATTTAATAAGTCAATCAAAATCCATTAATGTGGATCTGGAAGATTTCCATCAATACAATAATCAGGAAGTGAAATCCTTTCATCGGTCCACTCTCCCGACAAGGTTATTAGGCCCAAATGATCAGTTTTTTTAATGAAAATTCTTACTGAATTGCTGAACTTGCCTTAGGCTTAAAGAAATCTATCATTTCAATCTCAAAATGAAGGTCATCATCCTTAGGGAAGTTGCTTGGCACTGGAACTGGACAATCCTCCTCTCCATAGTGTAATGGTGACTTTATTTTGAACTGAAACATGATTCCGTTAGAAAATTGGGTTAATCTAGACATGTGAAGAAGAGGGAGCAAAATCAAATTGCACAAAACCACGGTTGTCGTATATATCAACCTCTTTCCTCCCTATCACCTACTTGCACCCCAGTAAACAGCACAATTGCAAAGAAGGATACGCTCTAGAGACTTGAACTGCAATACCATTGCTACTTCGCCCTTCGACATTGTGGGCATTCCCTCCAGCAGGCCCAATAAAATCTTACTTTTCCCCAGGACCTGTCTTATTGGGATACCCTTCCCTGTACAGGAAACAGTTACGCTCAAGTCATCCCTTCAGTGTTACTAATAATCCAAGCTTCCATATCGCATCGTGATTCACCCCGTGAAAAGTTTCAACAGGACTCCATGCCAGGAATTACAAGAATCTACAATACAGTTCCTGAGGATGAGCTAGGTTCCTATTAGAAAAATAGAAGGCTCTAATTTGATCAGAAATTGATCAATACCAGGTCGACTGAAAGGAGAATCCGACGAGAACGTGACTGGGATGATATAGAATGAAAAACTTCAAAGCATCTAACAAACCTCCAAATTCTGACTTGCTGGACTGGACGACGACTCCATCCAATGTTCGAACGGCGCAATGATAAACTACCTTAAAACAGAAAGCATTCAATCAAATCACGACATTGTTTACAAGAAATCCTTCTAAAGAAGCCAACGATTTCTTACCGCAAACCATCAACAATCACACAAAGAAGCAAACTTTGGACCTGATCACCATCTTTTGGAGTAGATTCGCCCCCACCAGGCCTTATAGTAGCCTTCATCAAACCTCCCGGAACCATCTTCTTCCTCCTACAACAACCCGCTCCCGTCTCAGTACACGAGAAAACAAAAAACACGTTCAATGCAAAAGCCTACGGCCCGTCCAATTCAACCAACCTCGCAAACATGAAAAACCAATAATCAAGAAAACAAAACCAAACCTCTTGTCGTCCTCCGAAAGTGGCTTCTTCTTCTGGGCCAAATGATCATGATCCGACACCTCCTCCGCCGCCGCCATCACCCCGATTAACCCGGAGAAAACGCCCTCAAACCCAATACGATTCAGAAGTTCAGTCCGCCCAAACCCAGCATCCACAATCAGACCCACTTCAAAGCAAGAAGGGAGAGACAGAAGGAAAGGACGATCCTGGCTTAGCTGCTAAGGAGCAAGTAGTTCAACCACTGGAAGAAGTGTTGTTATAATGGGGAATGGGAATTACCTGAACAACTTGGGAGAAAGTTTGACCAAAACCGTCGTCAAAATGTACGTCTGGTTGATCGAAAGAACAGAGCGGACGGACATCTCATCGCCGGTAAGCCGGCGGCGTTCTGGCCGTTGAATGATGACGGGCCGACAAGGTTAATGTCGGAATGCCCAATTTCAGCTAAAAAACAAATGCCTAATGGTAGTAAGCTTCTCTGGGTCGGCCCATTGTTTTCTTTTTTTTGTTTTGTATAAAATTAAATTCCCCTGCCGAGTACGAACATCGAGACGTGACAGCGAGAAATACGAGGGAGGGAGGGAAGGAAGGGCAGGCGTGAGTCCAACAAATGTGCCCCCGGGCACGACCACCCAGAAAAGAAAAAGCCGAACCAATAGAAAACCTGACGGGAGAATTATGGCGGGAATCCAAGAACACCTCTTCCTTTTTCTTTTTCCATTAAAAAAAAAAAGAAATTTTAAAAAAATTCTCAATGGAAAAAAAAAAAAGATGGCAGGCAGGCAGGCATATCAAATCAAATCAAATCACCAACAGATATCCTATTCAAATAAGCACTAACCACGTACAGCGGAGGTTGGGTTGGGTTGGGTTGGGGGAGCCGTAAAAATGGGGGGAAAGTGCGGGAAGGTGACCCGACCCGGCCACGGTCAAATAACTCTGAATGACACCACCCCCCCCCCCCCCAACGTCACACCACCTCCATAAAGACTAGGCGCGAAAGGCGCATCGACCCACCCCTGACCGCTCTTTTGTCATGTTGATTAAAAGTAATCCCCAAGCCCATGTGTTGTTTGCCCACGACTCCCCGACCATTTGGTTTGGTACGAGTTGGTGCTGCTGTTAGAAACTCGGATTAGTGTTTTGAGATGAGCGGGGGATTCATGTAGTTCTAGCGTTACATCCCAGCACGACCATTTTGGACAGTCTGAAAAAATTCGAAATTTAAAATAAATTCAAACAAAAAAACACATTTTTCTATTTAAAGGAAGATGTCGTGATTTATAAGAACCAAAAAAAGAGATCATCTCCCAATCCTTTCTCATGAACACAATACTTCACGCCCAAGACATGAACAATATCAACAGGATTTAGGGGCCTCACGGCACGCCTGTCTTTCAGATGTCAGGTCGTTTAATTTTCCAGGATGGTTGAACAGTAACAGCATTTTTACATTCTCAATTCAACATTTTTTACATTTCAATTTTTAAAGTCCCGAATTCGGTTTCGACAACAAATGCAGTCACAACTTTCATTGCATGCACATCCCTTCGAAAAAAAAGACTGTACCTCTCGAATTTGTTTGTCCAGTCGCGTCATCACCTTGGCCGCCATCAGAAAGAACGCCAGGTTATTCTCAAGATGCGGCGCGCCACGAAGCTGTGCCTCCAATGTGGGCGACAGTGTCGCGGGCTTACAACAATTACAATAACGGAGGCCCTGACAGATGCATGATGCACGCCACCTACTCGTTTTAGAGATATTGTTACGAGATAGCAAAAGTACCTCCCTCAAGAACGTGTTCGCCGTCCGTGCGAAATCATCTTGGGCGTCCACAGAATCTCGGGGATGGGCCGGGGTTTCTTGGGTCGGGGCAGAGGGCGGCAATTATTCTTGGGCTGGGCCGGACGCCGGGAAGCCTTCGTCGGCCGGCAAGAACTTCCGAAGTGAGTTATAACAAGCAAAAATAATGTTAGTTCTAATCAAGTATTCAATATTGGGTTGTTTTAGCTGAAGGCGATGTCTTTACAAACTCCATGTATATGCTGGAACTATCAATCCAACGTTCAATGTAGAAGGGCAAGAAAACCTCGGGTTGGGTTGTATCCGGACTCAGGCCGTGAACCCGCGTCGACCTGTAACCGGCATAAGGGTTGCTGAGCCAATTGCGAGTCATTGTTAGTATCATTGTGTTCATTTATAGGTTCGGATGTTTATTATAAACTCTTAAATTTTTTTCATTTTTAATATTGCAATTAATATTCGTCCAGGGTTTATGTCCCAATAAACCTTAGATAGGTCTGAAAATTTCTTGTGACATATGTGGAAACCTTACCGTTCGAGCTAAAAACTTAAGCTATGAGGTGAGACTTGATTTATATTATATATCTTAACACGCCCCCTCAAACCGAACCGGGCAGGCATCGTTGGCTCTGGGCCCTTGGTTCAAGGTTAGACGGGCTCTTTTTGGCAACTCGCCTTATTTTTGGTGATTTTTGCGTGCGTAGGGGTTTGAACCCAGGACCGCTCTGATACCATGTAGACACCTTTATTAGGTGAGGCTTGGTTTATATAATAAATCTAAACCACGCCCCCTCAAGCCGAACCAGGGGTTAGGCGGGCTCTTTTTGGCCACTCGCCTTATTTTTGGTGATTTTTGCGTGCGTAGGGGTTTGAACCCAGGACCGCTCTGATACCATAGATGAAAACCTTACCGTTCGACCTAAAAGCATAAGCTATTAGGTGAGGCTTGGTTTATATTATATATCTTAACACGCCCCTCAAGCCGAACCGGGTTAGGCGGGCTCTTTTTGGCCACTCGCCTTATTTTTGGTGATTTTTGCGTGCGTAGGGGTTTGAACCCAGGACCGCTCAGATACCATGTGGAAACCATACCGTTCAACCTAAAAGCTAGCTTTTAGGTGAGGCTTGGTTTATATTATATATCTTAATATCATATGGGTGTATCATTTAATAATTATGATACGTAGGACGAAGACACGTGTATATAATTTAATAATTTAGATGAGATGGATATAGTTTAATATCGTAGTATAGTAGAATGTACGTGTTCAAACGTTTCCATACCTTCCGTATATTAAGGGAATTAAATCGAAGCTCTTGCCTTTTTGTATACAAATTTAATATGACAAACTTCTTATGAGCTTGTTCACTACATTCGTCAGGTTACACTAGCTTATACCTATATAACTTGGCGAGTTAATCCATATGACTCATAAATTTTTATAAGCCCGTTACTTGATTTAACTTGATTTGAAACCACTTACCCAATGCCATTACCGATTAACTGTGAAATTTTCATATAATAATTCGACAATTGACCAAAGGTCACATGCATCATAAAAATGAATGCTTTGCTTTGACACCTGGCGACATTTCATGGAAACTAGTAACGATTTTAATTATCTTCATGGAGAAGATGAGTTTCCATGCGTTCATTTCTCTTGATGAGATAATGTCTTGCAGGCTGCTGCATCGCAACTTCTGATATATGCTGACATGTTTTATGGTTATTCTCCGTCTGCATCTGCCCGAAAACCCCGATACCTTCTTTCACGAATCCTGTCTTAAGGAAGCTGGAAATGAGGACATTCCAACTATAAGGATGCTGGTATGGGGTTGAACTTATCTTTAAGATTTTGTTTTACACAAAAAAAATAATAATATTATAGAGTAAAGCAATAAAATACATTAATTGTTCACGATAATACTAGCAAATACAAGAATAGCATGTATGAGTAGGTGTCGCCTGTGTCCAAAGTCTATGCATATTTTTTTAGTTTATCAGCCCAAACAATTTATTACCTATATATAAAACCCTTATGGTATCAGAGCCGTTCCATTGGTAGAAAAAATGGATATATATATATATATATATATATATATATATATATATATATATATATATATATATATATATATATATATATATCGTGGGCTGGCAACATCTGCACGGACACGTACCCTCACAAAGGCACATCTGATCCCACTTACGTGAGCCCGATAGAATGGCATATGATATCCAAAATACTTGTCTCAAAAATTCAGTGGCCACTGTTGGGAGACGATCACGATCTTGGGCAGCCAGGGTTTCTTGGGCTGCCGCTGGGATTTCTTGGGTCGGGTCGGCATTATGGGCTGATGGGGTTTCTTAGAGGGCCGGGGCGAAGGCCTGTTCTTGGTCCGGGCCGAGAACGCCCTGAAAGGCCGCCCCGGTCGTTAGAACATTTTCTTGGATCGGCCGCCTTGGCCGCTCTCGTCTCCTCCTCCGCCTACCACACCCCCGCCCCTCCGGCGGCCTCCTCGGCAGCCCCCGCCTCCCCCTCCCCCTCCCATGTCCCGTCTTTCCGGCGCGGCCGCCCCGCCTCCCCCTCCCATGCCCCCGTCCCCGCGGCGGCCCCTGCTTCCCCCACCCCCATCCCCGAAAATTTCTTATGGGCCCAAGAACCTCCCCAAGAAGTTCAACAATTTGCTTTAGAAATTTTTCTCGACCCGGCCGACCTCCTAGGCTACCCGTTCGGAGCGGGGTTTCAGGAAGAATTTCCGCCGATCGTTTTAGCCCTTGATGGCTTCCAGGCCGACGAAGGCTTGCCGCCGATCGTCCCAGCCCTCGAAGGCTTGCCGGCGTGCGTCCCCTACTTTGCCCTCGTGTTTGGGCATGTTCTCTCTGATATCACCCTTAAGTGTGTCAGCAGTTACACTAAACAGAGTAACTATAGTGTTGCTTGAACATTACATTAGAAACATATGATTCATATATATTATGACCCATTTTTCTACCAATGGGATGGCTCTGATACCATAAGGGTTTTATATATAGGTAATAAATTGTTTCGGCTGATAAACTAAAAAAATATGCATAAACTTTGGACTCAGGCGACACCTACTCATACATGCTATTCTTGTATTTGCTAGTATTATTGTGAACAATTATGTCGCCAGGTGTCAAAGCAAAGCATTCATTTTTATGATGCACGTGACCTTTGGTCAATTGTCGAATTATTATAAGAAAATTTCACAGTTAATCGGTAATGGCATTGGATAAGTGGTTTCAAATAAAGTTAAATCAAGTAACAGACTTATAAAAATTTATGAGTCATATGGATTAACTCGCCAAGTTATATAGGTATAAGCCAGTGTAACCTGACGAATGTAGTGAACAAGCTCATAAGAAGTTTGTCATATTAAATTTGTATACAAAAAGGCAAGAGCTTCGATTTAATTCCCTTAATATACGGAAAGTATGGAAACGTTTGAACACGTGCATTTTACTATACTAAGATATTAAACTATATCCATCTCATCTAAATTATTAAATTATATACACGTGTCTTCGTCCTACGCATCATAATTATTAAATGATACACTCATATGATGTTAAGATATATAATATAAACCAAGCCTCACCTAAAATCTTAAGCTTTTAGGTCAAACGGTAAGGTTTCTACATGGTATCAGAGCGGTCTTGGGTTCAAACCCCTACGCACGCAAAAATCACCAAAAATAAGGCGAGTGGCCAAAAAGAGCCCGCCTATCCCCCCGTTCGGCTTGAGGGGGCGTGTTAAGATATATAATATAAACCAAGCCTCACCTAATAGCTTAAGCTTTTAAACCAAGCCTCAACTAATAGCTTAAGCTTTTAGGTCGAACGGTAAGGTTTCCACATGGTATCAGAGCAGTCCTGGGTTCAAACCCCTACACACGCAAAAATCACCAAAAATAAAGCGAGTGGCCAAAAAGAGCCCGTTTTGTAGTTCATACGTGTGCCATTAGGATATGACATCAGGTCTGATTCTTCTGGACATTCCTCCTGATAATATGGAGCAATGTGTCTGATGTGGATCGTATGAGCGGCTGCAAATCCATGTGTTTTTCGTTTCATCTACTCGGTTTTTTTTTTAATAATCGGATACCCCAGAAGGATGTCCACTGAGTAAAAATGCGACTAGGGAAAACTTTAGAATTTTGATGACTCTTATGCTTTCACTCTTTTGGTTTTCCTGGTTGATTGTTTATATGTGTTGTATCCAAATGTTTAGATTGTGCCAATAACTTTTTTTCTTCTTAATTTCTGTTCAATGCATAAGCTCCCTGACTAGGTCATATGTACGCTTGCATAATGCTATTGCTACTCTAATGACCAGACCACTCTTGAGTATAGCAGTTGTCCCTGTGGACTGCTGTTCTTTGTTTTATGTTCAAAAGGTGTCTGACGATTTTGCCTTCTTCTAGCGTGATACAATTAACAACCCGGACTCTCTTGCAGTTATTTGATAGCTTCGATGGGCCTTCAACTTCTATGGAGCTTTGGTCTGGCCTGCCTCGATATTTATGCCTTAAGGAGGAAGAGAGTCCTTCATAATCCTGTCCTCTTGAGCCTTTTCATCGTTGGTGACTGGGTAAAGTCTTCCAAATGTTTGGGCCTTATCGGTTATCTGTCTGTGATGGATTATCATCTTTAGATTTCATCTGTCTCTGCTTGAGTTTGATCCTTGCTTTTCTGGCTGGACATGCAGGTAACAGCTACATTGTCTCTGGCTGCTGCATGTTCCTCAGCCGGGGTGATTGTTCAGTATGCCAGAGACTTGGAAATCTGTTCCCTACAGAAGCAGACGCACCTACCGTGCGCAAGGTTCCAGATAGCGGTCACCCTCTCATTTTTAACCTGGGTTCTCATCGGCATATCATCCCATGTAATGTTTTGGATATTAGCCTCAATATAGAATATTGCCAACTTTGTCTTAAAGTGCGATTTCCCTGTTTATTGCACTCCCATGGTTTTCCTTGTGTGTCTGTTATCTTATTGCATCATGGTATTGCAACAAGTGGTTAAATCTATTGATCGGCTTATAGATTTTGTAACCGTCCATCAACAAATCAGTGAAGCCATCACTGAAGCATGTACAGCCAACAATGCTACATTAGTGATATCAGCAACTAACTACTCCGCCTGTCATCATGACGGAGAGTGAATATCACCCTTACAGAATTTCCAGATTCCGTCTTGTTTCTTCAAGCCATAATGTGTCTTGTAAGAGCTAGCTGATAGGCGGAACACAATAGTGTAAAACCAACTGTTGTGATAAAAACAACTATGATGAATGAACAAAATCATTTTTAGTAGGAGAGTATCATGGTCAAGCCACGTCCCTCTCAGACTTTGATATTGCTGGCGGAAAAGAGATAGAACTAACCTGCAGTAAATCGAGTTTTATTGCTGGGATTCATCAACAAGCCCAGCAGCTTCCTCAAGAAGTACTTGTGTTTCTGCTGTTTCGGTCCACACCCCATATGAAAAAACTGCTGCATCAAAGACTCATATTTGAGATCCTTTGCAAGTTCTCTTTGCATTCTTTCTTCCAGAGACTCTTCTCTCACCTTTGAAGAAATTAGCCTGCAATAGATGTTTGCACACTGATTCACCACAAAAATATCAAACTCCTACTTATTTGACAAAGGCAAGTTATTACCAAAGAAGGCGGTCAATCTTTTGTATCTGCAAAAAGAGGAAGCACTTCATCCTACAGCCACAGTTCCTAGACCAATTCCGAGTATAAATCAACACATAAAAATGATAGAATATAGTAAGGGCAATCAAGATAGCTACCAAAATACATCAAAGCTAAAAGAAGTGGAACATTTATAAGAATTTTTGCCTGAAGTGTGCATATTATCCGACAAAAGATGAAACAAAAAACAAGGTGGGAACATAAACAGATTCAATGCATCTCCTATTCTGGCAACTTTCTTACCTCGGCCAATGCCATGCCATGGATAAAAACTATATCATGACCAAACCGAATAATATCAGCCAATCTGGCAACTTTCTCACCTCAGCCAATGCCATGGACCAAAACTATGTCGTCTTCAGTTCTGGCCCTTGAGGGTCCAATTTCGCCAAAGTATTAGGTTTATCCATCCAATGTAATAATTATCCTTATCCATAGAAAGTATTAACCCTCAAATCTCGCCCTCCTCTTATTTTATTTTATTACAGCTTGTCCTTAGGGAAGCCAAGACATGTATGGAAAGTCAAAGAGTAAATGAAACAGGCCCATCTGCCGGGGTCCAAAACAACTAAACTTGGAACAAATCGATCTGCAAGCACGTTTACAGATTAGAGAAAGCCTCGTAATCCTATGACGCTTGATGGAGACAAACTTCTTCTCAATGACTTTACAGCCAACGAGACAAACTACTTTCACACAACGTGCGGCCCCCCTTTGGTTGGTTTCCCCACGAACACTTGTTTCTTTTTATTCCAGGACAAAGGAAGATGCGAAAAGCCACCAAGACACCAGCCCCCCCCCCCCCCACTCAAGGTTGCTTAGATTGGACCTGCGGACATGAATGTTATGTTCACCCAGTTGTTTCCGTTTTCCTTTCAAGCAACCACCCGGCGTGTCGTTAGTCGGCAAACTGGGGACTGGGCGCCCGATGCCATGATCACTTGTGTGGTCACCGCGGCGGCTCTGTTGTTGCTTGAAGACGAAGACCCCGACAACGAGAAAATGTACTCGGGCCGGAATATCTGGCCAATATGTTCAGATGCTCCTGAATCGCCAGGGAGCCTGGTGTAAGCGGCAGAAGGGGAGTCGTAGGACCACGCCGGCTGTTGCTCCCCACCCTTGTATTGAACTATTGCTCTGTACAGGAACGGAATAAGGCCCTCCATGTGTTGTTATAATCTGTTGTTAGGGATATGATGGGCGTGGGAAAAAACAAAGAGAGGAGCGAAATGTAGAGAAACTTAGGAGGAGGGAAGGTGTTAGATTTATGCAGGGAGTATGAGAGAGTGGTGAAGGATTAATGTAAATATAAATGATGGTAGATCGTCATGATTCGCTCCACTTGGGTAAAAACTTCACACGCAAGAAGATGACGATGCCCTTTGAATGTTGAAAGCAATGTCCAAACTGCCCGCTGGCCTAAGTAAAAAACAAAAAAAAGGCACCAAATCTCACTTTCCCTCGTGAAATGAATGTCCGATCCGATTATTGCTTGCGTATTTATTACACCTTCATCTTTATATATATAAAAATATTCTTGTTAGGCAAAATTTTTGTCATCAGACTGATTGAAATTACCTAACGAGAGGTGATCATCATCAGGTCAGGGGTCTTTGCTTTATGTCTATTTGTCCAACTAATACAAACTGTCCACACATTGCCAGTCCCGTTACATCTGATAAAAATCTAAGTTTGTATTGTTTGCGGGGGTCGGATCGGAAGTCATTTCGGAGTGAGGCTTGCATGCCATCTCGACGTTGTCTAAAATATTCGTGCCTTGGGAATGGAATTGTATCATGAGCATCAAAACTAATGTCATGAACAGTCAAATGTCTTCTTTGAGAGTTGGCATGTAGTTGTTAACATTTGTAAAGTCAGCAGTATTATATCTCTTTCCCTGTCTGTTGTAGCTTCTTTTGAAAGTCATGGCTGGCATGACATCACCCCGAGACTGTAAGACCTTGGGATAATTTTCATGTCCCTTTCTTCTTTATCCAATCTGGGGTTCAAGGCAAGAATCGAGATCGCCCATAGATGTACAATTCCACGGCGAGGGAGGGAGGGAGACAAATCTGGGTGCGTTAGGTGAAGGAGAGATCGGGAGTTTAAAAATTGTTTCTTTTCTTTTGGCAATTATGTCATGCTCTTACTAGCATTATCATTATACAAAACTAACTTATTTTGATGTAAGTGTTGAAACATGAATTTTGGGTTTCGTCCTCAATGAACTGAAAAGGTAAAACTCTGTGTGAGTACCACTTAAGGCGAAGAGGGACCCAATATTAACGCTACTCGAGAAGTCTGTGTGAGCACTACTTGAAAAGTGCGTCCTAAACAAGGGCTCAAGATTAATGTTACTCGAGAAGCAATTCTCGAGTACGTCATAGATAAACGCTATACAGGTTGAGACTTGAATAGCTTCTCACTACTCGAGAGTGTGTAATGTCTAGAGAAGATTCACATCAAACCACGTCCGGTTATGTCACTAGAGCAGGACACGTGGCAAACCCAAAGACCAGCTAAAGCACGATGTGCATGACTCCTACAAAATAGGAATCATATCGTGCACACGATTTAGGAAGATCACATATTGGCTGAATAATCGCAACTGTAAGATTTCTGGAAAATATAAAAGGTTTTAAGAACGACGAGATAAGAACACCGAACACAACTCAAACACAGAACTCAAATTCTTCTATCTTTTTTTCCAGCATCCTGAAGGCGTCCTGAGCCCACTTTCACCTTCACTACGTCCAACCGCCAATCCATCAAGGTAAACTCCACTAAAGGGATTTGTTGTAGCTGTCGTTTGTCTGCTGCCGTCTTCCAGTTTTTTTTTGTTGTATTTTCACTTCACGTCATGTCTGTAAGTATTGTCCTGTAATTCAGTATTGTTTGATCAATTCAAGTATTGTACTTCGTTTTCAACTTGCGTTCATTTACTTTACGGTGTCGACATAAATCATTGTAAAATTCCATACGTGTTGCGGGGAACACAATTCCATGCCAACAGTAAGGATCGTGGAAACCCACGTCGACAATTACCTACTCGAAACGGGCCTGCATCTTTTCCTGGTTATCTATCCATTCGATGGATCATGGGCCAGATCCTAGGACGTAATGAAGAAACCCATTTGCTTCGTGATTCTATGCTGTAAAACTTGGCCGGGCTTCTCCTTTAAAGTCGAGTAGTCCATTCCTTCCATCGTGTTGTGTCAGAGGCCTCCAAGTTGGAAGTAATGCGAGTAACCTCGGTTCACTTCAGAGTTCTGCAAGAAGAAAAAGCAGAAAGGTTACTTGAAAGCCACATTGCAGGTTCCAATTCCAATGATGTTGGACTAATAATTTTTATGATAACAGTGCCACTCTCTCATTATGAACAACTCCCATTCGATGGAGTATGGTTGACCCTCATTTTACACTGATGAGCATTTAAGGAAGAAGGCATGCTGATTCGCCTTAACGAGTCTGCCCAAGTTGCCCAGCCGCCGGGAATAATGTATGCCATGACAGCATGTAGGTCGGGGAAGTCGTAGGTTTAGGTAGTCGTAAACATGCATGATCTCGGCACTCCGGAGATAGCGTTAAAGCCATTAAACATTATCTCTTGATATTTCTTAAAAGGAGTTGACTTTGTTGTTGCATCTATCTGATAAAGTCGTACAAGGGCAGAGAGGGTGGTGATGCTAGCAGACATTCACGTCCTGTATGCAATGAACACCCATTTTCCAGGAATGACCAAGTCCTCTGAGTTGTGGCCTACTACTAGTTGATCAAATTGACAACTGACTAAACCCTCGGTTTATATCTGTCGGCGGCAGCGGTGCGGCATTTGCAGGTTTCTGTAGGAGTCATTCTAATTAAACAATGTCAAATATATTACACCACTTGAATAAGAGTCATCCGGCCGACAAACAAACAGCAGAGGACCAGCTCACTTTTGAAAGAAGAAAACTTGCCATGAAATTGCCTCTCATTTCGTAATCGATGTTTTACATCAATATGGATGGGATTGATACTACAAAAGATCCAGTTTTGTCATTTCCCACAAGATTCATTTCTTAATTAAATTGACATCATGCATGACAACAGCACACACTAATCCAATATCTTTGGATGTCATTAGTTTAATAACCACAATTAGTGGACAAACACCGGGGGACTAACTCCTTTCACCGCACAGGAGGACGCGAACTGGGGTCAGTTTGAAAGCGGTATTTTTTTATCGGCGAGGGGAGATGTCGCTAAACGATCACGCAAAAGCTTAATCTCCCTACGTTCTACCCGTGAAGAAACCTTCGCCAATTCGTCGGTGTGATTTTAAACTTGTGATCACTGGCAGTGTATAGACTGCACGAAACGATGGTCATTGTAATATAACAAGTTGCGAGAAGACTATCCAACCACCTCAACGGCCCTTTCCTTGCCCCGATGATGTTAACAACAACACATTTTCTTCGAAAATATTAGTAAGAAAATGTTGCCGACAAGGCGACCTTCAAAGCCATCGGAGTTTCGAGTAAGTAGTTCAGCTTCATGCACGCTTGGCCTAATATTTATGACAAAAATGGATCTGGGGTTTTTTTTAATAATATTCGAATTTTCAAGGAACCTTTGGTGGACCCCATCGGCCCCCGTCGGGCAAGAAACGACGTCGTTTCCACAATACGTCCATGGCTTTAAGAGAATCCCAACGGGCACCGCCCGGTTGCCGGTTGCTACCACCCCTCGCCTGTATAAATAGGAACCCCCGCCCCCCCCTGCTGCAGCAGGCCCGGTAGATTCGTTCGGCTTCAGTTTCAGTTCGTCTGCCATCGATCTTATTCCGGAATCTGAAGTGAGAGTAGAGTGAAGGTCCAGGGGGGAGGTGTCATTCATGGGGAGTGGAATCGCCGGCGATGTTTGTGGCGAGTTCCTGAGGAATCTGTGTGAGGATCTTGCTTGGGACTACGCCGTTTCCTGGAAGATTAGGCATCAAATCCCCTTGTATGATCCTCAACCTTTCCCCTCCTAATTCCGGCTTGATGGACCGGCCTATTTCTGTTTCGCTTCTTTTGAATTGGTTTCTTGTGCCATTGACTTATCATCTGAGGAGAGAAATTAAGGCAGACTCTTTCCGAAACTGCTGGTTAATTATTGATCTCGAAGTGGAATGGATTAGTTTAGTTGATATTCTGATCCACAATGAGAGTTCTCCGGTTCCCTTTTCGGGAATTTCGTGTAATCTGATTGACTTGATGGCGTGTTTCAGTTGCTCTGGTTATCTAAGAGATTTTCTGTTCAGGCTTTTGTCTTGGGAAGATGGTTATTGGAATCGTCCTAGGCGTAAGCTGTTGCAGGGGTTTGCTCTAGAAGCGGCCTACATTGATAAAGAGGCAGATACACTTTCTTTGCTTGAAGATGCAAGCGGTGATTTGTTGGGGGCTATCCTATCGGACCTGTCGAGTTTATGCTACTCTGTTGGAAATGGGTAGGCATATATGTCTTCCCAATCATCTCTGTTTCTTTCTTTGTTAATAATCTCTACTGTCCAAACTCCCTCCTATCTTTAGAATTGGGAACACAGTTTCCACGTGGCGCAATTTTATTGAGATTTGTTCATCTCTACTCTTGAATCAAACTCCCAACTGTTTATTGATTACGCATACCTCGTGTGTGAAGGCTCGTAGCTGAAGTTGCTGACACAGGAAATCACTGCTGGCTTTCTTGTGGTGACGGGCAGATTAGCATCAATGGCGAGATGCCTTCTGCGGTGAGCTACTTACATAACTGGTTTGAGGCAATAAACCATCTGGTGTTGCCAAACAGCCGAATGGAAACCTTTTACTGACTTTGGCTATGATTTTATGCAGATACCACAGGAATGGCTGCCTCAACTCTCTGCGGGTATTAAGGTGGAGAATCCTGACACTGTGATCTGGAATACAAACAAGTGAAATTAATTTTGATATCCATATCAGGGGACACATTCTTCATGACGATCCCTGCTACAACGTTGTTTTAAAGCAAAAGGAATTGGCTGGCATGAGATGTGTTTGCAAGGAATGGTTGATATTTATTGATTGAAAATTTCATTACACAATTTTTATAAATGGGCATTCTGCTGCTTTCCTCTTGTTGATTAACATACTAATCATGTGAACGCATGCTCTTGCAGACCATAGTACTGGTACCTGTTCTTCCATATGGGGTTCTCCAACTCGGCTCTCTGGATATGGTATGTCCTCTTCACCTGCAGTTTTGATATGTAAATCCTCTTTTCTGATTTTTAATGTCATATTTTTAGGTTGCCGAGGATATGGCAGTTGTTGCCCATGTCACAGAGAGATTTTTCTCTTTGCATAATGTCTTGAGCCAATCACGGATTTACCTAGAACCTGAAGATGTTCAAGATCTTTTGCTACTTCCTCTGGCGTCCTGTACATCTGATGGCACAGATGACGTGTTCTCTATCATCGAGAAGAATTTAATGTGCTCAGTAGATCTGATAGAAGAAGAAAGCATGTTGAATTTTGATGAAATATCGGAAAGTTTCATCCCTTTGGAGGAGAATTCCTCTGCCCCAACGGATGAAAAGTGGGAGGGCAGTGTCTTTAGTTTGGAAGAAGTGGAAACCTTTGCAGAATGTCATCCTGGAGGATTTTATGATACAGCTGTTGATTACCGCGCCAGCAGTGATGTTGTTGCACTTCTAAATGATCTGGGAAACGTTCTGGGTTTATCCATGGACTGGGATCCGGAGGAAGATTTTGTTTCCAACGTCTTACCTCTGGAGAATGGGGAATCCTATAATAAAAATGAAGATGACTACCCCGTGGAGGCTGACTCCGGTGACTTGACTTCAAATAGCGGTAACTCGCCCACTGAAGTAGGTCATCATGATTCCTCCATGGAGCCATCAGCAAATTCTCAGAAATGGAAACATGAGCCAGAGGAAAGGGAGGACTTGGTCGAGCACAGTGTTATTTCAACTGTATTCAGCACCAAACCCCGTGGTGACTCACTAGATAGTTCCATGTCATTATCTAAGTTGCGAGGCAAGCCTGATATAGTAAATGAGAAAGATCGGCTTGGTAGAATTAGTTCGAATGAGTCTGATCAAGAGAAGGAGCAGACAAGGCGAATGACTGGTTTTAAAAGAAAAGTGAGGGCAAGCGATAGCCCCAGGTCGAGGCCAAGGCCCAGGCCAAGGGATAGGCAACTGATTCAGGACAGGGTAAAGGAACTTCGTGAACTCATCCCAGAAGGATCAAAGGTGGTTTGAGCTTCATCATTCAGCTTGTCCTAGCCTTTCTCCATCTTCGACTCCTGGGCCATGTAACTCATGTTTTGGTTTTTGGTGATGTTGGTCTCAGTGTAGCATCGATGCGCTTCTGTCTCAAACAGTGAGGCACATGCTGTTCCTGAGGAGCGTGACAATCCGAGCAGAAAAGCTGAGAAAGTGTACCCACCCCGATGAAAGAGCGCAGAACCAGCAAAGAGATTCTGAAATCGCCGAGGAACATCAGAGCGGATCCACCAGGGCTGTTGAGATTGCTGGCGAGCAGCAGGTCTGTCCCATAGTTGTGGAAGATCTCGAATATCCAGGACTCATGCTCATCGAGGTTAGTCTTTTAGTCCTCAGATTTTACACAATCTCCCATCAGAAGCAATCATTCCCCAGTTGGTTGATATCTTCAAATGATCACGTACAGATGCTCTGCAATGAACACGTGCTATTCCTTGACATTGCCGAGGTTCTGCGACGACTAGAGCTGAACATTGTAAGGGGAACGACTGAGGCTCGTCGTGACAACACATGGGCCTCTTTCGTGGTCGAGGTCTCAAAGGGCTTCCACAGGATCGACATCTTCTGGCCACTAATGCAGCTCTTGCAGCGGACCAGGAATCCTCCTCCTGCCACCTTACCATCAACCATCGCTTAAGATTTCAAACCGTAGGATACATTATAATTGATTATATGATGTCAAAGCGTCATGCCCATGTTCTCCTCTTTTGGGCTTAATTACTAACTCTTACATCTAAACATACGAAAAGGTGGCGTTTGCTCCAAAAAATTTTGTTTCTGATTAACGGGCGTTGGACCCGATTCAGGCTTTTTGGGCCCGAACTCATATTTATTTGTTTTACAAACCGCATGCGACGATAAATCTATGAGCCTAAGGCATGCGGACAGGCACAGACAATTATTGAGATCAAAGGGAGCGGGGAAGGGCGGTGATTACGGGCCTATGCACTTGGGCCCGCAATCTGTTACATGTGGGCTTAAATAAAAATTCGAGGAGGCCCGCACCTCCCCTTTGTACCTTTTAATGAAGATTGGGGCTGCTTTAACCTTCGTGCCCGCGGTTTTTTAGGTCGGGGTAGATCCGCACAGTTTACACGCGCGTCTTCGAGTTAATCTTCAAAATTCTGGGGTTGAGCTTCCGAGATTAGATTCTTGATGTACATGTCAAAAATGTAAACGTGATTAGTATTGTTAAATTTAAATGAAATTTGATAAAATTTAGAAGAGCTACTATAATTTAATGAATCGATCTTAGTGCCAATTCTCTGATGTGTAACTTTAATAAAATTTCCACGTAAAGCGAAAAGGTATCAATTTGTTAAATGAAAATTAAATTTTAGGAATAATCAACAATTTTACAAACTTGAAAGAGATTTCCTTGCATGAGTTTTGAAATTTCTAATTCTAATATATTCTGTGTGTAAATTAATGTCCGAACAACAATGAAAACATTATTAAAATCAAATGATATATACGCATGATCTGTGAATGGAATAATAGATTATTGTCAAACAAAAGTCAAAATCGAGAAAGAAAAAAAACAAACCTTTGCCATTTTGCGCAAGGTTGGGTCAGGGTAGAAGCCAGGGATATCGGTTGGCCAAGCAACCATTTTTCTTCCTCTGGTGTGGGTTTGAGATGTCTGATTCCCACGTTCTCCTCGCTACCTCTCAAAGCTCGGAGTTTGGGTATCTCCATGTGGGTTAGGGCGGTGGTGGCTGAGGACAGAGGTGAGCCCACTGTCGCCGTGGAGTTGGAGCTTCAGGAGGAATGGAAAGCCGCTAAGGGAGGCGGTTCGGAGTTGGTGTGGGGAGGCGGGTTGCCGCCGTTGGTTCCAGAGGCGTCGCTGCTGGAAGGAGGCGTCGGAGAGACTGGGTTGCCGCCTTGGGGGGGTTGGAGATCGCCGGAGCTGAGGGGTTTGCCGGAGCCGTCGCGGAGCTGCTGGCTGACTAGGGGCATCGGGAGGAGATGGAACCGCCACCGTCGGGTCTGGGAATGCCAGGAGGAGATAGAGCTGCCACCGTCGAGTCTTGAGGACGTCTGGGGAAAGGTTGATACCAAGGGAGACGGGTTCGCCGTCGGGCTTGGCGACGCCTGAGAAGGTCGATCCGCCGCTGTCCTGAAGACGACCGAGGGAAGCTCGCTGCTGTGGGTGTTGTAAACTTCAGGATGGCGCCGTAGGTAGAGCGCCGGGAAGTGAGGAGGGAAGCCGCTTTGGGATCGCCCGTTGCCTATTCTACGGACGTCGGGGAGCTGCGATGTCGAAGCTGAGGTTTCTGTGGTTGTTGAGCGGACAAGTTCACAGCTGCAAATTCTCTGGGTCTGAAGCGTCGGGAACTGTTGGGGTTGAAAATGAACGTCCGGGGAAGGCTGAAGGGACAGGAGCTGCTGCCGGCATATGGGAGCGGATGGATTCGGACCAACGGGAACGTGGCCACTGCGATGATGGATCTGGGAACGTCAGGATTTTCGATGTTGAGAGCGACGGCATGATCTGGGGCCAAGTTGACACTCAACAGGGGCTGATGTAGAGATTCATGTCGCTACTGTTCGCATGGGGGGTTGTTATCGATGACAGATTCGCCAGGCCTTGGCTGGTTGGAGAACTTGATGCCATTAGTCATCTGTTGAACCTGCGCAAGTGAAATAAACGATCAAAAGCAAAGGAGGCCTCCCGAGACACACATGTGTAGTCACGGGAAGCGGAGACGCCATCTTTTGTCGACAGCATGAGGAGATGTTGTGTTCGCCAATTTGTCTGAAGGGGGCTTTGTCCCTATCGCCATTGCGGAGAAACGTCCAGCGCTAAGGGGGTCACAGCGAATGAAACTGAGGTTGTCGTCATAGGCCGACATTGTCAACTCCATGTGTATTTGCGGCTCGATGAAGATCCGATCTGGGTTGGCTGAACGGGGCTTCCATGTCTTTGGCATGGACTTACCTTGATTGGAAGACGAAGAGGAGGCGACAGGGGAGGATCGAGGAGTGGTGTTTCTCTGGTCCAGTGGTGCAGTTCTCTCTCAAGGTGAGTGATACGTTTTTTTGTTGTGTCCTCTTTTTTTCTTTTTTATGGCTGATTTATAGCAGTCATGAGAAAAGTCAGCCAGGGGAATCGTTTGTAACCGATGTAGGTTACGAAATCCATTTTCGTCGTCAAGTCGGAGCATTGAAGGCTATTGAAGACAAGGTGAATAGAAAGCTTCCATTCGTCATTGTCTTGTGATACGGGGACGGCAAGGAATAGATGATTCCTAAACCGAAAACGAAATGGGACGTCACTGGAAAGGGTGCGGAATGGAGTGACACTCGGTATGGACGGAAGGTGTGCGGGGTAGGTGGCTGAAAGATGGAAAGGAAGGATTGAGATCAACCTTCACGGATACAGATGCACCACCGTGAAAGAAGACTCGGGTAGACTCGTTGGGCCGTGGATACAGATACACCACCACGAGCAAGACGAGGGCGAGTCACAACACGAAGGATACATATACACCACCATCGGTTGATACACTCTGCTCAATCCGCACTTGGAAATCCACCAAATGAAGAACGAGGTTTGAAGGAGAATCCACTCACTTCGGATAAAAGACACTAAGTCTGATAAGGGTTTATAATTTGATTCAAAAAGCTGCCGTCCAAATGAGTACAAGGTGCCCATTATATAGGGAACACCTGAAAAAGAACTTAAATGCACGAAATGAACCTAGGCTAGATGCATGCAAGGCAAGATTCATGGACGGGTCATAAATGGCTTATTGGGAATGCAACAAAGTAGATGCAAAGTATGAATGACAAATGGATGAATGAGGAATGCGAATTGATTCAGCTTCTTTGAGGCTCTTCATCTTCGAGACTCTTGGCTTGGTCGACTCTTCGTTGCTCAGTCACGGATGATGTCAAGTCGCAAGTCGCACACGTCAAGTCGACGTCAAGTCGCAAGTCGCACTCGTCAAGTCGACGTCAAGTCGCAAGTCGCACACGTCAAGTCGACGTCAAGTCGCAAGTCGCACTCGTCAAGTCGACGTCAAGTCGCAAGTCGCACTCGTCAAGTCGACGTGCTGAATCGCACTCGTAGCTCAGTCGCAGGCGAGTAAAGTGACGCCTCTCTTGCTGCGCGTCGACGGGGATAAGTTGTCGTCCGTCTTTGTATCATCCTCCCCTTGTTGAAACGAGTTTGTCCTCAAACTCTCGTCGTCGTCATCCTCCACAAATGGCATGAGATCCTGGACGTTGAATGTGGCAGAAACTCCATAGTCACCTGGAAGATCAATTTTGTAGGCGTTGTCGTTGATGCGCTCGACGATCTTGAATGGTCCTTCTGCGCGCGGCATTAGCTTGTTCTTCCTCTTGCCTGGGAATCGATCCTTGTGCAAATGAATCCAAACTAAGTCTCCTGGCTGAAATATCTTCACTCTTCTTCCGCGATTGGCTCTTTCCGTATAACGTTGATTGGCCTTCTCGATCTGCGCTCGAGTCTTCTCGTGGAGCAATCGCATCTCCTTAACGCGCTCCTCAGCATCTCGGCTAACTGATCTCATATCGCTCGCAGGCATTAGTTCAACAGGGACTAAAGGATTGAGTCCGTAAACTACCTGGAAGGGTGATGACTTCGTTGTCGAGCTTGGGGCTCGATTGTATGCGAATTCAGCATGGGCAAGCTTGATGTCCCAATCCTTCTGGTTCTTCGAGACCAAGGTTCGAAGGATTGCAGCCATAGTGCGATTGACAACCTCCGTCTGTCCATCGGTTTGCGGATGATAAGCTGTGCTGAATACAAGCTTCGTTCCCAACTTGTGCCACAGTGTCTTCCAAAAGTAGCTTAGGAACTTCGTGTCGCGATCTGAAACGATCGACTTGGGTACTCCATGCAACCTTAGCACTTCTCGAAAGTACAAATCTGCTACGTTGGTCGCATCGTCCGTTTTCTGACATGGGATGAAGTGCGCCATCTTCGAAAATCGGTCGACCACTACCATGATCGAATCCTTTCTTCGTTGCGTTCTTGGCAATCCTAGTACAAAATCCATACTCACATGTTCCCATGGTCGCTCTGGGACGGGCAATGGAGTGTAGAGACCCTGAGGTTGGACACGGCTCTTCGCTTGCTGGCAAGTCGCACATCTCGCGATTAGTCCTCGCACTTGCTTCTCCATTCGAGGCCAATAGAAATGCTCTTGTAGCATTGCCAGCGTCTTGTCAACTCCAAAATGTCCAGCGATTCCTCCTCCATGGACTTCTCGTATAAGTAGCTCTCGCGTCGAACTCCTTGGAATGCATAGCTTAGAGTCGCGAAATAAGAATCCATTCACCTGGTGGAATCGATCGATGGCTTGCTAGGCGCATTGGACGAAGATCGCTCCAAAATCTTCATCGTCCTTGTACAACTCCTTCAAATACCCAAATCCAATCAGCTTTGTCTCCATCGCAGATAGTAAAATAATTTTCCTCGAGAGAACATCTGCGACTACATTCTTCGCGCCTGGTTTGTGCTTCAAGACAAAGTTGAATGCCTGTAGAAACTCTACCCACTTCGCATGTCGGCGACTAAGCTTGTGCTAACCATTAATGTACTTGAGAGCTTCATGATCGGTGTGCAACACAAACTCTCTGGGCAGCAAGTAATGACTCCAAGTCTCGAGTACTCGAACAATTGCTAAGAACTCCTTGTCATACGTCGAGTAGTTCAATTTGGCGCCATTAAGCTTCTCGCTGAAATAAGCGATGGGTCTTCCCTCCTGCAGCAAAACTCCTCTAATTCCTACTCCCGATGCATCACATTCCACTTCGAACATCTTCGCAAAGTCGGGTAAAGCTAGAACTGGGGCTGCGCTTAGACACTCCTTCAGTCGCTCGAAACTAGCTTGTGCGACTGGTGTCCACTCGAATTTGTCTCCCTTCAAACATTCGGTGAGTGGGGCTGCGATTGAGCTAAATCCTTGAATGAACCTCCGATAGAACGACGCCAAGCCATGGAAGCTGCGAACGTCGTGGAAACTCCTTGGAGTCGGCCATTCCTTGATCGCTTCAATCTTGCTCTCGTCCACCTTAATTCCTTCTACTGAGACGACAAATCCAAGAAATATTACACTCGGTTGGAAGAACTCACATTTCTTGAGATTTCCATATAGCTTTTCCTCCCGAAGTGTGTTGAACACAGCTCGCAAATGATTGATATGCTCCTTATTGCTCCGGCTGTAGACAAGAATATCGTCGAAGTAGACGACCACAAACTTCCCCATGAATGGTCGCAAGACATGGGTCATTAGTCGCATGAACGTGCTGGGCGCGTTTGACAATCCAAATGTCATCACCAACCACTCGTACAACCCGTACTTAGTCTTGAAGGCTGTCTTCCACTCGTCGCCTTCTTTCATCCGGATCTGGTGATAACCACTTCGCAAATCCACTTTGGAAAACACCTGTGCTCCATGCAACTCATCCAACATATCATCCAGTCGAGGGATAGCAAAGCGATACTTTACTGTGATTTTGTTGATCGCTCGACTGTCCATGCACATTCTCCATGTGCCATCCTTCTTCGGCACCAATATGGCTGGAACCGAACATGGGCTCAAACTCTCTCGAACTGATCCCTTGTTGACAAGCTCGTCGACTTGCCTCTGCAACTCCTTTGCCTCCTCTAGATTGCACCGATAGGCTGGTCAATTTGGTAGCGACGCCCCTGGAACCAAGTCGATTTGATGTTGGATGCTCCGCATCGGTGGTAATTCGACTGGTAGCTCCTCTGGAAATACGTCCTTGAACTCCTCAAGAATGGAAGCGGCCTGAGGATGGCTCGTCACTTGACCTGGGGCAGATTCGACAAGAACCACAAAATAAGCCTTCTCACTTTCTTGAATCGCTCGAACTAGTTGAACTCCCTTGAGCGGCTGGTCGCTAAGTCGATCCTGGGTCGCGAGTGTAGGCTGACTAGTGAGGGGCATCAAAGTGACCTTCTTCTCTCCGATGTGGATGGAATACGTATTGCGATACCCGTCGTGTTGCGCGCGTCGATCAAACTGCCACGGTCTCCCCAATAGTAGGTGGCATGCATCCATGGGAATGACGTCGCAAGCGACTTCATCCTGGTAGCTCTTCCCAATGGAAAATGGAACTCGCGCTCGCTGGGTGACTCGAACGTCACTCTCCTTGTTGAGCCATTGTAGTCGGTAGGGACGTGGGTGCGCTTCGATGGGCAACTTCAGCTTTTCAACCATCGTTCTTGACACGGCGTTGGTGCAGCTACCACTATCCACAATCACCAAACATACCTTCCCTGCGACTGTGCACCTAGTATGGAAGATGCTCTCCCTTTGACTTTCCTCTTTCGCAGGTGTCACACTTAAAGCCTTTCGGACGACCAACAGTTCTCCTTCGTCCGGATACTCCTCTATCTCTTCGGCATCCCAAACAGGGTCGACGTTCTCATCGAACTCTTCTTCTCCATCAGACGGCTCTCTAATGACAACGTTTCTTCTCGTCGGACACTCAGAAGCCATGTGTCCTATTCCTTGGCACTTGAAACATCGTCTAGCATTATCTCGCTCGTTCGACTTAACTTCTGGTCTGGTAGTCGATGAAGGAGTTTTTCTCGATGTCGTCAGTGGTGGCTTTGCCTGGGAGCTACTTCCCTTGTTGAAAGGCGAAGCCTTCACAAATGAGCGGGTATTTGATCTTCTCGCTTGTTGCTGCTCAACCTTGTGCGCTAATGCCCGAACATCATCGAAAGTCCAATATTGTTGTAGTTCGACCGCATCTGCAATATGAGGCTTAAGTCCTCGAAGATACCTGGCAATGGTTTGCTCTTGGGCTTCTTGGACATCGCACTGCAGCAATAATCTCTCGAACTCCCTTGTGTACTCCGATACACTTGAAACTTGCAGAAGCGATTGCAACTTGAGGTACAGATCTCGTCGATAATGCTCCGGCAGAAACCTCTTAGTCATAGCCCTCTTCATTTTTGACCATGTTCGTATCTGATCACGTCCTTCTCTTCGACGCTGCTGGTTGGTGTTCTCCCACCACAAACTCGCGTACTTCTTCAATTTCAAGGCAGCCAGTTTCACCTTTCGATCCTCGAGCACCTCTTCATAGTCGAAGATGCGCTCTACCGTGTGCATCCAGTCGATGAACTCCTCGGGGTCCAAGTTTCCTTCGAACTCCGGAATCTGAATGCTCATCGTCGGGGCTCTCCTCTCCTGCCTACGATACTCCGGTGAAGATCCTCGTTGAGACTCCTCACGCCATGGGTTCTCCTCATCATCGCTCTCTATTCAACTGTGGGAAGTCGATGCATGGTGTGTCCGTAACGACTGTAGTTGCTGTTGAAGATCGGCTATCTGCTCCTCAAGCCGAGCAACTTGTGCTTCGTCTAGAGTTATACCGCGTTGAAATCTTCCGGCCATTGACAACCTAGTGCTCTGATACCAAGATGATACGGGGACGGCAAGGAATAGATGATTCCTAAACCGAAAACGAAATGGGACGTCACTGGAAAGGGTGCGGAATGGAGTGACGCTCGGTATGGACGGAAGGTGTGCGGGGTAGGTGGCTGAAAGATGAAAAGGAAGGGTTGAGATCAACCTTCACGGATACAGATGCACCACCGTGAAAGAAGACTCGGGTAGACTCGTTGGGCCGTAGATACAGATACACCACCACGAGCAAGACGAGGGCGAGTCACAACACGGAGGATACATATACACCACCACCGGTTGATACACTCTGCTCAATCCGCACTTGGAAATCCACCAAATGAAGAACGAGGTTTGAAGGAGAATCCACTCACTTCGGATAAAAGACACTAAGTCTGATAAGGGTTTATAATTTGATTCAAAAAGCTGCCGTCCAAATGAGTACAAGGTGCCCATTATATAGGGAACACCTGAAAAAGAACTTAAATGCACGAAATGAACCTAGGCTAGATGCATGCAAGGCAAGATTCATGGACGGGCCATAAATGGCTTATTGGGAATGCAACAAAGTAGATGCAAAGTATGAATGACAAATGCATGAATGAGGAATGCGAATTGATTCAGCTTCTTTGAGGCTCTTCATCTTCGAGACTCTTGGCTTGGTCGACTCTTCGTTGCTCAGTCGTGGATGATGTCAAGTCGCAAGTCGCACACGTCAAGTCGACGTCAAGTCGCAAGTCGCACTCGTCAAGTCGACGTCAAGTCGCAAGTCGCACTCGTCAAGTCGACGTCAAGTCGCAAGTCGCACACGTCAAGTCGACGTCAAGTCGCAAGTCGCACTCATCAAGTCGACGTCAAGTCGCAAGTCGCACTCGTCAAGTCGACGTGCTGAATCGCACTCGTAGCTCAGTCGCAGGCGAGTAAAGTGACGCCTCTCTTGCTGCGCGTCGACGGGGATAAGTTGTCGTCCGTCTTTGTATCATCTTGGTTAACGAATTTGGGAATTTGGGGTATTTACAGGGATATAGCGTCTTAAGGAGTCCAACCACACCAGAAATATGGGGGCACGACATCGATGTGCCTGAGATGGCATTAAAAGGGATCCGGCGCTTGTCGAAGTCTATATTCATTGGCCCTTGCGCTTTGGTGTACGCTGCTATGACTCTGACCCCAGGCACAACAATATCCGGCTAACCACACAACCCGAAGAAGATTGATCGGTATGTAAGAAATAATCATAAGATTTTTTCGAGATTGCTTTTGCCACGAGTGTGGGAGCCACCTTGAGTATTTCGGGGGTGACCATGTTTGGACGCTTCGACGAGAATTCGGCCATAAAAGGAGACGGCTTCACCCGCAAATGCGTGAGCACTGGCGAAATCCTTCCCATCGGAGACCTATAGGAGCATGGTGAAATGACTCAGCCATGTCTGTTGGTCGATGATCGGAAAATTGTGAAGAACTGATGGGATTACCTGGCTGAATTGCCGTATGCGAACAAGGCCACTCCATCGGAGTAACTAATGTGAGGAGCAGAAAGAAAACGCATATCCGGAATCACTTAGTTCCCATCGAGTATCCCATTTGCGAGAACCATTCCGACCGCTCCGGATAACAAACATTGTTCTCCCTTCTCGAACCTCCAGTTATCACCTTGTAGGGATATCACGATCTTCCCTTTCACCTTTGCTGGATCGAGCGTTCCATTCTTACACGGAAGCCCATGACCATTCATTGGATCCTTTACCATAAGATTGAAATGACCAATCATTGAACCGAAACCATTTGTCGTGATCCTTTACCATAAGATTGAAGTCACAAACTCTGCACGAGAACACGAATACATCACGACCACGAAACAAAGATGGCCCAAACTCAAATTATGAGTATGGAGAGGGGTCCTGATTATCTTGTGACACACACTTATGTTATCTGAGATCTATCTCTCTATGCATTCGCCAACGCATCTTTCCCAGAACTCACCTAACGCCACATGACCGCCTTTCCTTCAGCAAATTCCTACTGATGTCCCTCAACTCCTCCATCTTCCTCCTCTGCTCCCTGGATTCCTCCAGCAGTGCCCGGATTCCCTGCCAAATCTCCGACGACAACACCGCGACCTCGTTCTCCATCGTGAAGTCCCTTCGATTCTTGTTTTTGTGGCCAGCCTCATCTCCTTCACTAGTTGGAAACCAGTGAGCTGCCATTCCACAGAGATTGGTAATGTGGCCATTGGCACCCCCGAACCATATGCTCTCCAGGACCTGAGTTCCACCCGCAGGGTGATGCGAATCCATAAGTTGATGGGTGAGCCAGGATTTCGGCCTGTGGTGCCCACCCAATCACCTTCCCGATCCCAGTCGTTTGTTCCAAGACACCCTCTGGTCGAAGGACAAGATCTGCTTGTTAAGCCGCTACGGTATGAATCTCAAGGAAATTACCGTAGTCGAGCCGATCTTGTCCTTCAGCTGCGACCGTCGCAACAACCGCAGGAACTGGTACGTGCACTTCACATGACTACTTTCTCCGTAGCTCATAAACCTCAAAAAGTTGAATACCGCTCGAAACGTCGTCGGCACGCTACATCGCGACAGCTCGAATGACATTACCCTAAGGGACAACACGTGTGACGACATGTACAGCTTCGGGATTGTGATGCTCGAGCTCATAACCGCGACGCGGCCCATCGAGAAGGGTCAGTACATTGTGCACGAGGTCCACCAGGCAAAGGACGGGCGACCCCAAGAGCACTACGACATCCGAGACATGATCGATGTGGTCGCCTCCTGGGGTCCGCAAAGTTCCTAGACCTAGCCTTACAGTGCGCGGAGGAATCGTCCACGGGCCACCCCCGACAACAAGCGAGGTCGTCAACGCAGTCGAGACCATCCTACAGAACGACGACGGGATAGGTATAACAAAGATCGAGCCCAAATGAAACCTCAACCCCTTGTTATCTCCATGAGTGTCTAGTTTCGGACAACGTTGTCACATTTACGTGACATTAAAAAATAATGGTGTTAGGTTATGCTTAGGTGGTAAGATATTCATTGTTATTTGGCCTTAGACCCCAATCTCCACGTCATACATGCACATACAATGTGGTCATTTATCGTAACAGTCTTCTTTTCAGCTTTCAGCAGCTACGTAGATAACGAAAAAGTTATACGGGCGTCAGTGCAGATCCAGCCGTCAAACCACAGGGAACAAGACACGTGTGAGGTATCCAACGGGAGATCATCCATTCTTCGGTGACAAGGTGTCCCAAGCGGGACCATGTGCGTGCGCTCGTCCTCCGCTCCCTCTTTGTCTTCTCTCTTACGCTCTCGACACTGCGACTGCGAGTGAGGACGTGAGACGGACACCGCGATCCGAATCTAACTGGTTCCTAACTGATTTATCCGGCCTACGGCGGCGGCGGAATCGCCTCGGCTGAGTACGTGCCTTACCCTTTCGTCTGTTCCGGTGAGGGGACGGAGGATCCGGAGTACGGAATGTATCGGGAATGGTCGTTCGACGGGTGATTCGGATCCCGCCCCTGGAGCAGTGACCTTGTCGGAGAGGATGAAGGGCGGCGGAGGAGGAGGAGGAGGGAAGAGGCGGTGGAGGGGCCTGGCATTCGGAGTGTTGGCGCTCGTTGTCCTGTCAATGCTCGTCCCCCTCTCGTTCCTCTTGGGGCGGTTCCACTCCACTTATGCCGCCGGTAACGACTTCGGATCGGTCTGGATCTCTATAGTGGTTTTTGGCCTCGATTTGCTTCTTGTCGCTGCCCCGGGATCTGCTCGTGATCTGATGATTGAATTGATTGATTTTCATGAATTTCGAGATCTTCTTGACATAATGCTTTTGCCTTCGTTGTTGGACGGCACCAAATGCTGAGATTTTCTTTTTCCTCTTTCTGCAGTTTTCGTGTCAGACCAACTCAATTCTGCCACGGTGAGGACTTCTTCTTTTTTCCTTTTCCTTTGATAGTCAACTCCATTTTACTTTTAAGGGCATGCCTCCTTGAGTGTTTCAGGGGATTTGGACTGATGTTTTGGTCTTGGGTTGTGTTTTCTAGAATGCTTTCAGGAATTACGACAAGTATGAATCTGGGTTTACCAGAAATCGGTCCAAGTCTGAGGTGAGTAGACTCGTTTTATGTTCCCTATTCTTCCTCGGAAAGAAACTAGGCTAGGCAGGACATAGATGGGTTTTGGAAGATCTATTTCGAGTAGGTTTTATTTAGGTTGCTCATATTTCATCCAACTGGCTTTTGGTTGACTCTAATTGCTGGCAAGGATGTGTGTTGTCTGCTTTTTATGTGTCAGAAGGATCAATCCAGCCATGTAAAAGACCTTCTAAAGCAACTCGGGCCTAACATTTCTAAGGTGAACCGGTGATATCATATCCCTACGAAGGGAGTAAATTTGTAGGCGTTGTCTATTAAATTCTTTCCAGTTTGCATACCTATCGCAAGTTTTTCCTCTCGTATCTAACTGTCTTTTCTTTCATGACTCTGTTGTATATTAGGATGTGATGAAAAACATTGAGGGTGGATCAAAGACGCAGACTTCCACTTCGGTAAAAGAGCCGTACAAGCAAAAAACATCAGGTCTGATTTGACTGATTTTGGCTCCGACATACTAATGAGATACTTTTTGATATTTTGACTGGAATTGCTTTATAAACTCATCATATAATTGCAGGTCTTCCAACATCGTCATCTAAAGTTACAAAGCCAGACCCAAGAAAAAGGGTATATGCATTTGTCAGCTCAGCACAATCAATTTGTTTGGACGCTTATCATGTGCAATAATCAAAGTTGGGACGTGCTTGCGACAGGATGGCATATCTGATTTAGGTGAAGAACTTCCTGGATCTAGGGGCCTTCTTGTTGATGCTGGCAAACAATGTGAAGCTAGATTTGGGAGTTACTGCCTTTGGTTGCAAGAACACAGGGAGAAAATGAAAGATTCAACAGTAAAGAGGATGAAGGACCTTCTCTTTGTTGCTAGGGCATATTTTCCTAGTATTGCGAAGCTTTCTAAACAGGAAAAGTTTTCTCTGGAATTGAAGCAAAATATTCAAGATTTTGAGCGTATTCTGAGTGATGCATCTAAGGATTCTGATCTTCCTCCACAGTAAGTGTAACCTTACTTTGGAAATATGTGACAGCACCTGACTACTCATTTACCCGATGATGATGTTCCACAAGCTACCATGAAGTTCCGTATCCTGACATGGGCATACTTGCTTGGTAGCTCTAGTGGATGTGTTTATGGTCTAGCGGTAATTGTTTTTGACGGCAGTAGTCTTCTTATTCTTCTTCATGGATGTTGAAATTTCTAAATAAAAAAACCTCTGGTTTTTCGATTTTTGGATATCTTATTAGTGTGTAGTCTGATGGTACTTTGGGTGGAACTTGTTAGGATTGGAAGCAAGCTGGAAAGAATGCAAACTTCAATTGACAAGGCTAAATCTTTTAGAGTGGACTGCAATAATGTGTACAAGAAGCTGAGTCAAATTTTGGATTTGACAGAGGATGAAGCGAACTTCCACATGAAGCAGAGTGCCTTCATCTACAGAATTGCTGTTCAAACAATGCCCAAAGGTCTTCATTGTCTTTCAATGAGACTTACGGTAGACTACTTCACTTCATCCACTAATGATATTGAGAGTCCCCTCGCCGAGAAATATTTAGATCCCACTCTGCATCACATTGTCATATTCTCCAAGAATGTATTGGCATCTTCAGTTGTAGTCAATTCAACAGTGATGAATGCTAAGGTATGAAAGCAGGAATCCTTCTAACTTGTAGATGTGTATAGTTTAACGGTTTCAACATCAACATCAAGTGAATTTTTACCCTTTTCAATCTTTGCAGGAGAGTGGGAAGTTAGTTTTTCATGTGTTGACTGATAAGGAGAATTATTTTTCTATGAAGCTGTGGTTCTTCAGAAGTAAGGCTGCCATAGTTCAGGTCTTAAACACTGAAGATCTCGATCTAGACCACCGTATCAAAGCAACTTCATTGCCATTCTCTGTGCCTGATGAATATAAGATCTCCTTCACTGGCATCAATAATTTTTCTTTTCTTGCTTCAAGGACAGAATATGTTTCTTCTTTTTCTCGTTCACACTACCTTCTACCCAATGCATTCCCTAATCTTAAGAAGGTTGTTGTTCTGGATGATGATGTCGTTGTCCAGCAAGACTTGTCAGCTTTATGGGGTATTAGCTTGGGTGGAAAAGTAAATGGTGCAGTGCAAGCTTGCTCAGTGACTTTAGGTCAGCTGAGGAGCTTAGGTAGAGATGTCATGGACAAGAGTTCTTGTGCTTGGATGTCTGGCTTGAATCTGATTGATCTGGAAAGATGGAGGGAGTTAAAGTTGTCCCAAACTTACCAGAGATTCTTACAACAGGTGACTATGACACAATCAAAATGGCCTCCTCCGTTTTCTAGGATTTATGATTCCAGTTCTTGTTGTTGATATGTAGTTGGCTGACCTCTCTTTTGTTATGTAGTTGGAAGGAGCCGGGCAACCAGTGGAAGCCATCTCCCTCTATTCAACCTTGCTCACCTTCCAGAACTTGATTCATCCGCTGGACAGTTCATGGCTTTTGTCCGGGCTCGGACACAACTACGGTTTGAATGCACAAATTACCAGGAAACCTGCAGTCCTCCATTACAATGGAGCCATGAAACCGTGGCTTGACCTTGGTATTCCAAAGTACAAAGACTATTGGCGGAAGTATCTTGACAGAGACGATCAGATCTTGAGTGATTGCAACATAAACCCATAAGAAATGTGCCAATCAAGATTCACTTCATCGGATGAAAGATTTGTCGACCTGCATTGATTCTTCGGACGGATTAATTCCGTCATGAGAAGGCAGCAACTCAATCGACTGCAGCAGCGGTTTCATTTATATTTTCATATACTTGTGCATTTCTCCGGAGAGATGGTTTACCACAATGGCATGGCGGAATCCCGGTAAGAGCTGTTATTACCATCCTTCGACTTCCCGAACGCGTCTCGAGCACCGGCTCCTGTTCTGCCTCTGATTGAGTTAGTATCAGTTCCTCGGAAAGGTACTTTTTAATTTAGGTGAATTTTGGAAGCCCTTCTGGGAAAGTGAAAGAGGGGGCTGGTTAATTCCTACTACCGAGATTCTTTCTTTCATTCTTTCTACCATTTTTATTTCTTCGAAAATTTTTGTTGGTGATGTTGAAGACATTTACGCAGGCAGAGTGACGGGTGAGTGTCCTAAAAGCTTTCACAAGATTTTTGATTTTTCATAAAAAAAAATATTCATTGAAAAAAGAATCCAGAAAATTGTGAAAAAAAAAGATGTATTCGTATTCACGTATATGAAAATTATATAGGAACAAGAATAATCTTGGATTGATTTTTAAAAAGAAACAATTCTTTGGAAGTTATTCCAATTACACAAGTGATACGCAGAATCATCTGCATCATCAACCCCTCCCCCCTATTTAATCACGTATTAAAAATCAACTAAAATCCCTAGATTTTACTACAAATTTTAACCATTCAAAATTTTAGTAGCAGAGGGCTGGCAATGCGTTGCAACATATCCTGTCCATGATCACAACGAACGCCATCACGATCTCGCTCCCGATTCCGCCCAGCTGCACCACCAAGCTGAACACGTCGTTGTCGAGCAGGACGGTCGCTTTTGCTCGCTTCCTGGTTATTCTGGCTAGCTCCTCCCCCGTGGTGGAATCCCGGACGATGCAGTTTCTTCCCCTGAACGACCCTTCCACCGTCACTCCCTTCGATCCCACTGCCATCGACAGCTCCACCTCCTCCGTAACGTTGCCTCGGACACGTGAGCTTCGCTTCATCGAGAAGATCCGTGTCAGCTGATCGCCTTCACCCACATAAGCATTCCACTGGCGGCGCATGCTCGGAATCTGCTTCATTCGACACGGTAACATCACAATTGCAGTTTCCACCATTGGTCGAGCGTGTGCACGTTTCGAGAAAGACTGTTTTTTCTTTCCTTTTGTTACCTGGGGTTGCATCGTGATGATGGCCCTTCCCAATCCGTCCATCAAAACTAGCCCTCCCTGGGAACCCCGTGGACGTCTCCTCGAGTAGTTCTCGACCCGAAACGCCAGCTTCCCGTGCTCGTCAAACACGGTGAAACCATCCGTCCCTTGGAAAGTCATGCTGGACCGCTTCCAAACAGTAAAGTTCGACGGGCAAGGCCAAATCGCCCCGGGACCCTTGTCAGACCCGTCCTTCGCCGCTGCCGGATGAAACCTACTCATCTCTAACTGAAAACTCCGTCTCTTCCTCGCCTTTATCCTCACGCCGCGGACGGAGAAGTTGATGAGATCGGGAAGGAAATCAGTCATAGCCGAGCTCCAATGTTTTTGTATGTTTGTGTCGTCGGCCTTCGTTATGCAGAGGCTCGTTCTTATATAGCATGTCATTTGCTTGCAAGAACATTTGAGGGCTTTATTTCTCTGTAAGAATTAGTCTCCCAAAAAACTTAATCTATATTACTTTTGGGTGTATTCTCTAATTGGAGAACGATAAGCCATCCCGATTAAGTTAATCACCCTAAACTTAATTACAAATAAAATGAGATCAGCAACGTTTTACTAACGCAAATGTCGGCATTTTCGATGATAAATAATTTCGACTAATCGCGACCTTGAAGCTTGGAAGGCATGTGATAACTCTACGAAAGTAGAGTTATTTTTGTCAATTTCATACCTAGATTACATTAGATTTGTGAAATATTTCACATAATATTTCTTGTTATTTCACATTATTCTCGAGAAGTTTGAATACCGTCGAATTTTGGGTTTATTTCAGGATAAAAGTGGAAACTAGAAGATTTTGACGTATCTCCGAAGATTCTATGTAGCTGAAAAGGACTTTGGTGTCATTGCACAACATGAAGGAGGACTGAAGGGGGGACGACTTTTATGGAGGAGAGCAAAGGAGTATTGTTTAAGATGCTTTTCTTTTTTTTTTATTTGTGTTCCGAAAACGATGATTGGCTAAACTTTCTTTGCTAGGATTATGTTGAACCGAATTGTATAGTTGAATTTTCGGAACTCGTTTGGAACAAATTCATACCTTGGATGTTTACTTATTTCGTTTGATCTTAACGCATGCGATTTGTGTGGCCAACGAATTGTGTTATTTGTTATCCTAACTTAAACTTGGGAGAGAAATTTTAGGAGAGAACAAGAACGAAATAGCCTTGGTTAATATCGCGGGAGCGAATTAGCTAGTAAGTAGTATCGGGAGATATACTTCTAGGCAACCATTAAAGGATTGATTCTTAATGCATTTCTTGTCTCCGTGATTCACTATAGGGATATATGTTTTATGATGGTTTAGAATAGTCCTTTATAAACTCGGGAGAGACACTTAGGGACATAAGAATCCGGTTAGTAAACAAAATTAGTATGAATTTGGGATAAGTGAGTGAATGGATTTAACGAAACAAGGAGGGGATCCTAGGCTTTTCTGACAGATTGAATTCCGATTTCTTTGCTTTGATTTTTGCTTTTCATTATATTAGTTTTCTAAAATTTAAACCCATTTTTCTTATTGGCTTGGTACATAAATATTGTGATTGTGTATGCTAAAAAGTTTTACTCGCTATCCTTGTGGGAACGATAACTCTACTAATCTATATATTACTGGTTACGATCCGTATACTTACGGTGTGCGAATTTAGCGATCAATACGCTTCTCTCGTAATAAGGACGGCAACCGGGGAGGGCTGCGCTGCTTGTTGCCGACTCGCTAACCAGTCTCTTGACACTTCAAAAGGAAGAACGAATACGATTGAGTGTGACAGATCGCGAAAAATGAGTGTCACTGAGATTAGGCCAAAAGGATTAGAGTTAAATTAAGGATGACTACTCTCAAACTAATGACAATACAACCCCACTTGTGTTCTGTTGATGAAAAGGGTTACACTAAATAAGGGTAAATCCAAAATCTCACGTCGGATAAAGAAATATCACCAATCCAGTATATAGTCTCGCGTGCTACTCCCTCTTCAGTCAATTGGTTTTAGGATAGAACTCCGCTGAGCTTGTGTACTGGGCTCGATATTTGGGCCGGTCCCATATTATTAACATGGTATCAGAATTTAGGCAGGAAAAAATGTAACCCTCTTCGAAATAGGTGATTCTCGAGGGTCGTTACGACAAAAACGACTTCCATGTTCCCGAGCTTCTGATATTTACGTCCTCCGCCGGCGTCACGTGTGGTTTCAGAGCATTAGGGGGAGTAATCAGAATTACATTTTTTCTTTCATGCAATTAATCCTCCTGTTGACATGGAAAAAATCTCGGGCCTAAGTATGATGAGCCCATAAATTTAGGCCATTTTATGAACAAAGTTTCGCAGACCCTCAGGTCTATCAAGACAATAACAGAAGTTTTGGGCCTATTTTACACGAAGCCCATAGGTCCAGGGGTCATTAAGATTGTTTACAAGCCCACCGTTACGTGAGCCCGCCAGGGAAGTACTAAGTCTACGAAAGACCGTCGGGCTCAGAGTCTACGAAGATCAGAAAAGATCTTAACTCCGAAATTTTCGAAAAAAAAGTTACGGGGCCACGTTCCCATGATTTGAAACAATCTTCCAGTGGAGAAAATCTAGGGACATGCCTCTAGTTATCTGATTTAATATGAAAAGGAAAAGCTGTTAAGTCTACGCGAGTCCAAACTGACACGCAACACTCTAGTCTACCAGTATCAGATTGTTACCGAGATTCTTGGAGATTAGTTAAGAGGGCCACGACTTGAGAAGATATTCTGAGAACGTGGCACCCATCCTAAGCACATAAAGATTCAGTATAAATTGGAGAAAATCTCTCTCAACAAGACATAGACAATCATATAAGGCCAATAGCGCATTATTTGTCACCTTTTAGATTTTTAGTTATAAAGCGTCCAGACCAGGGTGAGCTCGTAAGGCCCTTGGTATCCTTTCATTGTCAGGGTGAGCAACCGTAGCCTTGACACCAAAACTCCGCCTTTCTTTCATCATCGGGGTGAGCAACCGTAACCTTGACACCAAAACTCCGCCTTCCTTTCATCGTCAGGGTGAGCAATCGTAGCCGCAACCGTAGCCTTGACAACCAAATTCCACCATCACGTCATCGTCGGGGTGAGCAACCGTAGCCTTGACAACCAAATTCCGCCATTACTTCATCGTCGGGGTGAGCAACCGTAGCCTTAACAACCAAATTCCGCCTTCAATCCGTCACTAGGGTGAGCTCGTAGGGCCCTTAGTATCCAAATCCATTGCTACCTTCGTCTACATTCTGTCCACACTCCATCCAGAGATCAGATGCCACCACTCCAGTCCGCAAGTCTACGGCGCCAGCATCGAGTCTACGGCGTCACCACCATCCGCTTCATCAACTTTATTTGTTTTCATGGCTGTAAGCTTTTTAGTACATTTATAAGACATTGTTTGAGCATCATTTATTAATACAATTTATCTATTTCATTTACTGGCGACCACATCCGAACCCCTGTGAGTGTTCGTGCCAAACATTTCCGATGTGATCCGTTTCCAACGCGAACACCTCACAAATCATGCATACGTGTGGAGAGGTAGATGTATGATTGTGTATACATCATACAAATTATGATCACGAGTCATTAACAAGGATTAAGGGAAACGTGTTAGTAATCCTTTCGTGGGTTTAAACTGAATTTTGAAGATGATGAGATGAGAGGACAAAGGAGGATAAGGACATGTTTAATTTCTTTTTTCTTCTATTGGGTGGTTGTTCACCCCCACCAAGTCTCCCCCCTCCCCAAAAATAACATTATCTCTACATCCGATGATAATCACATCATTATATAGACCAAAGATTGAGATTAAATTGAAAAACCAAAACTCTCTATTCATCTCAATCTCATCTGCTGCCCTTGACCCTACACTAAATTACACACAAAATTCTTCCATACACCTCTTGATAAGGGTACCCAGAATTTATCCTGTGATCCCATATCCGAATATCCGCGATCATGACCGATCAATTTCCTAACCTTGATAAGCCTGAATTACCCAATCATCATCTTAATTATAAAAACTAAAAACAACACGAATGATTAGTAATCACCGCTAATCGAACCTCGGCCACACAATATTCAAACCACGAATACTACTTATTAATAACCCCAAAAGTTTTGGGTTCTTTTGTTCTTTGTTCCTTTCCATTACATCATCCGAGGTTAAAAAGACAAGTCGGCAGGAAAGAACAGAATCCTCCAAGTCAGGGACAGGTGCACTGTTCTTGATATTTCCCTCATTTAAGAAATGAACCAAAAGACTTCCCCCTTGTCTTCCACCAGTTCCGATTCCCCCGTTCCTCCACCTTATTGTATTCTAAATTCTCTTTGCTTTGTGTGTGTAAATGATTGTTGGTTTTCATGCAGAGCCTCTCTTTTCATTTCGATATTCCCTTTGTCCACAAATTAGTTCTCTGTCACTTTTATCATGAATTGAGTAGCTTTTGTTTAGTGTTAGTATTTGTGTATGTAGACAAGTTGTACACTAAATGCAAATGTAAAGTGGGAATATGTAATAATAATTGTAGTTTGAATTAGCTTCATCCTTCCTAATCGCTTTTATATAAAACACCACTCAATGCCCCATTCCCGTTTTGCAACCTGCGGCCACGAACACCGCCACCGCCCACATCCCATCTACTGCTGTTGAAGTAGTTAGTTTTATTAGTTTAGGGTAAGAGACTTAGGTGGTGTCCCAAGGAAACCATGACCAAGGTTCACCCCAAGGCAGAAGTCGCAGCAGCGGCCGTGGTCCCCCGTCCCTCGGAAGGGGGAGGTGTTGACTGTTTGGCGCAAGTCGTTACTCCCCAACTGCAGCTGGTTCACCGTCTTCGATTGTGGGGGTAACCTCGTGTCCCGCGTCGACAACTACGTCTCCGGCACGAGGGCCGAGGTCGTCCATACCCCTACTTACTGTTCGCCGCAAGGTGCCACGACCATTCCTTCTCCTTCTCCTTCTTCCTCGGTTAAACATTCATTTTTATCGGTAATGTTGTTAATGTTGGGAACATCCGTTGTTGTATATATGCAGAGGTTAAGCTTCAACGACAATTGGCAAATCTTCGACCGGGACTCGAGCCTAAACCCGCGGTTCGCTGCGAGGAAGCACTCGACCATGCTCAACACAAAGAGCCTGGCTCAGATCACGACACCCGGAAACGGGACCGGTTCCCCTCCCTCGTCCCCCTCCTCGATCAGGGGAAGGAACGTAGTGTACGAGGTGGAAGGGTCGTACCTACAGCGTTGCTGTGCTGTTTACAATGACCAGAGGAGGTTGGTGGCGGAGATCAGGAGGAAGGAATCCGTCGAGAATGACGTGTTCCGGCTGGTCGTGCAGCAGGAGATGACCTCAGCCATGGGCATGGCCGTCGACATACTTCTCGACCAGATGTTCGGACGTTCCTTAAGACGGTCCTAAAAATACCCCTTACACAAACCACATCTACATATCAGGCAATCTAGCGCATGCATCCTTTAGGTCATACATAGTTCTCAAACTGTCCGGAGAGGCACAGGCATCGAACGGCGGACGTTGTCAGCCCGGCACCATCTCCGGGACCACAGTCGCGGACATCTAGAGAGTCCGATCGTTTCTTTATCCTTTGGAACGACGACGTATGTCACCCACCATATAAGTCTGTATTTTGGGTTTTTTCTCTAATGAAATAAAATGGACGATGGAATTGAAGCCCCCGTTATATGAAAAAGTTAAATAAAATGGGCCGAAGCCCGGCCCAAAACGATAATCAAGGCTAAGCAGCGATCACGTGCGGCCTCGGCCAGGCAATCCCAGCGGGGCCTAGAGATCAAAGGGCCCAAATCCTTTCTCTCTCCCCCCGCCGCCACCACCACAGGGATCCAACGGATATTATTCACTGTTCTGTCATCAGCCCCCACGCCCACCGTGACTGCCCATCGGATTTAACGGAATTCATTACCGCCAGCGGCTCCTCCGTCCACACCACACCTAAGAGAGTTCTTCTTCGTCTTCTTCTTGTTCTAGATCTTTCTGAACGGATCGTGCCGTCGAATCGCGCTGGAGGAATGGGGAGTTCTGGATTCTCATGGAAGCTCGCCGATCATCCGAAGCTCCCCAAGGGGAAGACCATCGCCGTCGTCGTTCTCGATGGCTGGGGTGAGGCCAAGCCCGATCAGTACAACTGCATCCACATCGCTGAGACCCCTACCATGGATTCCCTCAAGAATGTGAGCGTCGTTACCATTTTCTTTCTCTACTTTGATCCTGAGGAGATTATCGACTGAGAGGCTAGTTCGTTGTGGCGTTTCTTCAGATTTCTGTCGCGGAATATGGTTTCTTGTAGGTGATGTTGGTGGTGGTTGGATTGGATTGATTGCTAATATTTTGGGGTTAGAGTTGACCTGATGTTATAATGGAGTGCTAGGTGGTTGATCCCTTGTTGTTCAGCTCGGAGGCTTCACTGGTTGTTTAGTGATGGTTCTTCCCTGTTTTGCATGGTTGCGGGCCGGGATTAGCTAAAGACTGGTATGGAGCCCATAGGCGGGTGCTTCTGACTGGTAAAATAGTTGGAATTTCTTCGGATACTTTGTGTATTCATCTGCAGCTTAAAGCAATAGTTTTGTTTCTGTGAATATTTTTCCTGGTTTTCTGAGACTTGATTATGTTTTTTGGTGAAAAAGGGAGCTCCTGAGAAATGGAGGCTGGTGAGAGCACATGGGACTGCTGTGGGACTCCCGACAGAGGATGATATGGGTAACAGTGAAGTCGGTCATAACGCTTTGGGTGCCGGTCGTATTTATGCTCAAGGGTAACCCCTGTAGTTTCCTATTCTTGTTTGTGGAAGCAGTATGTTCGATCACTGAGAACAAAGTCTTGAGACTGATCTTGTTTCTTATGCAGCGCAAAGCTCGTTGACCTTGCGCTCGCTTCTGGAAAGATCTTCGAGGGTGAAGGTTTTAAGTACATTAGTCAGAGCTTTGAGACTGGCACGTTGCACTTGATTGGGCTTTTGAGCGACGGAGGAGTCCACTCTAGGCTTGATCAGTTACAGGTTGTATGACCTAAATCTCTCTCTTATCTCTTTTCTGTTCTTCCAGTTTGACTGAATTCATGATGATCTGTCTTGTTACTTTTCTGCAGTTGCTTCTTGAGGGAGCCAGCAAACATGGTTCTAAAAGAATCCGCGTTCATGTCCTTACCGATGGACGTGATGTTTTGGATGGAACAAGTGTGGGTTTTGTGGAAACCCTTGAAAATGACCTTGCGAAGCTCAGACAAAAAGGTGTGGACGCCCAGATTGCCTCTGGTGGTGGTCGCATGTATGTTACAATGGACAGATATGAGGTACGCAGGTCTT
This sequence comes from Melastoma candidum, assembly GCA_023653495.1. Lineage (NCBI taxonomy): Eukaryota > Viridiplantae > Streptophyta > Magnoliopsida > Myrtales > Melastomataceae > Melastoma > Melastoma candidum. Next base: position 13,433,665 of record CM042887.1, on the reverse strand, counting down.
GTTACCTTTGTGCCTGGGGATAATTAAGAATGCATGTGCGTATTGTTTCCAAGTTGTCAAATCAGCTAGCTGTCATATGCATAATAATTTTCTTTTGAAAGTTTGGTTCTGGCATCGTCTCAATCTTTATGGATGGAGTTGAACTAATATACTGAAGATGTGCATTGACTTTTCCTGAGTGTGTGTCCTGGTATTTTTAGCAGTTCTGCAATCAGCCTGCAATGTTCTTGTAGAATTTTGTGTTAGTATGCAGTCTCTCTTTGTCCTCTGAATGTCTTGTGAGGGAAAAAACATTCATTTACTGACCGGGTCTATTGCCATGATGAGGAGCTTGTAATTTTTCAATGTAATATCATCCTGGATTATGCATAACGAGTGTGTTGGACAATCTCTTACAGAATGACTGGGATGTTGTGAAACGGGGTTGGGATGCCCAAGTTTTAGGTGAAGCCCCTCATAAGTTTACCAGTGCTCTTGAAGCTGTGAAGAAGCTTAGGCAGGAGCCTAAGGCTAATGACCAGTATCTGCCTCCTTTTGTGGTTGTCGATGAACAAGGGAAGGCAGTTGGTCCTATCCTCGATGGCGATGCAGTTGTCACATTCAATTTCAGAGCTGACAGGATGGTCATGATAGCAAAATCACTTGAATACGAGGACTTCGACAAGTTTGATCGTGTACGAGTCCCGAAGATTCGTTTTGCAGGAATGCTTCAATATGATGGTGAATTGAAACTTCCGAGCCACTACCTTGTCTCTCCTCCAGAGATAGAGAGAACTTCTGGTGAATACCTCGTGCATAATGGTGTCCGAACATTTGCTTGCAGGTGAGGTTTGATATGACTGCTGATTTACTTTCGGAATAGTTTCTCATGTCCTGAGTCAGAAACCTTTGTTCAATAAGTTTTCTCTTCTCGGTCGCATTTCTGTTAGGTAAGCTTTATGGAGCTTCTCCCCATTTCTTTGTCCAGTTACATCCTAGAGTATGATAGAAGAAAGCAATTCTCAAGTTTTGGTGCAAGTCGTCCTTTCATTCTGGTGTCTTACTCGGTAGAATATGCTTGCCAGTTACCTAATAATGATATTGTTCTTTGGCTAACAAACCAGTGAGACTGTCAAGTTTGGCCATGTCACCTTTTTCTGGAATGGCAACCGTTCTGGGTACTTCAACCCGGAAATGGAGGAGTACGTTGAGGTCCCAAGTGACAGTGGAATCACATTCAATGTCAAACCCAAGATGAAGGCGTTGGAGATTGCTGAGAAGGCGAGAGATGCCATCCTCAGCCGTAAATTTGATCAGGTAATTTGCAAGTGCGGGTATGACTTTGAACATCTTGAGTTGTGGATATATAACCTTTAGTTGTTGGTCGACACTTGTTCCAGGTGAGAGTGAACCTGCCAAATAGTGACATGGTTGGGCATACTGGAGACATCGAGGCAACCATTGTCGCATGTAAAGCTGCAGATGATGCCGTTAAGGTTTGATACCTGCATCGTATCTCCACTCTGCCATCTTTCCATTAGTTCTTTCAGTGAGCACTTGGTGAATCGTTGGGAATCTTCGGATTGAACTGCTACGACCAAATATTTCGTAAAAGATGGCCTTATGAAGTGGAGGGTATTATTTTGCAGATGATCCTCGATGCTATCGAGCAAGTGGGTGGGATTTACGTGGTGACTGCAGATCACGGGAATGCTGAGGACATGGTTAAGAGGAACAAGTCCGGGCAGCCCCTGCTTGACAAGAGCGGGAACATCCAGATACTGACCTCCCACACTCTTCAACCCGTAAGCTTCCTTCCTCCTCTTTCAATCTATATGACGTCATTGCACATCATCCCTAACTTGAAACCAAATGCCCATCCTTACAGGTGCCTATTGCCATTGGTGGGCCTGGACTGGCGCCTGGAGTGAGGTTCCGGAACGATGTGCCTGACGGCGGGCTCGCCAATGTGGCCGCTACAGTGATGAACCTCCACGGTCTTGAGGCTCCCAGCGACTATGAGCCTACCCTCATCGAAGTGGTCGATAACTAGGAACCGCTGTGTTTCGGCTTGTCCGGTTTACCCGGCCACTGAGATGGGCTAAAACTGAATGAGGCCATAAATTCTTCATCCCCCGGGGGTGTGTCCCTCCTGTTTTATTTTTCTCTATTATTTCAATGTGAGCCGCAGAGAAATTTAATTAAAATCCTTAAAAATTAATTTTTTTTTAACAAAATTTATCTATATTTGAATTTTCTTAATGGGCTTAGACATCGAAAAATTTAATTATAATTATAAAATAAGAAAATGAAGTATTTAAATGTAAAAATAGAACTTGTGAAATTAAATGTAAAATGCGTAAGTAATAATTTATAACAGTTATTTATTTTTTATGGGGAAGAAGAGTGGATTCAAAAATTCAAATATATATATTCCCGCCCCCCATCAGCAGCGCCGGATCTCTCAATCATCAATCGTCGACCAAGATGGAGAAGTACGAGAAGCTGGAGAAGGTTGGGGAAGGAACCTACGGCAAGGTTTACAAGGCCAGGGACAAGTCCACCGGCCAGATCGTAGCCCTCAAGAAGACCCGCCTCGAGATGGACGAGGAAGGTGTCCCCCCCACCGCCCTCCGCGAGGTCTCCCTCCTCCAGATGCTCTCCCACTCCCTCTACGTCGTCCACCTCCTCTCCGTCGAACACGTCGACAAGGACCCCACCGAAGACGGCGACGATCCTTCCAATTCCAAGCCCACCCTGTACCTCGTGTTCGAGTACTTGGAGACTGACCTCAAGAAGTACATCGACTCCCACCGCAAGGGTCCCACCCCCGGTCCCATTCCCCCCGAGGTTGTTCGCAGCTTCCTCTTTCAGCTCTGTAAGGGGGTTGCCCACTGCCATGGCCACGGCGTCCTTCATCGTGACCTCAAGCCCCAGAACCTTTTGGTTGATAAGGATAAGGGGGTTTTGAAGATTGCCGATCTCGGTCTCGGGAGGGCCTTCACCGTCCCACTCAAGAGTTACACACACGAGGTACAACCTCTTCCCCTTCCCCATGAATTCCGCTCCCTCAACGTGTCGATTTATCCCTGGCCTGTCTAGCATTGGGATGGATTTCCATGGAGTCGAAGAGATCGATTCGATCTGTGCTGTAGTTTTTCCTGTGATTGATTTCTTCAGTTTCATGTAATCAGTGTCGTTTGGGCTTTGTTTTTTCCGTGTGTCTGAGTGTGGATTTGCAGTAGAATTTGCACACAATCAATTATTACATCATCGTAGTAGAGTTTTTCGTGTTATTTTCCTCCTATTTTGTGTTTTTTCTTGTTGATCGGGTGTCATTGGTTCGTGCCACTTCTGGGTGCAGATTGTCACTCTGTGGTACAGGGCTCCAGAGGTGTTGCTGGGTTCGACGCATTATTCTACCGCGGTGGATATGTGGTCGGTCGGTTGCATTTTCGGTATGCCTTCCTCCAGTTAACTTCTGGTGAATCCATGAAAACGGAATGTTGGTTTTTTATTGCAGTGTTTAAAATGTTGCTTTTGTTCTTATCAAGCTGAAATGGCCAGAAGACAAGCCTTGTTTCCCGGGGACTCCGAGTTCCAACAACTGCTTCACATTTTCAGGTACGGTGGTCAAAACAATGGTTGATCACTTTGCAAGTCAGAATCAGCCTTTTTTGAATGTGACAGAAGAGATGCTTCATTGATCTGATAACACTAAAACGACTATATTATCACGGGTAGCGGTGAAATTTTGGTAGATCTGATCGCAACTCACAGCCTATTCTTTTCGTGTTATGCATGATGTCTTAACTTATTTTGGTGTAAAGACTGCTGGGAACACCAGATGAGAAGCAGTGGCCTGGAGTTACTGCTTTGAGGGATTGGCATGTTTATCCACACTGGGAGCCTCAGAACTTAGCGCGTGTAGTCCCGAGCCTAGGGGCTGATGGAGTAGATCTCCTCTCGGTAAGTAGTACTCTCATCTGGTATCAAGCTTTTTCTTCACTGGAAGTTATAGGACCGCATAATCGCCATGGAGAAAAACACAGATATACGGTGTTTTCTTGACTGCGGTAGGGTATGATATAAGTTCATTTCTCACGTATGGACTGTGCCATTGTTATTGTTTTAGAGCTTACAAGGAGCATCATTCCTTTGTCTGAAAATGTAGAAAATGCTCAAGTATGACCCAGCTGAGAGGATCTCGGCCAAGGCTGCAATGGATCATCCATATTTCGATGGCCTTGACAAATCCCAGTACTGAAAGCTACGCCAGGCATCTGCCCAAGCATCAGATGAAGGGGACTCTCCTCCCTTTGTCAAATCTATAGTTTGATTTAAGAAGTATCTGCCTTTTTTTCGATCAACATGTCCGTGCCATAACATCAATGCTTCATCCACTCTTGTTGTTGCCTACCAGTTAAGAGGGTCGTTTCCATGTCTGTTTCACTGGTCACAGTTTGCGATGGTTCTGCAGAATGACATTGAAAACGGATCCATGAAGTCGGAAAACATGATGGTTTTCCTTTTGTCGGTAACTATAGTCAAATGAGTCTCGAGGGTGAATATTATTATCATATGAAAACCTTACTGTATGTCTTGTCCAGAGTATATGTAATAGCACTTTTACATACTCAAGTTTATGTTTTTTTTTTTTTTGGTCAGGAAGTTTATGTTACTAAGCCTGAAAACCAATGAGGTCTTAACATTTTTTGACTTCATGACCTTTTAAGTATGAAAACTGCCAAGCAAATGTGATGATATCTCTTTCATGTCAAAGAGTGAATTGATTCAAGAAATTCATCTGTTTTTAACTTCTGGTTGCTTGTTTTTCCTCAGATTTCAAATTGAACCCAACAGGGAAAAACAGAACTTTCGCATTTCATAAGTATTACCAAGATATAAGGAGGAAAAAAAGATCTCAACTGAAGATCTCATAGAGATTTAGAAGAAGAAGAAGGAGAAAGGATCTTCTTACTTCACGAAAACCACCACACAAACTCCCACTTGTTCTGCAGATCTTTTGGTTTTAAAGATTTTTTTTTCATTTTGACATTACATACATTACCTCCAAACAGCTCCTCTCTCTGTGACTCCTAACAGAAGCAATCTCATCCTGGCTACTAATGCTACAACATATTGGCAATTCCTTCTTGTGACGGAAGCACCAACCCACGCGGCTTAGCATTCGCCCCAGGGATGTGCATCAGTTGGACCACACATGAACCAGCCCGTGACGGTTCCCAGTGTATATCTCATTCCGCTCTTCGTCAAAGAACAGGGCTGTGATGTCCTCGAGTGCCTCCACCACAGTGCTCCTCGTGGTCTGGGAATTCTTCTGTTTCATAGATTTTCGGCTACTGCTGCTACACTCATCTACCTGAGGACCACCATTAGCCGCGTTTATCTTGGCGAGGCATTTTCCAGTTAAGATATTGCTGATATTAATAGAACCAGCTGCAAGAAAGGAAATGCCTCAGTCTCATCCAATAGTCAGCACTCATTGTTGCACATTCCCTTTGCACAAGAGTAAAAGAAGAGATGTTATCATTTCCTCAGATTCAGAAAAGAATTATCAGATACTTCTGCGGAACAAACTAAAATAAAATAACAAAACATGACAAGTATCATGGTGTTAGGGGCAGCAAAAAATACTTACCACTAGCTTCAGTCCAGTGGTCATCAGAATCCGCCTTGCAATATGAAATGATAAGATCTTGATCACTTGTGATGTAAATATTATTGGTATTGCAATCTGGATGCCACAAGAGATGATCCTCGAATGATGTAACTGGCTCTCCGCGGAAGTTCCACACAGAGACCATTCTATTTCTAAATGTCAGGAACAATTGATTCTCATACAGAAAAATGAATGCCGAAGGAGTCATGAATTCTGTCTGATTAACTTCCATCACCTCAGTATTTCGAACCTGCACGCAATTTCCAGTTATCTAAATGATCAAAATGCTTGTATAAAATACAGACCTTCAGAAAAAGAAGTTTCCCGTACATCAAGAATCTGCAGATTCTCATTTTCTTGCTTCACCAGCAGCTTCTCATTAAACTGTTCGATAAAATCAACCTTCTTGTTTCGGTGCAATAAATGGTGGAAGGATTTGAGGACAGTTCCGTCTTCTATCGACAGTATCTTCAATGGGACATGGCTACTAGACCGGTTGAAAATGAGTAGCATGATCCCAGGACTGTGAAAATGCACAAAAAATTATATAAGCCTAACATATCTGCATTACTCTCATACAAACTGACTACATGATTACGCTAACAATGATAAGTTTTGTCAGGACAAAAAAAAGAAGACAGATGTCATGCCATTTCTCAAATCCAATGTCTTAAATCCTGGCACATCGGCCTGGATTACACTAACAATCAGTTTAATTAAAGGAGCAAGGCACAACCAAGGTGTTAGGTCGTTTATTGCCCGAGGCGCAAGGCGAGGCACTCGCCTCATTGAGAAAAAGAGACGATGTAATAAAAATTGGGTTTGTTGATGTTTGGTGATTGAAAGGATGGGTATTGAAGGGCTGGGGATTAAAGACGACCATGTAAGGACAGAATAAAGAGGTTAGGTCAGAGAGGGAATGCAATTGATTAAAGTTAGATGTGGGGGAGTCGGGGGAATTGGAGGGGGGAGAAGGGAGGAGAAAAAGAAAGAACGATTTCTGACTTGGGACTGAGGTCAGTTGAGGGGAGAAAGGAAGATAGGAAAAAGAAAGTGCTGATTTAATGAGAGGACGGATTGAGGGAGAGAATAGACTGCAAAATACTTAAAAATGGAAAAGAGAGAAAGGCGAGCGCCTTTTACGCCTTGTTGCCTTTGGCTGAGGAGCACGCCCCAGCTGCACCTTGTGGATGTCACCTCGCCTCATTGCCTAGGCACATGAGGCGCTCGCCTTTAATAACACTGCTAACAATCCTAAACTTTGTTAGGAAACAAGCTTCAGTCCACCAGATGTTTTCCGAAATGTGGGCAAAAATAGAAATGCAGACAAAAGTTTGTGCTAAAAGATATAATGAGCCTAAGCTGAATATGCAAAAATATGATTAAGATGCACGAAAAAATGGATCAGATAAGCATACCATAGGCACAACTACAATTAAAAGGGAAGATAAAAATCTTCAATGCACAGATACCAAAATGCAAAGATAGCAAGATAGTCTGTTACCTTATCTTGATTTCCTGGACGTGCTTATCCGAGATAGAATATAGCATTGTGTAGTTCTTCAAGTCAAAAACCTTGTATATGCTGCTGGAACATGTAATTGAGAACATGAGAAGCCAAGTAAGCAAATCCTTTCAGGCTTAGGAAGGACATTTACCTATCTTGAGCAGAGTAAGTCAGGACTTTCCCATTGACGTCATCAAACTCCACAAAGCCAGGCCACTTCAAGGACTCGGACTCAAAAAGGGCAAAACCAGCATCTGGTAGGCCCCTCCGGATATATCTATCGAGCAAAGAGTGTTCATCTAATTACTGAAATTAACTTCTAAACAATAATCAAGTCATCAGTAGAAAATTGTCCATACTCAATCCTTGTAGATCTGCATTTCAAGGAGCTGAAGTTGTCTGAAGCATATACTGATACTGTGATAAGAGAATCATTGTTCTTGTTGTAAAACAAACTGCGAATGACTTCATCTGGAGTTACATTCAAGAAACATATCCTCTCATTCGTTTCTGCAAGCAAGGGAATGAATGTTAAATGGTAGCGAAGGAACATTAAGAGATTCAAAGTCCCGAAGATAGTAGGTCCTTGGATATACAGCTGAACAATGACATACCACGACTGAAAGCCGCACAGACCCCGGAATGATTAAGAGCGAATACAATGTCATGTGCAGCAACAATCTCAATAACCTTAGTCCTCTTCATAAGGAAAGGAAGTACAGGTGAGCAGTTCCCATTTGGGTCATGTGTATCATATTCCTCCTGTGCAGTTGATGATATTTATGGTCAGAAAAATTAATGTCGACTTGCACTTGCTTATGTAACGATGATATCATCCTCTTCTCTGTCGACAGGACCTGTTAATTTTGCTTATTCCTTAAAAAGGAGATTCAAGGACTAAACGACACACTAAACACACCACCCAATGTCTCAAAAAACGCATGGAGATGTAACCGCAACCCAACCCAAAGCTCTTTGAGTCCAGACCAGAGATAACACCAAGGCCTTATACAATGAACTAAGCCACAAGTGCAACCCATCCAAAAAAGGTCTCTGATGAACGTGAAAACCTAAATCTATTTATAGCTAAACGTAATGTGAATGGCGACCCGTATCGCAATGAACAGACCAACATCGGCAGGCATCATACCTCGAAAACCCCCAATTCAGAGCCAGACTCCCCAACTTATCATTCTACTCTAAGTGTATCCATCCAATCAAGTACGCCAGATCAGCATTCCGAATCAACACATTAAATGAACTATCCATACTGCTCAATAGCGAAAATTTATCTCCTAATCTACGCCAAAAGCAGCAAACTTTCCTTCAAGTAACCCCTACAATCCTACACCACAAACAAGACCAAGAAAAGAGAAGGCGATAAAAACATCAAAACCCAATTCAGAAAAAAAAGGGAAGTTGAGAAAGAGACCGTCAAGCACATGTTGCGGAAACGCTCCTGGGCGTTGGTGATGCTGAAACCCCTATCCCTCTTGGACCTAATCTCCCTCCTCTGGAGCTTCTTGACGCTGTTCACTGGGAAACCCTCGACCCTCCTCCTCTTGCTGCTACTCCCCACCGCCGCCACCCTCCTCCCCAAGCAAGGCCGAGGATTCGCTGTTATCCTCCTTCCTTCCATAACAACGACCTCCACCACCCAAACCCCCAAGCCCCCAAGCCCAAACCTCCCTCTCTCCGACTCCCGCGGGGTTCCACCGCCTCGACTCAGTGAATTCGTCCCAAGGGCCTTGGAAGAGAGCGAGAGCGACTGGATTTGGGAAGACGGGAGGAAGAGAAATTGGGGTTCTCTCTTCGAATTTTGTTCTTTGGATCGGAACTCTTCGAGTTAGTTGTTCTTACAATGTCTGGGGTTAGCCAAACAGAGTAACGTTTGAATTTACTGTTAGCATAGAAAAAATCGAGTCCGAATATATTAAACTCAATTTTAAAACATCGAATTTCTTATTTTTTATATCATCGATTAACTTATAAATTGAACTCGATTTTTTAATAAATAAATAATATTACAAATAAACTTATGTAAACCCATTTTTTTATGACGAGTAAGTAAGGGCGAACTTCTATATTTTCAAAATTTTAAGGAATTTGCGTTGATGTTTGAAGAACAAACTCAACACTACGTAAAAGGTAAATTTGTGAAATTAGGAACACGATGTACCTAAATAATTAGTACAACCATTTTCAACCCATGCTTGTTAGGCTCAATTGATTCAACGTATATGACTCATGCTCTCCACGAGAGCTCCCATGGCCCCCACCCCCGACTCCGCCATGCTCGAGCAGGGAAAGCGCGAGGTCCTGTTCATCCCACCCCTTGCAACCCACCGGCCAACTTCCTCAGGGTCTCCTCACTCACCTCCGAGATCCACCCCGGCTTGAAAGTCATCGGTAGACTCACTAAGCATGTCAGGTATGCCTTCCAGGTGACAGGGTCGCACCCGACCAGTAAGTTCCTCTCCAACATGCTGGCCAGGAAGTAGACTACCAGGTAGGCCATCGTGCATCCCTCGACTACACGGCCAAGAGTGTTCAACTCCCCGTTCGCTTCTTCCCTCCTCGAGAGCAGCCATGTGGGGACTGTTTATGTGCAAAGCACTTGGATGAGGAGAAGGCCACCTGCCGCATTCAACAGGCAGGAACCGAGCAGCGCGTGTTAGAATTTTATGGCCCGAATTCAGATTATTGCGATTTGGAGAATATTTGATTCGCTCGTTATATACGGAAGGTGAGATAATATATCTTTTGGGGAAATGTAGTGGGTGATATCTGATTATATCACATAATATATTTACCTGCAAGATTTTTTATATATGTGGGGCTATATATTCTATAAATAGGTGTCATACGAAGCAAATTGAAAAGAGACGAGAGAGAACAAATTCTTAGAGCATAGAAGAGGGATATACGAGTGCAAAGAGTGTGGTGGTAAAAAAAAAGGTGTGTGTTGGGGAAACACGGGAAACATTGTGAGGAGATTCTAACAAACGTACTCAAGGAGACGACAGCGGCCAGGTTTTGGAGGAGGCTGGAGAATCTGGACATGATGAAGACTCTAAGCAACAAACTTCTTCTCAGGCAAAGGTTCTTCATGCTCAGAACGACGGAAGGTATGTCCGTTAAATCCTACCTGAATAATTGGTTGTCTGCATCTTTGGATTTGAAGAGGATAGGCGACAAGATCGATGAGAAGATCGATGTGATGTTGTTGTTATGTTCACTGCTTGCTTCATACCAGAGCTTTAGGGAAACGTTCTTGTATGGGAGAAGTGTTCTCATAGTTGACGATGTACGATCTGCCCTTCTATCAACAGATTTGATTGATGAACTGTTGATGGGTGAAGCAGGGCGACCGATGACGGATGCATTAATAGTAAGTAGGACTAGATCCAAAGCTAGCGGCGGGGTAAGATGCTTCAATTGTGGTAAAAGGGACACATAAAAAAAAACTACAAGAAGCTAGCAGGGAAGATGAAGGATTGCAAGCGTCAGCGACGGTTGCTGTGTATACCAGCAACAGTGATGTCAGAGACGGAGATGTACTCATGGCTAGCGAGGTGCAAACTGTTGAAACCGAGTCGGAGAGACCATCAGACGAGGATTGGATTCTCCAATCAGGGAGTACTTTTCATATGAGTCCTCATAGGGTAATGTTCACCGTTCCACTACAGGTGGAGAGGTACGCTTGGGCAATGGTCACAAGTATAAGGTTGCAATTGTGGGAACAGTTCGACTCAAAATGAAGGATGGAGCTGTGAGAGAGTTGGCAGGTGTCCGACATGTACTTGACATCATGAGAAATATTATATTCGTGAGTGTTTTAAAAGCCAAAGGGTACGAATTTTCTACTTCAGGTGGAGCCCTTAATGCGGTTGTGGACGATTGGGAGTCGATTGAAGGGCTTGTATATTACGAGAGGTGCCGTTGCTATTACCACTATTGGGTCTTTTGGAAGGCGTTATGAACCTTTCAAGATAAGTAATCAGTCATCGGAGAAACGAGGTAATAGGTCGCGAGCGCGGAGAAGCAAGAAGATGTGGGTAATCAAGTCCGTTGTGGATAGGCTTGTATGTTTCGTTGACTAAGCTCGTCGGAGCCTCGAGAAGAAGAAGGGAGATATTCATAGTTAGTCTCAGGGAAGACCGGTACATGGAGTTCCTCAGACTATGGACTTCGGCCCAATGTAGAGTTTGTTAGGATTTTGTGGCCCGAATTCAGATTATTGCGATTTGGAGAATATTTGATTCGTTCGTTATATACGGAAGGTGAGATAATATATCTCTTGGGAAATATATTGAGTGATATCTGATTATATCACATAATATATTTACCTGTATGTAGGGTCATCTATTATATAAATATATGTCATATGAAGCGAGTGGAAAAGAGATGAGAGAGAGCAAATCCTTAGAGCATAGGAGAGGGATATACGAGTGCAAAGAGTGTGGCGGTAAAGAAAGGGTAGGGAACACTTCGAGGTTATTTCTTACAGGAAAAGCGTGATCTTGTACTCGGGTAGGTCGCGGCGGTTAGAGAGGGTCTCAACCTAAAGTTTGTACTCCATTGAATATAGTGAAATCTTCTTCTCCACCAGTGGACGTAGGTCGATGGACCGAATCCCATAAATTCTTTATCTCCTTATTTTTCGTTAACTTCTGATCAACGATCGAATTCGGTTCAACACGTTACCGAAGGCTTCCGTGTGCGACAACAACGCGGATTCCTTTGCTGCGGTAATCACATGCAACAACGATGCATGACTCGATTTCAATCGTGATCAAGGTCGTGAAGCCGCATCTGGAGGCCGATTTCTGAGCATACTCCAAGACAAGTCCCACAACTACACTGACCAGATATAGTTTATCTTCGATTGCCCGACAAGAGCGCAAGTAAAGGAATCCCGGAGCAATACAAGGGAGTTTACCCATCCTCGAAATGTTGTTTCCAAGGAGCATGAAAGTCGCAGTTGAAATCTGATTAGCGTGACATAGGCATACTTAATAAAATTCTGCAAGTGGGTGGCTTATTCAGTGTCCTAAGAAAGTCACGAATCGAAACAACGACTTAATAACAGTATTTCGGGAGTTTTCGATTGAAACCGTATTTTACAAATTTTGTTATCAACTATCGGTAAGTCCAAACTAAGCTCCAAGTCTAATCCCCTGTCGGACTAATCATTTTTTTTTGTTGTTCGGTGGATGATCAAGACAGCCTAGCAGCACATATTAATAAGCTTCATTTATCATATCCAACCATTGCTTTACATCAAATTTGCACGTTAACTTCATTTGACATTGTTTCTTCATGTTATATCCCGTATTTAGTCGCCCTCCGATCCCTTTGTAATTTTTTTCCCACATCCGTAGTGGTTTAATCATGAAAACCGGCCGGCATTGCAGTTGCAGGACGCTGTGCGCCTCTGCTACCATGACGGTTCTCGTGCTCGTCCTTGCGGCAGTCGTGATTTCCTTCATGGTGATCTTCAAGGTGAAACCGCCATCGACCAACGTGAATTCCATCTCGCCCGGCAAAGTCACGGTGGCCCTCGACCTGGCACGCCTACAAGTCCATCTAAACTTGGCCCTCGGCGTCGACCTCTCGTTGAAGAACGCTAACAGGGCGAGCTTCGAGTACGGAAACATCTCAGCCATGCTGACTTACAGGGGGAAGTTCGTCGGCGAGGCACCCATCTCGGCAGGGGAGGTATTCCCAAAGGGAACGAAGCGGATGGAGCTGACCCTGACAGTGATGGCGGACCAGTTGCTTCTGTCGAACTCAGCAGCACTGATCAGCGGATGGTGTTTAACAGCTACACGAGGCTGTCCGGGAAGGTCAGGTTCATCGTGGCGATCAAGGTGCATGGCTCGACCACGGCCAGGTGCGAGTTTAGTGTATTCCTCGGCAATAATACGATCGGCGATCAGGTTTGTAAGTATACAACTGATTAATAAGTTTAGTTTCTCGGAAACTACACAGGTGCGAATGAGATGTATTGTTTGTATAGTTCTAATATTACATTTTATAACACGAAATGAAACCGTTGGCGCACGTGCGAACGACTAATCGTAATTATTGACCAAGACTTCCCAAAGAGTTGACACCGCGTTTGGGACCTCCTAATTCAACGGTGAAACTACTATAAGACCACGGACTTCCAAATCTAGAAAGCGAGAACAAGTCCCCCACGCCCCCCAAACGCGGATTAACCACCCCCCCCCCCCAAGATATAATCAGCCCCTTCCACCCCCCGGACACACCAAGGGAAGAAGTTAGTTATGACACCCATGGCGAGGCCCTCAAACCCACCAGCGGCTTCGTGCGGCCGCAGCCTCAGCAGGAAGTCGGCCTCCTTCCGCCTCCACAGCCCCAGCCTCAACTCCCTCCGGCTCCGCCGAATCTTTGACCTCTTTGACAAGAACGGGGACGGAACCATCACCGTGGACGAGATCGGCCAGGCCCTCGCGGTCCTCGGTCTCGAGGCTGACTCCTCTGAGCTGTCGGCCACGGTAAGGTCGTACATCCGGCCGGGGAGTCACGGCCTCTCGTACGATGACTTCGTGGTGTTGCACGAGTCGCTGGATGGGTTCTTTGGCTCCGAGGAGGAGATGGTCGGCAGGTGTGAGGAGACAGGGGGATGTTCGAGGGAGGAGACGGATTTGTCAGAGGCGTTCAAGGTGTTCGACGAGGACGGGGATGGGTATATATCGGCGAATGAGCTGCAGGTTGTGCTTGCGAAGCTGGGGTTGCCGGAAGGGAAGGAGATCGAGCGAGTCCGCCAGATGATCGTGTCGGTTGACCGGAACAACGATGGCCGGGTCGATTTCTACGAGTTCAAGGACATGATGCGTGGCGTGATCGCGACTCCTTGTTGATCTCTCTCTTGATGTCCATGTGGTGCCATTTTAATAAATTTAGTAAACGCTGTCATTACCTGTAACCTTAGGGAATCGTTCACATGGAAGAAAAGAAACAGAGTTTATTACATCTTACTTAATGAAAGTCTGCTGCTTCATTAGACAAGCCAACGAGATTTACATCCCACGCGACGTCGTGACGGTGAACGGGAGAGAGCGGCCTCTACAGGATCCCATGATTCTGGCAAGGGGACCTCACAAAGTCCTCTTCGAAGTGAAACCATGTAGGAATCCTTCAACTTCATCCTGACATTTATTTTTTCATCAGGGTTTTAGTGGTTCTCGAAAAGGTTACGCAGTTCATGACACTGAATCCGGGGTTGCAACTGGCGTGAACCCAGATGTCGCTGAGAGGATAAGTAGTAGCCTGGATGGATTGTTTGTTGGATCTCGACTTAGCGTTTATCAACGCAAACGCCAGTCTTTGAGCGGACTTTCGAACTCCTGAGCTAGAGGAACACTCTCACTTAAAGCTCACGCTCCATTACTTCAAATGATTTCTTAGGACTTTTAGAAGATGGTTACAAATGAGGCCCCCTTACCTCTAGTTATACTAGTTGATCTCCTCAATCTACGTCTAAGATCGATCCTCTAGAACCTTCTATACATTTCCTAGATACTTCTATAATATCCTAAACATTCTAGAGTTATCTAAATCTCCTATACCTATCTTGATTCTTCTAAAGTTTTCAAGCTTTTCTATATCATTCCACGTTCTTTTAGAACTTTCTAGAAGTCTCAAGAATCTCCGAGAGTAGTTATTGATACACTCCCCCTCAACGACTACTCTCTCTTGTTGTCACACTAACTTGCGCTCGGAACTCCTTGAGCTTACTTGCGTTAGGTCCTTTATCTAAGTCTTTGACTCCAACACTACTTCTGTCACAATACTAGTTGCCTCATCTTGCTCGACAACTCTCTGATGCAACTTGTCTGTGAGAGCTGCACTTTCTTGTTCTGCCCAAGTCTTGTAATTGGAATACTAGTCCAGTAGTTCACAACCTCATCCATATGCTTCTATCCTATTGTCTCTGTCAACATCATATTGTCCTCACTTTCTTCAAGCCAAGTGATGGTTGTCTCAACTTCTTTAATTGTTCAAGCGCAAATTGGCTACTTTAGTCAAATCGTACCTTCTCTCAACCTCCTGTAGAGCGAAAATTAATTTCTCTTGCTTCTGCTTCAGTTGTGTAATCTCTGCTTGTATTCTATACAACTCCTCTCGCTCTCTCCAAGCTTGTTCTTCTTTATGTTTGGCTTCCACCAAAGCAGCTTCCTTCTCGAGTTTTAGTTGAGCTTCTACATCATCAAATAATTTCTTCCTACTTATGGCCAGGGAAGCTGCCATTAAGGTGACCGGGGGCTGAATGGTGAGGATCATGTCCTAAGTGAGTTAAACAGTCCATGACATCAATGAAACGCCAATGATTGTTTCGCGAAGAGGAAGGGTTATGAGGACTTGACATGTACTCCTTGGCAATATCCAGTGTCTTTTGGCAGGCCTACATATCGGTTCCCGTTTGTCTGCAACGATGTTATACGAATACCAAAGTCATCGCAAAGGCCTCGATTTCGAGCCTAGGGAACAACAGTCCTTGAAATACCTGAACCAAAACGGCTTAGAAAACGGTGTAACTATGGCCCGACCATTCTGTCATTGAGTCGCGAATATAGTATCATGGATGCCTAGATTACACACGTCTGAGTTATGCCCTGTTATTAAGATTAGAGAGCTCCGAGGCTCTGAAGCAACACAAAATAGAAAGATAATGGCATACTTCAGAACGAGTTGATATTGTATTTTATCGATAGTTGATATTGTATTTTGTCGAGAGTGAAACACTCCCATAACGGCTACGAGTGGTGTGCCTCTTATTCGCTGCATATCCCGTCCAAAGAGATCATAACGAAAATGGTGAGTACCCCATGGCGCAATCCTTCAATATCATAGCGGCGACCACTTTGTTCGGGCACCTCGTCTTTATGAAGGCCCTGGCGCTACTCATGCAGGTTACACACTCCATGACCGTGAGCGTAAGGTTGCACCAAGAATGTCCATACGCCACGACAGTGGGATAAGGCGCCCGGGTCTGGTAGTGGTAGCCGGGATGGTTTGCCGTCACTGTTTCCATATCATCGAGGACGTACTCCACGCTTTGGGCATACTCGATCATGCTCGGGTCGTAAGTATTGTTGCTGCAGGCCGTGGCTTGCAGAGTCGTATCCAGAGCAGTGCTTGTGAAACATGTTGCCAAGGAGACAGCGACTACAACGGCTCCCATGATTCTCAGAATACTTGCCATTGCTACTGTCTTAATCTTTTTTAGGGGCTTTGACGACAACAAACTGCTTGGGAGTGAAGGGCTGTCGATTTGGTAGGGTATATATGAACCAGATGCAACGCATCGATCCCACCATCGACTAGTGCACTGTCTTTGCTGGACAACTTGCAGGCTCAGTCCAAAACTGTCATTGATGGGCACGACTTCTTGAGCATTTCTTGCTTGCATTTTCCCATGAATCAAAGCACAAAGTTCGATAGTTTTAAGATAGCGACAGACGAAATGCACACGAATCGTCGTCAAGGCGAACAAAACAACAATTAAGGACACGGAGTTTGCACCATTGTCATCACTTATACATCGCTACTCGTTCGTCTACTGCATCGGGAAGCAAGTACCCCGACCATGTGAAGAAGCTTCAATCACCCTGTCGTATCCAATAAGCCAGTAGCCTCGATTTCGAACAGGTAACAGAAGTCCCCACCGGACCTGAATGGCATTAGTGAAGCCAGGTAACTTTTGCTGTTAACTTGGTCGTAACATCATCCTCCTCGTTCTTAATGTTGGATTAACCGAATCCATCCAGACATATAAAATGCAATTAATTGTATGAAAGGAGACGATTTTGTATGCGCTGGCTGTTCCGCCCTCCCTAAAATATTGAACGGACATCACGGGGAAATTTCCTTACAAGATGATGGACGAAACATGAACAACTTTTATACGTTTGTTTCTTTGGGACCACGACAACCTCAATAGCGAGACATCAACAAGTCATTTTCAGTACCACCCCAAGCTATTCATTATTCACATAGAAAATTTTGAATATTTTTCCTTAGTCGTGTAGCAAAGAAGAACATGAGAAGGACAAGATTCCTCCGTGCACATAAGATAATCAGGTTTAGTTATGAGCAGATAATTTGATTGATTACTTGAACAATGTTTAGATCATAATTCTTGAACGAGGAGATTGGTGTTGGTCATTATGATGATGATGATGATGATGAAGAGCGGTGAATTGACCAGCCAAAATCAAGACAAGTTAGCCGATAGCTTCTCCTTCGCCTGCTACGACCCCTCCTCTGATGACGAAGACGACGTGAGTGATGCCGAGTCCTACATCGAGATACAGGTCCAGCAGCCCAAGCACAGGAATTCCCTCCACCGTGGGCCGAGTTCTGCCAGGGAAGTTTTCGTTTTCGAGCGCGGCAGACGTTGGGATGATGCTGAAGATGATGATGATGATGAGGAGGATGACCACATAGAGCTGAGGATATCAATTTCGTCTGCGGTTCCGCTCCCGCGGATTTCACCCCAGTGTTTTCATGACGCCATCGAGTCACGGATTGGATACTTGGAGGAGAAGCCGATCGAGGAGCCGTCCTCAATGGTGATTAGGAAGGGTGCCAATTGGGGTAAAGTGCGGTTCCCTGCGGTCAAGCGGGTGCTTGGAGTGCTCTTCTCGAACCTCAAGGTCACGCCGGAGGTCTGTCATACCCAGGAGAAAGACGTGTTTAATGTAATCTTGAAGGGTAAAAACGAGCAGTTAGAGCTGCTACGGCCCAGGTCAGAGCACGCGACTGCATGTATCTAAAAATTTCTGACAATCAGATCACGTCCCGATTGCTTCACGAGTGTTCTGTCTATCCTTTCGCAGCAACATGACACAAGCCGTGAAAGCGACGGAAAGTAAGGTGACCAAATTTCTGATCAAAGTCAGGGCGATGCAAATCCGGCCATTCTTTTCATCCATCCTGAAGAATTGCCAGGTCATGGGCACTCGATCGGGAAACAAAGGCCAGGCCAAGAACAGAGGGATTGAGGACACGGTCCAGTGCTACGAAATGGTGCCAAACAAAGTCTTTAGGCAGGGTTCTATAGGGAAAAGTCGCAAGGATCGGGATCTGGGCAGAAAGGTGGGCGCTGTTAGTTGCCCGAGTTCGATCAGTTCATCGCCAATTAACAAGACACAGTTATGGCGGGTTACCCGGCAGATATCTCTGTCCAATCAGCAATTGCTCACTGCAAGCTCGTTTAATCCCTTTCCAGGTTTCAGTTTCCCCCCTTATGTATGAACAAATTAACAGGCTTGTATTCCTTCTCGTAAGTAACTCGTCGGTTCGGCCCTCAACTTTCCAGCTAGCAAAAGCGTTCTGTTGTGATCTAGTTGTAAACAAGTTTAGTGTTTGGTGACGTCTCATTAGCGTTAATACAAACTCGGCTTGCCTAATACCCGACCGTGGATGGCCACTGGGGTAAGACTCGTTGACTCGTGAGCAGGGCCAACAGTCTCAAGATCGACCACATTGTGAAGACAGGAACTGTCCGTGATCAACTTGCACCAGAAGCAGGAACTGTCCAATCTTTCCACGCTTCCTCCTCTCTTCTGAATCACCAAATACCAACACCATCTCACAAACCATGATCTCCAAGGAACAGGTCACCGAGGAAAATACAGCGCCCACATAAATTATGGCACCATTACAAAAGAAATGCCCAAAACTGAGCTAGGAGGCTTAAGTTGTTCGATCCATAAACCATGGAAGAGACACTTCTTCAAGCCTAACAGTACTGACATCTCATCGCCCTGCAACCGCAAAATCCTCGGATCAGGCTCACCTAGGGAAACCAGGCCAAAATGTCCAGCCATGGGCCCCAAGCAAAGATTAAATGTCTTACATATGTGTACAGCCAAGCAGTCCGTAAAGTTTTCCATCGCATCAATCTTTGTCATTATATATGCCGCATATGTGTTTACAGATAAATAACTAGTCCATGTAATGTTGTCTCCTTATGTTTCATATGAAGTTGCCATAACCGGAGGAAAGAAAAGGCAATATGATTCTGTGCAAGTTGATCGCAGGATGCTCTTGTTTACGGCACTTGTTCCATGACCAGTGCTTTAGGTCAAGTTAAATATGCCCTCGGTAATTACATTTGTGCTGTGCAGATGAAGTTTCAACTGGAATTTGTATCGCCAAGCTGCTGGCTTAGGAATTGATTTGCATGGCCATCGTAAATGTCTACTGGGAGCATCTGTTTTGTTAATTTTCCCATACCTTGTCTGAGGTATTTGGCGGCCGAACGTTTTCGCGTGCAAACACAAGACGGCTGCAATGTGTAGAGCCTGGCAGATCATCAGTTAGTCCGTCACGTCTATCTTTACTTTGGTAAAATGGATCGATACGAAACTGCCAAAGTCAATTCATCGACTACGCACCAGTAATCGCCAAGAATGATCATCTAAAATGTTGTTATTGTCATTGTGCCGACTCTCACTCAAATGTGTTTGCATATAAATACATTCTGTGTCCCATAACATATGACATCTTCATAGCAGGTGGAGACCAACACCAATAATATGATCTCAAATAAGTTGATCATGATGTTCGTGTTCGCGGCCAGTATCTTCCTTGTACAGACAGCAGTCGTGGTTGGGGTTCCTAACACGGGATTGTTGTACTAATCATGCGCAACCGATTCAGGTTATACAGATGCTTTTGGCCAGGTTAGGGACACCCTCAATAATTACATTGTACGGAATACATTTCGTTTCAACGGTAATTTGTATCTTCGAGCTGAAGGCCTAGGAATTAATCTGTATGGCCATGGGAGTTGCGGATTGGGAGTATCCTGGGAGGATTGTATGGACTACTTGTTAGAATATGACCCGATGTTATATTCTATTGAAGATATTATCCGTCGATTGTCTGCATGAGAATATAATTAGATATTTTTGTTATATTCTAGATATTGTAGCCGTAATAATATTAATTAATATTTGGACAAATCTTAACCATGTAATTCGCTAATCGGTTTTCCTTCTAGTCATTTCACACATCCCTTGTAATTCGCTAATCGGGTCACCCATCACGTTTCTCACAAGCTGTTACGAGGATATGACTTGCGCCCTAAGTAGTTTGAGTAATAGGACGACTCGTATGTAAGCAGTGAGGTCATTTCCCAGCTCTTTCAGACTCCCTAAGTTCCCATCAAGCTTGAGAAACTTGCAATACCATGTGTCAGCTTAATCCGACTTAGTCTGGCAATATCATCAGCTTCTAAAATTCACTAAGGCGAAACTATGCCAGGGATATCCAGCCGGATATCAAGATATGCCCCGAAAAAGGATATAAGAGAAGACGACGTACAATGTGTAAAGCCTAGCAGATCATCAAGTAGTCCGCCGCAACTACCTTTGTTTTGTTCGAAAGATGGGCAGAGATGAAACTGCCAAACTCGGCATAAAGAGTACGCACTACTAATCTCGAGTATGTTTTTGGGCCTGATCGTATGTCTCTGTATATAAATATTTTCCTTGTGTGTTAGGTCATCTGAAATCACCATAACAAGTAGAGAGCAGAAGCATAACATGATTTCGAGTAATTTGATGCAATGCTCTTTTTCCCGGCACCATTTTCCAGGTACAAACAGCAGTCCCGGTTGAGGTACTTAAACATGTACCGTATACGTGGTATGGCAAGATTACAGAATTCCTAATCCATAATGGATATACTCTCGTTATAGCTGACTCAAGCCTCTTCGTCAAGTAGAAGAGAAGATTACATAAGTACTCGTGTATGTAGACAACATCATCATCACAAAAAATGACAACACAGAGATGAAACAAATTTAGGGAAATCTTTTCGTGTACTTCCACATGAAAGAGCTCAAAGAGCTTAATTAAGCACTTTCTTGGGCTAGAAGTCTATCGAGATTCAGAAGGCCTATTTGTGTGTCAAGAAAAGTATGCGAGGGAGCTGCTAAAAAAATACGGGATGCTCGAGTACAAGCCGATATGAACACCCGGCGAATTTAACGCAACCTAAGTGCAAATAAAGGGAAGAATCTTGAAGAGCCAACAATGTATCATCAACTAGTGGTGAGTTTGATCTACCTTACATACACAAGACCGGACATCTCATATGAAGTTGGCCTAGTGATCGGATTTATGCAATTACCAATGAAGCTCCACCTTGAAGCAGTTTGTCAAATGCTTAAACACATCAAGGGTACACTAGACTATGGAGTACTTTATAAAAAAGAAAAAGACTGCAAACTCGCTGGATACTATGATGCGAATTATGCTAGAGACCGTGATACTCAATGATCTACACGGGATATGTCTTCAGTGTAGCATGGGGAGCAATATCATAGTGTAATAAGCGACCGTTGCTAATATCACGTTGAACCACAGAGGCAGAGTATAGAGTTGTCGTTAAGCAGCGCATGAAGATACATGGCTGATGCAACTCATGAGAGACCTTCACCGACAACCTGAATATGCAATACATATATTATGCGATAACCGATCAGCGATCCAGCTAGCTGAAAATCCGATATCCCATCCAAAGACGAAACACGTAGAGGTTCAATATCACTTCTTAAGATAAAATGTAGTGCAAGGCGAGATCACACTACAATACACCAAAACAGATGACTAACCGGCAGATTCATTCACCAGATGACTTAATGCGAGCAAACTCGAGAAGGTTCACATGCAACCTTCCTATACTTACCCATCTCTCTCGCTCTAGAGAATTCTTATTATATAATTATCTTACATACTTGGGTTGGTAGTTACAATTTGTTGGTGTAACAATGACACTAAGAGGGGATGAATTAGTGTAATGGTCTTTTTAGCCTTTTTACAACTAATAGAACTCAGCAGCGGAATGTTAGATTTCTATATGTTACAGAACCCTTGTACACACAGATCCCGAAGTGAACTTCTTGATGAGAGAACGACCAGCCAAAGTCTGATCTAGAATGTGACTATGCATTTCTGAGAAGGTTTCTGTAGTAGCAGAAGTTTGATGTAGAAGGTTGATGCTTCTGCTATCAAGGTTCTACGGATCCGACCACCTTAAGCGTGATCAGCAAGGTCTACTATAAGATCTGAAAGATACTTGTAGTAGCAGAAGGTTATCACAGAACCTTGGAGGTTTCTACACTACCAAGAGATGATCCGCGAGAACTTGATCGAAGGAAATAACTCCATATGTTGATTGGTTTTTATAGCATTAGATGTTTGATGTAAGACCTTTGGAGTCTCTGCTTAAACGTTCGCGTTATGTCTGTTAATTTCTGCAAAAGGTAAATATGACATTGAAGGTTTATAGTGGTTCGACAATTGCCTACTCCACTATTCACCCTTACAGGATGGAATTCTCTAATGAACACTTATAGCGAATACAAGACTGACAGATGAAATAAAACACTCCTGCAGGAGGTATTGTAGATAGTCATTCGGCTTTTCCACAAAGGATGTACTAGCAGAAGGTACTAGGACACTTCTGTAGTATAGAAGATGATATAGATATCCTTTCGGCTTTTCTACTCACAGAAACCCGATGGTTTGTGATCAATAACCCTTGGGGTCGTGCACAGAGATCTGTGACTAACTCCAAAAACTCTCTGGTTGAGGTTCTACACTGAAGATAGTGGCTAACTCCACAATTCATGTGGTTGGGGTGTTGTCCAACGTGGCAGCTCCACGCACGTAGCGGCCCTACGCAGGCAGACAGCCCCTCTGTCCAAGGGTAGATTTTCCCTCCGGCGGTTCCACGACCTGCTTGGCTCCCCAAGAATTTCTCGATGCTTTGCTCCCCACGAAGACTTCCAGAAGTGGACAACACCTGTGGGGCTTCTCCAAAGCCTGCAGCAGGTACTTTTCTTCTATATAAACACAAGTGTCAGTGCCTCACTGTGAATCTCCCAGATGCGGCCCTTCTTTTGCTCACTGCCCCGGCACGTATACACCCCGACTTCTCCCTAAGCCTGATGCACGTCCGCCACGCCACTGTGCAGTCAGATCCTTCGCGACCTCACACACGCCAAGCACAGCTTACACCCTGGACATCTGCTTTCTGCACACACGAGTAAATCAGTTACAAAACAACCGATACCAGTACCTTACCAGATTCTTCCAAACGCGGCCCTTCTTCTGCTCACTGCCCCGACACATATATACCTTGGCTTCTCCCTAAGTCAGATGCACGTCCGTGTGATACCCCAAATTATTATTGGGCCAAAAAATTTATCACAGGGTTTTAAATAGCCCAATTTAAAATCCAACAAGACCTTGAAACCAAAATGTTCAGGCTCATCACAAGTTCAACCACATTAGCCCACCTTTTAATCATATTTGATTTTGACCATTGGATTTGATCTCTAAGTTTAAAATTCAGCCATCGGATAAAAGCTCCATAAGTTGACAAATTACTAGGATAAGATAGAATCTCCAAACAGCCATCACGCGAAGGGATTGTACGACGTTCCCCCCAAATTGCCTCCTGCTGACTGTCCCAGACGATTACGCCCACCAACGGCTTGCTCAGGGGAGTGGGGATGGTACGATAGCCCTAGGGGCTGGCACTTGGAGATTGGTCCCCACCATCCGCTTTCATTCTCATAACAAGAAGAAGAAAAAAAGTAATTGGGGAGGGGGGTCGGAGGGGATTTGTTTTTTTTTAAAGGAAGAGATTCCATCCTTTGTGAAAGAAAAGAGAGAAAGGAGCCCCGCCACCTCCTCAACTCATCCTCCCTTCAGCCCTCTTCTTCGTTGTGCGTCTTCTCTCAACTCTTGGAAGAACAAGGTAAGAAAAGTTAGCGTCGTGGAAACTCCCTCAAGAATCAACCCAAACGGAGCACTCAACGAAAACAGCGAGAAGAACACCATACCTCTGGCTGCAATGGTCATCAATTCCTCTGGACACAGCGGCGGCAACGTTGGTATCTGACTATGACCCCGATTTCATCGGCTACGACATGTGACGATGGCGTCTTCCCACTGCAATGATGGAAGCAAGACTTCTTTATACGGCCCACTCAACACCCACATTCAACCTTCGACAGCAAGATAATTACATCGATCAACTGCGAACTTCTCACCTCCAGAAAGGTGAGCAATCTCACTTTTGTTTATGTGTGCGCTTATCCTTATACGATGGCATCTGACCTCCCTTTCCCCTTTCGATTTCTACTTGCTTTGTTTTCTGCGAGAAAATAATATCGATGAGGTGAAGAGTAATGGAGGAGCTCAAAGCTTGTATGTTGGTCAGCCCCGACTTCGTGTCTCGCTCTATGATACGTCATACATGCTCCCATCGCGAGCATCCAGCTGAGAAGCCCCTCCCGACACGCACACGAGTCTCCCATCGCGAGCTTGCGTGCTTGAGAGGTGTGGGGTAGGTTTTAGTCGCCCATCGCAAGCGCTTACCCATAAACTCCTCTGAAATCCATGTCGATTAGGCTTCATCCTCGGTGAGTCACTCTACCATCTCTTTTCTCTTTATTTTGTAGACCCTTAGACAAGTCTAACCATCATTTGTTGCTGTTGTTTGCATGAACACACGTTACGGTAACTCCAAAAATCTCGGAAAATGTCGGCATATCATAACCGGAGCTAGCAAACTCAAAATCACGCAAGATCAGGTCCATTCTCTCCCTATTTCAATGTGTTTCGTTGACAAGTTGTGTGTTAGCCTTATATGTGTGCAATCTATCTTGCAATTGATTTTTTTTTGGATATACGCATGCTGGAATAAAGATGTCCATTGCTGCTACGTGTACTTGAGATTTTATGTCGTAATTCATTGCTTAGTGCATGGATTCGGCTGTTTTTTTGACTCTTTAACTTCCTTTCTTAATGTATAACAACTTCTCTGCTGATGTTTTTCCTCTTTGAACGCCGGAGAATGAAGCTGCCATGTTTCGTGCATCCGCGAAGCGTGCACATACACTCTATCAAGCATATCATAATTTGTATAGCTCAGATTTGTTTGAAATTACTTGGAGTCATTCTTTCTTTGGATCTGCCATAACTTTCGTGTTTTAAGCTTTTTCATATAACACTTGCTTGGTCAAGTTTCGTCTGTTCAAAGAAAACAGCTTGATTCTGTGCATGAGTGGGATAGTTGTTTCAGTTTTTGGGATACAACTCAAACATCAGAGCTCCTTCAAATGTGAAATTAATTGGAATGGATGCCTCTTTGAATTCTGTAAAACTTTTCTGTTATGCAACTTTTCACTAAAGCCACATATATTGATCAAATCACCGGTAGAGTGCAGAAAGGTCATAGACATTACTGCATCTTGTGGCAGGTCTATACTGTTGCACGAAAAACTTCATATTTTTTCATAACACCTCTTAGTTTTATGAAATTTGTGTCTTTGAGACGGAATTTGAGTCTTCTATAAATTTTCTTCTTTGAGTTTTGGCTTTCGGGTTCATCTGGTTAGTCTAAAAATTTAGGAAAGATGAAGACCTCTATTGTCTTCTGCTCTTTTGCGGTAGCATGAATGTCATGTGCACCAGATGGCACAGCTTACTCATTTGGGTTCTGAATGGACTAAAATTAAAATCTAGAGTTAGATTTCTCAATCTACTACAACTTCTATGTTTTACTTTTTTTTACTTTGAGCAAATTTTACCTATGGTCAATCGTGGTCAAACTTGATCTCCAATGTTGTTTGATTGAAACAAGTTTTATTCAAAGGTCCCAATTCTTTGCGATGCTGGCAACAGATTACATGTCTATTTTTCTTAAGATTTGGCATGCTAAATCTTCGTTAAGTTATTTAGCTTCTGAAAAAATTTCATATTTTTTCGATGAATGAATCAAAAGTTATGAAATTTTCCTTATTTGTACATAAGTTGTCCAATTTCCACAGATAGCCACACTTTTCTCTTGATTTCAAGAGATTCACCGTTGGATGTGAGTGAAATTTGACATGAAAATTCTTCCTGAAGATACAAATTCATAGGCTTTAATTTCACTTAAATTAGACAATTCTAAGTGAAGTTATGCTTTCTTTTCAGACCGGTACGCATTATGTTTCTTTTCTGCGTATGTGTTCAACTTAATTCTTGCATAATTTGTAATTCCACCGTTAGATTTGGTTTATATTTAATAAACACACTTGTCATTGACTTATTTATTTAATGGGCGGTTGGATATTTATCCTTTTGAATTCGTAATGACTTGCGTTTATTTTTTTCAATTTCGAACCAATTCTTTGATTTTTGAAATGAGAATTAACTAATCATGTTTACATCTTCGACATTACACATGTGATGATGAGGACTCTCTCGAAGTTTCTACAATCTTGAAGACGAAGATTACGTGAAGGCGCGTGTAACAAACCGCATTTGGTTGGATCTACCGCTGCTTTAAAAAACCGTCTATCCGAAGATCTCAAGCGACTTCAACCTTCATCTAAGGTATAAAGGGAAGGTGCAGACCTCCTCGTATCATTTTCTAAGCCCACCTGTAACGGGCTGCAGGCCCAAGTGTATAGGCCCGCAGTCACCGTCCTTCCCCGTCCCTCTGATCTCGATAATTGATTGTGTTTGCTCGCATGCTTTAGGCTTTTAGGACTTATGTCGTGTGTTGATTTTTTAATCAAACAAACCTAAATTTGGGTCCAACGCCCATAAAACGTCGATACGAGTCCGGCCTGACTCCCGAATCGGGTCCAACACCCGTTAATCAAAATCAAATATTTTTTACAATCGCCACCTTTTTAACATGTTAGAATGAAAGAGTTAGTAAATAGGAATCCCCGAACTCACTCTGATTTTTCCGACTTAAATCAGGCTTTTAAAAAATTATTAATTAAATAATTCGTGATAATAATTAGGTGACACAGAATTACACGGCATAACCTTACCTTTTATATGGCATCATCGAAACCATACTAACGCAATTAAGTGATAAAGGTGATAGAAATTGTTAGTGCAGTAGGTGTCCGAGTCACGAAAGTGGGTATGAAGTAGAAATAAGAAGCCTAAGTCAGAAAAGTCTTCGTCTCCTCCTCTCCTCTCCTCCTCTGTTATAAAATCCAATAATCCGATTAAATTAAGTCGAGTATTATAGGCCGGTGACCCCATAATAACAAGATATGCCCAAGATATACTAGTAAGAAACGACGGTTTGTGACGCATACATTCTTATATATCGCCAAAATTATCCGTCCCACGGAGCACCCAGCTGTGGACGAACAGAAGAAATCGGCCGAACAACTATTCTTGATTGTCCGTGGAAATCACAAGAAACGATGAACTCGATTATGCATTTTGCCATCACGTCATGTTTACTGTATATGTTTTGCATATATAAAAGAGTCCCTGCCCCGTCTTCCTTCTGCACAACTCATCCTAAGTCGGCCACAATAGGTGGAAACCCATAGGGTAGTATGATTTCGAGTAAGTTGATCGCCCTGTTCTCGTTGGTGGCCGTCGTTTTCCTGATACAACAGGTGGTCGTAGTTGCTGTTCCTAACTTGGAATTGTTGTATTACTCTTGTGGTTCCGAACTTGGTTATACGGATGCTTTCGGCCGGGCTAGGGATGCCCTCAATTCTTACATAGCACGGAATACGTACGCCAGAGGCCGGAATCTGTATAGTCATGCCCAGCATGGATATCTCACAGTGTACGGCCATGGAACTTGCGGCTTGCATCTATCTGGGGACGACTGTGCGACCTGCTTGGAAAGTTCCCGGATATTCCTACTCCAACATTGTCCGAGGTCCATCGCGGCTGTATGCCAACTGGTAGACTGCAGGCTAAGGTTCAAAGACACTCCATTCAACAGGGATGGGTAAAGAAAACTCGGCTCTTTGCTCATCATCGAGGTCCTCTTATCCTGGTTCCTGGCAGGCTACCCAGGTCATTCCTCCTTCCCTCTTCCTAATATACCATGAAATAAAACTGTGGAACTCCTTTCTTTTACGTACTTACTGTTGATGAGAAATGGACGACTAAATCAAGTAATGGCTGTCCTTTCTAGTATAACTCAAAAGAAGATGGTGTTTTTCTTTTTGTTCGTTTTCGTGGTTGTTCTTCTTATACTGTTTGGTGTGTTTCGCGGGCAGAGCATCGACGATTGATACCTGTCGCTCGCTAGCCGTATGATGACGAACGTTTAGTTCTTTGGAATGGTGAAATGAATGTAACGAATTTAGTTAAGAAAACCAAGTGAATTTCTTTCTTTTACATTTCTATATCCCCAAGAAGAAGAAGAAATAGGAAAGGGAAGGGACTCGTAGTCTCTTTTATTAAAATTCTGAAGCATAAGAAATCGATTCCGGCCTCGTATATTTATCTCTCTTCCTAAAGCCTTCCGGTAAGGTAAAGACTTACGAGTCAAATAAGCGTGCCTGACAAACCCATGCAAACGGTTTCTCCGTCTACAATCACGATCCATCCTTCTCCCTGTAGGACTTGAATGGACCACTATCTCCACAAGAGAGTTGGACTCGAATCCACAAACCGACCATTAGCCAATCTGTTGAATACACCAACTTCCGTTTGCAAAACACATGGTCTGGAAAATCCTAGGATCCGAGTCTGTGCATGAATGTTGAGCGTGATAACGAGAGATATGCCAAAGGAAAAAGGTCAGAAGATGCTGTAAAACGTTTTCAGCCCAGCAGATCAACGAAACGTCCCTCATGTCTAACTATTGTTCCTTTTCAGAGATGGCGGTACTGAAAGAGATGGGGAAATGGTAATCTCGATATGTTTTCGTCATTTCAGTCAAGTTCTATGTCATGTGTTCGAACATATACATTATAAATCCACATGTAATCTTCATCGTTCATATCCATATGAAGGGAAGAACCATAGTTCGTCTGTGAACACCAGTATCTACAGTGCAGCTCGTCACAATCAATGTGTCACCGGCGAATGAATGCACGGGCACGAAACTCCGCGACCTGTTAACAAGGTTTTCAAGACAGACCGACTTAGGTAATCGGCCAAACGTATAAACAGGAGAAAACAGCCGTAGCCCTCTGGCGCCAGAAATATTTGTCCTGATCTGTGCCAATCAAACCTCAATCTTGTCTAGCAGAGAAACTTATCAAATGAAATTTATTCTTAATTAATCAGGTTTAATTCAGGGGCTAATTTAAGACGAGATCAATAATGAATGATCATTCCCGATGCTACAAATGCCCTAACCATATGGATTAGATTTGTCTAGTTATTATGGAATAATTAACCTTAAGATTTGGTCCCTATAAATCAATCCAGCAGGGAATGGAATCGCCGGCTTGATAGCGAAACCAAACATGAGTAGTAGTAGTGGTTATGGTGGTGGTGGTGGTGGTGGTGATGGTAATATTAGGAAGGAGAGAAAAAGGAAGAGCCTGCGAATCGCAGCACGGAAGAACAGAGTCATCCTTGCCGGTAGGATGGTCGGAAGAGAAAACATTGTGGATTACTACGAGGGACCGGCATGTAGAACTAGGAACCGGAGGAAGAGGAAGCTGGGACCGTTTGACGAGGACCCCATTGCGGGCGACGACGACGACATGGTGTCCATGGTTCGATTGTCAGAAGAGCTGACTGGTGTGGCCGGCACGATGCTGCCCGAAAAGAATGTGCTCGAGCTAGTCCTTGACATTCTACAGAGGTGCAATGTCATTCATTTAACTTTGTCTAGTCTGTCGGAAAAATGCCTTTACTCAGTTTTGATTGTTCAGAAGGGATACATACGAGTTATTTGGAGAACCGGCAAAGGAAGAAGAGGTACGTCCCGTTGCCCTTGCGACATGATTGGCATAACATCGTGCGCCTAATATGGAGTGACCATTACAGAGGTGTCTTTTTTCAGGGATGTCATGAGCCAGTGAAGGAGGCGATGGACTTCGGCACAATGAGGGCTAAACTCCATGAAGGAATGTACACAGATCTTGATCAATTTGAGGTTTTTCTGACAATGTTCTTCTACACCTTATTTCATTCTTTACTAAAATTTTGATGTTTTCCCAGAAATATCTTGATCCGAGATTGCTTTTCGTTCTTCAATTTTGGGTGATTTTTTTGTCAGGGCGATGTGTTCCTGATCACAGAGAATGCGTTGAAATTCAATGCGAAATCCACCATTTACTTCAGACAGGTTACCAATTCCCAATCTCTAAATACCAAAACATCCTACCATGTGGTCAGATTTTTATGTGGATGCTCGGCAGGCCCGCACAATCCATGAGTTGGCGAAGAGGGTTTTCCGCCTCCTACGGTCTGACCCTACTGGCTTTGAGTCCAGGGCAGCACAGGCGAGGCATAGTTTTGGTTGGTTGGAGAGAGAGATACCTAAAAATCGCAGAATCCACTCTCGGAGAACCCCTGCAGGTGGCAGCTATACGAATATTTTTACCCCATTTCGCTCGAGTGGTGTAACCGGTCATGGAAGTTCAAGCTCAAAGCAGAGACGTCGTGTTCGGAAGAGCGTCCTGGATGGAGTCGAAGGTTCGATTGACTGACCATTAATTTTTACTCAGTTGTTTACTGTCGCCAGAGGTAACTGATTCCGTGTAATCACCTTCCACAGCTAGGGACGGCCGATGGCCCAGCTCATCTGAGCCGGACAAGCGTTCTAGGTACAAGCCGTGGATGGCTTTTATCAACGACAGAGGTCCTGCCTTGAATATATTCTGCGACGAGATTCGACCAACCTTACATGTAAGTCCTCTTGCATGCAGCAATTCCTCTATGAGGATGAAAGGAAGGAAAAAAAATCGTCCCCTGTAGCAGCATCATATGCTTGAACCATCAAGACTGACGAACGATCTCTTCAGCTCCGGCAATACGAAATCGAATACAGGGAAAGCCTGATGAGGTTCTGCAAGGATTTAGGACCAACAGCACAGAAGGTTGCCCTGAGGAAGCTACAAGCATTACAATATGCCAGACCTCCTTCCTCGAGCATTGCCCTTCCGTCCGAACTGCCGACATGTTCACATCAAATTCCAGAACAACCAGTCCAGCCGTTCCCCTGCCCTCTTGCATCGGAACAACCGACAGCAGCAGTTCCCATCTCGAGGCCTCCGATCCCCGCCAGTTGCCCTTCTCGCGTGACGGTTCTCGGACTGACGAACGCCAAAGCTAGTTCTTTCAACCGCGACAACAGCGAGAAGCCGAGCAACATATCTGCTCTAAGAACAGATCCTCTGCCTCTACCAGTTTACCAGGGTGGCGAAATCTATCTCAATAGAAAAGCAGCTGCGAGCTCCGAAGCGCGCCCGCGTCTCTCGGTGCAGGCCAACGCGAGGCCGTTCTCGTTCGATCTGTCGTACCTGAAGGCAAAGCTAGAGGAGATGAATCGTAATAGACAGCTGCCAACTGCTGCAAACACATCAAGATTTGTATCATTTCCTCCTTCATAAGTAAAAATCATTTGTAACTTAGTCATATAATTAAGCAAAATCAAGCCAATTAAACACCAGAAAAAGGGAAAGGATGCGATCGCGGCGGATGCAAGGTATGCATAATGGGCTTATCATGCCCCGTCGGCCCAATAGGTGTTTTTTTAGGCCTGTATCGCGTCAGGCCCACCATCCGGCCCTTCTAATACTTTCTCTATGAGTAAAAGATAGACAGCTCATTTGCAATGGACAAAATTGCTTGATTGGTCTTTTATGAATATCTCTTATAAGGGATATTTTTTTAAAATTAAATAAAAAGAAGAAGTCCAAAAAAAAGAGATATCAACAAGTCCCATCAACTTCCAATCATTTCAAAATTTCATGCATTTTTTTGTCACCATTGAATTTTGTCCTACTCGACGGAGGAGAGACAACGACGCCAACGATTGCGAAAAAAGTGAAGGATGAAATTAAAAGTATTCATTAAATATAATTAATAATAACGAGTCACTAATGTAAGAGCATAGTCGAGCAGAGAGCATCCATCATGCTTCCAAGGGAAAGG
This sequence comes from Melastoma candidum, assembly GCA_023653495.1. Classification (NCBI taxonomy): domain Eukaryota; kingdom Viridiplantae; phylum Streptophyta; class Magnoliopsida; order Myrtales; family Melastomataceae; genus Melastoma; species Melastoma candidum. The sequence continues at coordinate 13,401,561 of CM042887.1, read as the reverse complement.
AACGGGACGGCCCGTGCTCTACGAAGATGACAGTCGTTTTTTTTGGTACATACGTATGTAACGCGTTTTCGTACATTTACCGTAAGTTGTGATATTACTTCTGTATATTTATTGATAGATTTTTTACAAATTTATACAAATGTATGAAATATGTACGAAACACATCAACGTCAAATGTGAAAAAATCAATAACGTCAACTTTATAGAGGGTTGAAAATAAACTTAGTAGATCTGTAAATTTCCGCGTATATAAGTAAACCTGACTGTAAGGTGTGTTATTTACCCTTTTTCTTTCTCTCCCACCTCGTTTAGCACACATCAACCAAAATCCGGTCTATCTGATCAGACTCGAATTTTCGTATTAAAACCAATAATACTAACACTCCAGGGATATACCCCCGAGATATCTGTAAGAACATATAAAAAAAACACTAAAAAAGTGGGTGGGAGGGTGTGGGGTGTTAGTGTTCCTTTTTCCACTTAAACAATGAGTTTGACTCTCTGAATTTTCCATAAAATTCCTAATCACTTCCTTTCTCTGAATCAAACCCTATAAAACCCCCCACCTACATTCATTTCACACACTAACCTCAAGCATTTAATTAATACCGAATTCTGCCAAAAAAAAAGTAACCTCTCATTTTTAGACCCTGTCCCATGTACGAATATGATCAAACTCATCAGAGAAATTAAAATAGCTTAGCAGTGAAGTTTGGACACCTTTATTATTATTTTTACTCGCTCTTTCTTCACACATGGTCACCGCCCACCGCCCAATCAAACCCAGTCCACCACAAGTCCGATGATGTCCTAACCTTTCTCTTCTCCTCTTCCTCTCCCTAAACCAAGAAAAAAAGCTTATCTATCCCCTTTCTCTTCTTTTCCACCTTCACATCTCCTCCTCCACCATTTCCCACTCGTCATTCACCCCATGCACAGTTTCCCATCCCCTTCCCAACAAAGTCACTGCATTACCCTCCCCTACCTTGCCCATGTCGTGATCTTCCCGCTGCTCGCGTAAAATCTCGATCTTTACGGCTGTTCCGTGATATAGGCTTTCTGGGTAGCTCGATTTTCTGTCAGAATTGGAGGAATCGAGCGGGGTTTCGTTACTCCACCGTTGTGCATTTCTAGGGGACAACGAAGGAAGAAGAGGAAAAGGAGGGTGCTTCCTCCCAGGGTGTTGATATTCCTCTGGGTTTTACTGGATTTGGGTTAGGGAAGGAAGGAGAGCTATTTGGGGGAATCGCGGGGAGTCTCTACATTGATTTGGGTCGGAGGTATATGCGGCAACGATGGGGGGCAATCGGGGTTTTAATTACAGCGGTTTTGTAATAAAGGAGAGGGGGTTGGGGTGAGGAGTATTTGGCAAGTATCCTTGGATTATTTCTACGTCAAGAGGTGGAGGGGGAGGGAGGAATTTAGGGAAACCCCTCAAATGGTTGGAAGAAGGCTTCTTCCCTTTCTCTTTTCCTTTGATCTTTCGTTTGGGATGGTGTGAGGGAAGGAATCCATTTGTGCCTTTTTACAGAAACAACAAGGGAGATTGGAACAGAAACCGCCCCTGCACTTGTATTTTTGTTTGTTTTAAGGTTGTCTGGTTTTCTGAGGGTTAGTATTTTGGAAATATTCAAATCAAGTCAGCATAACTTGCGACCTGCCGTCCCCCGGGATTTCTCTCCTCCTCCTTGCCATTTGGGTTGGGATTGGGGGGTGTCTTTGGGTTTCTGATCATCGTGTCATAAAGTTCGAGCCTTTCTGGAGGGTTTTTTGTGAGGAGGGCTGTGGTCTCAGTGATTTGCATCGATGGGGCTTCTCCGAAGTCCTGCGATGCTTGTCATGGTTCTGTGGTGGTCTGTTGGACCGGTGAGGGTTGCAGCGCAAGGTGTCATTTCCAATTTGGAGTCCGCACGGGCGTTGGATGAGCTTCTGCAGGATTATGCATACAGAGCTTTTGTCCGCCCGAAGACAGGGGTCCCTTATGATGGGGTTGTGCCAGCGAATTTGACGGGGGTTAAGGTTTCAGCAATGAGGCTTAGGAATGGCAGTTTGAGGAAACATGGCGTGGTGAGTTATAAAGAGTTTGAGATTCCAACGGGGGTTATCGTCCGCCCTTATACTGTGAGGCTCGTATTGGTGTACCAAGATCTGGGTAATTGGTCTAGAGTTTACTACCCTTTACCTGGGTATACATACATGGCTCCTGTTCTCGGTCTCCTCGCTTATGACGCGTTGAATTTGACGGCAACAAATCTTCCCGAACTTGATATCGAGGCATCCGGGGCACCTATAAGGATCAACTTCTCGAGCTACATTCCAGTCCTTCCGTTAGGGACAACACCAAAGTGTGTCCAGTTCGATTCAAACGGTTCGGTGATTCTAAGCAGTTTGATATCAGGCATCCTGTGCTCGACGACGCAGCAAGGGCATTTCTCCATAGTGGTGGAATCCATTGCACCTTCTCCCGTACCCAGCGGTCAGCCTCCGGGAACAGCAGTCCTACCTCCACCGAGAGCTGGGCCGAAAAAAAGCTCTAAAGAGGTCGGGAAAATCGTGGGTTCCGTGATCGGTGGCTCGGCGCTTCTTGCTGTTCTAGCCCTGCTGGTGTTGTGGGCGAGGAAACATAAGCAAAGGACTGACATTCGACGGATGGAAAGAGCGGCCGATGCAGGGGAAGCCCTGCATATGTCAACCGTCGGGGAGACAAGAGCCCCGTCGGCTGCACTCACTCGGACTCTACCGATGCTAGAGCATGAGCACATACCTTAACCTCGACACCCCCCATCCCTGGATCGTACATGGTTCTCGACCCAGAAACTTTTCTTTCTTCGTCATTCATGCTCTTACTTCAATCATCATCATCAAAGGACCTCTGTTGGGTTTCACATTGTTTCCTCCTCCTCCTCTTAGGGCTATTCGTTTTGTAAATGTGTTCCTCAAAAGGATGAACCTTTGCCATAATCTTTCGTTTTTTCTTTATATATTTTCAATATGATTCATTGTTTGGTTTCCCACTTGTAATTGAGTTCTTTTCATCATATATCCAGGCAATAAAAGATGCACACCTTTCTTTGTGGATCATGATCATTTCAATGGACAGGCAGGAAGTACAATCAAATATGCAAATTGGGAATTAAGAAATTGACAAGTGACATGCCAACTTCTCCTTCAATTTTCGAAGCCCGGCCGGAGACCACATCCGCGGCCTAATCACCATCTTGGCCGCCCAGTCAGACCACCAGTCGGTCAAGTTCGTAAAATATTTCGCAAAATATAATCTCTCATATTAAGTTACTTGTTAAACTTCTAAGTAAAACCTCAAAGCCTATGTACATATGTACTTTGCCCTTGAAAACAACACAAAGCCCACCGAAAGCCTATTATTACACATCATTTCCACCAAAGCCTGAATGATTTTACTGCGAATCTCAATTTTAATCAATAAAAACTCTTTTTTCCATTGTCTTAATAAGTGAATTTTTGGTAGCCCTTATCACTTCTTCCCAATAGGAGATTAATTGAATTGATTTGGGTTTTGGGCGGGCTTCTATACTTAGTTTGGGCTGGGCCAACAAAGGCCTAAATCAATAGAAAATCGAAATAAAAAAAAAAGTTAAATTAAAACTTAGGGCAATAAATAATACCATACAATGACATCATAATTTGGTCAGATGAGGGAGGTCAAAGCAGAGCATATAATCAAAGAGGTAATTCTTTTTTGGGTTATTTCTATATAAATGGACTCTCCATATGGTGGAGGAGTCCAATGAAAAAAATAATCAAAAGATTATTTACAATAAAAAGAAAAGAGATTCATAAAAATGGGGTGGTGGTCAACCTTCAATTGTGAGACATTCTCCCCTCTATTTTCTTAAACTTTTCCCGGGTGACGTAATTACGACCTTCATATTAAAAATGGTAGTAATCATAAAAGGGAACAAGTGAAACACAAAATAATAATAATGATGATGGTGGTGGTGGTGATGATGATGATGGGTAATGATCAGGAGGGGGGGGGGGGGGGAGAGGGTCAGTCTGGTGGGGTTCTCTTCCATTTTCGGACAAAGCCTAGAGAGAGAGGGAGAGAAGGGAGAAGTGAGGTTGGGGAGTGTTGAGTTTAAGCCCTCCATAAACTCCCCAACAGATCGCTGTCTGTCGGAAACCCAAACCCAATTTTCTTTTTTTCCTCTTCTTCTCCTACTCTCTTTTTATTTAATTTCATACCCTCCTCCCCAAAATTTAGTCATTTCTCTTTCTTTCGATTCCTAAACCCCTTTGTTTGTTGTGGTTTCTTTTTGCTCCCACTGTTTGCAGCAGACCAGCAGAGGGAGAGGCCTCCTTTTCAGTGGATGGTCTCTTATCGTGTGTTTTTTTTTGGTTGCTTGTCCGAACTTCAACACCAGCGGCTGGCTGATTCAGAAACACACAGAAAACCTAAAAGAGGGGCTAAAAGTCCTTAGTCCCCCCCCCCCCCCCACCCAAAAAAAAAAAAGAAATCCCTCTTTCTTTCTTTCTTCCTTCCTTCAAAGAAGCTGCCTCCTTTTTCTTTTCCTGGTTTTCTGGAAAGAATTGGTAAAAGAAACAAGAGAAGAGGCACTAACCCATGTCGGGTCTGTACAACCCTACGAACTACTCCCCTGCTAGTGCTGCCTCCCCCCAGATTAGGACTAACCCAGATGTTGTCGACAGGTGAGGGATTTGTTATTTGAGGCTTCTTGTCCCTTTTTTTTTGCTTTGATCAGTTGGATGGTTTCTGGTGGTGGATTGATCCTGTTTTTCTCTGTTTTGGGTTTCTGGTTTGTTTTGTGTAGTCAGTACTTGGCAGAGCTGCTGGCAGAGCGTCAAAAGCTCGGACCTTTCATGCAAGTACTCCCGATATGTAGCCGTCTCTTGAATCAAGGTTGCCCTTTTTTTTCTGCCTCCCTCCCTTTTGTGTGTGGATCTGGGTTTTTTGAGGTTCTGTGATGGAGTTTTGCTGTCTGGACTTGCTTGTGGGTGTGATTCTTGTTGGCAATTTGAGGGCTCGGGTTGTGTTGTGCCTATTCTTGCGTTCTGTGAGTATCCTATGTAGATATGTGATTGATGTGGAGACCGCGAATCGGGGTTTGCTGGATAACCCATTCGATTTTCGATTATATTGCATTTTTTATTCGTAGGCTTAATTCTGTCGTTGTATGCATTGATGAGATGTTGAAAATCCGCATTTTCAGTAATCGCAATCAAAGGGTGAAAGCCATCTCGTAATGAAGCTTCCAGGGTGTGATTATCAGGGGAATTTGGAAAAGTATTTGAGACCAGTCGTTTTTGTTTATATTCGTGGTAGATATGCGTTCCACGTGAGTATCAGCATCACTGGCCCCAGTGGTCTTAATTAGTTAGGCTGCCTTGATTTTGAAGTAAGCTTAAGCATTGTTAGATGAATAATTGAGCTGAAAAACTGTGTGGACTGTGACAAGTTGAATTAGGCTGTGATTGTTTTCTGATAATTATCACCTTGTTGAACCTGCCTCGTTGCAGAGATCTTGCGGGTATCTGGGATGATGTCCAACCAAGGCTATGGCAACTTCGACAGATTACGGTATAGAAGTCCTAGCCCGATGGCTTCTTCGAACGTGTTGTCGAATGTCAGCGGGACAGTATTGGGTGGCTGGAACAATCTGTCACAGGAGGTATGGCCCAACCCTCGGAATTTGATGTTTCCAAATTCGCTTGATTGGGACTCGGAAAACCTTATATATTAACAGCAGAGATTGAGCGGTCTCCATGGGATGACAATGGATTGGCAAGGTGCACCAGCAAGTCCGAGCTCGTTCACCGTGAAGAGGATCTTGCGATTGGAAATTCCCGTGGATACTTACCCAAATGTAAGCTTGAGGTTTGTGATGATAGTCAATCGTATCAGCTTATTCTAACTACTTTATAGAAGCTTCTTGATCTAAATGAACATGGTTCTTGGTGCTAGTTCAACTTTGTCGGACGGCTTCTTGGGCCAAGAGGCAATTCGCTCAAAAGGGTCGAAGCTACAACAGGCTGTCGCGTGTACATCAGAGGAAAAGGCTCTATCAAGGATCCCGATAAGGTATTGCTCGTATCTTCATATTGTTGATGAATTATCATGATTACTAGCGAAGAAGCTTTCCTTTATTCATTGGTTTAAATTTTCAAGGAAGAGAAACTTAGGGGGAGACCAGGCTACGAGCATCTGAATGACCCTCTGCACATTTTGATAGAAGCTGATCTACCTGCCAACGTCGTGGATTTAAGATTGCGACAAGCTCAGGAAATTATCGAGGAACTTCTCAAACCTGTGGTATGATATCCTTCTCCCCATCTTATTTCCTCCCAGATTCTCCCATTTGTCCTCATTCTTTCGTGCCGATGCATCTTTATCACTTGCTAAGCAGAACAGCAGTACCTTGGAAAATTCAGATGAAGTTAATTTTCATTACGTAAGCTTTTCTTCTCAAATCACGTCTGTTACTCACAGGACGAGTCGCAAGATTATATCAAGAGGCAGCAATTGCGAGAATTGGCAATGTTGAATTCAAACCTCAGGGAGGACAGTCCTGGCCCGAGCGGCAGCGTGTCTCCCTTCAACACCAGCGGGATGAAACGCGCGAAAACCGGACGCTGAGAGATTGAAGCAGCAAACTTCTGTGAGATGGTTTTATGCTGTTTCGCAAGATCCTGTTGCTGAACATGCTCGTATGTGGTATACGTTGCAGTTTCCGGCTCGAGTTACAGGCGCCGATAACAGGCGTGGAAGCTAACGGTTCTTTATGGTGAGCTATGGGTGTTCTCCACATAGTTTTGCCTTTTTCTGGGTTCAGTTTTGGGCTATTGGGGCTTTATTTTCTATTTATTCATCGTCGAAAAAAAAAAATATCGATGACATCCACAAGGGAGAAAGGAGAAACAATCAAAGGTATATAGTTTGTCGGCTGCCTTTATATTATGTTAGCGTTAGGTCCCTTATTCATTGGATTTATTCTTGTATTAGAGACGCCCAATTGGTTTGTGCTCTTCATGCATTTATATAAATCATATACAAACATTGGTATTGTATCGGGAGGATGGCTTTTCATCTGCTTTCCCTTTTGAGTTACTGAACCTTCTTGCTAGTCTGAGAGTGTCGGAAACTGGCCGAGGCCGCCCGCCCACCTGCCTCGGAACCGATTCGGTTCTCTTTGCCATGGTGGAAACAGTTGGAGGGTGAGTGTTATGAGGGCATTGTTAGTTGGTTGTTGTCAAGAAATAGATCTGTGGTGTCCCCATGGGATTCTTATGTGTCATATGACCTGTTGCTGGACATGTTTTGTCAACTACCCAAGATACAAAAGAGAAAGAGGAACCAAAAGCAAAGGCTGGGTGTGTTTCATTATTGTTGTTCTTTTATTTGGGGGGAGGTTGGCACATGCTTGCTTTGGTTGTAGTCTATGGAATCCTATGCTACTAGTGCTGAATCCAGAAGTAAGGAAGGTTTGTGTTTGTGTAGCTTGTGGCTCTCGGAGGTCCGTGCCTTTGGCTTGGTTCCGTTCTTCCCCGTGGCGGTGCGGGTGGTCTGTGACGGGAAGTGGTTACGCGTCGTCATACGAGAGCCTCCCTCCGAGGCGAGGGTGTTTTGTGCTTTGATTTAGAACAGTGGGACCAAACTCGGATAATATTAGTCGAATCTCGATGCTTTCTGGGCCAAAATTAGGAGAGGCCCATGGGATTACACACCGGCCCATTAAGCCTGGGGACTCTTCTTAACAGTGATTCGGAAACGAAACAAATTTTTTTTTTTCCGCCCGATTTTCGGAGCTTCGACTAATCCGGACTCGACCCGGGTAGGACACCTGGCTATGGTGGGTGAGTCTCCCAACAGGGGTGGCTGCGTACGGTAGATTTCGAACCCGAGACCTCCTTAAGCGAATCCAAGCTCCTTGCCACTTGGACCATCCCGTATGGGTGGAAACGAAACAAATTACTCTCTCGGTCGTGGGCATGGAATGTGCCTTTTCCTCCCTCCATCCCTCCCACTAATTTATTCTGTCAATACATGAGTTTCTACTTTTTCCCATGATCTTTTTGAATAATCGAATTTGATGGCGATGGTCGTCTACTTATAAAACTATGCGATTAGTAATATTCTCGCTGGCTTCGGCGGGATATGGGGCTGAGAAGGAGACGACAACCTGCGGCGACTCAGCTGCAGACTGCCAGCAACTCCTGCAAGAAAAATAAATATATTAGCGGAAGAAATCCGAAATTTTCTGGCCGATTTTCATTAAACCCAGAAAAGACGAAACCTTTTCCCTTTTTTTTTTATTTCTTTTGCTTCTTCTTTTCCTCCTCCTCCGCCCTCGTCGTTATTCGGTTCGACTGCAGCTTTGTGATTTCCTCCCCCAACATGACCCATAAAGGGAAAATATAAAAGGAACGAGAAGGAAAAGGGAAATCATCCCGACGGCCTTTGTTTTTTTTTGTTTCTCTCTCTTTTCTGGGCTTTCGTAGCTTCGTGAGAGGGTCGAAGGAGGAGAAGACGGCGATGATGATGATGATGATGATGTCATCCTCATCGGCGACGGTGAGGGTCGAGAAGGCCACCAGCGATCTCCTTATCAACCCTGATTGGACCCTCAATATGAATATCTGCGATTACGCCAATTCTTATCATGGGTAATTTTGTTTTTCTATTTCTCTTTTTCGGTTTGAAGTATTGGGTTTTTTAGACAACTTCAGTGGGGTGTAATTGATTGTTGTTGGGTTTTCGCTTTTTTGTTGTCTTTTTTTTTTTCTGTGTTTGTGGGGTTTGAGTTGGTTTGGTGATTTTCTTTTTCTTGGATGCGGGTTGGATGAACTGATGATTGGGAGAGTGTGGAAGATGGGTCTTTTGTGGGTTGAGTTTAAAGGTGTGATTTTTTGTTTGGTTTGTGGCGGCAAACCGGTCCGTGAGAGCTTATTGTTAGATGTTGAGGGGAGATTATGTTTGAGACTGATGGTTAATTGTTGGATGTGAGACTCGAGAGCAGTCAGGCGAGGGATATCTTACAAGCGGTGAAGAAACGTTTGCAGCATAAGAACCCAAAAGTCCAGTTCCTCACTCTAACGGTAATCTAGATTTCACGAATCCTCAATTGTGGAAATCTCTGTTAGCCTACAAGCTGTTACTGATGAGAAATAATTTCTTTTAGCTTTTGGAGACTATGGTGAAGAACTGTGGTGACCACGTCCATCATCAAATTGCGGAGAGAAATATCCTTGGTGAGATGGTTAAAATTGTCAAAAAGAAGGTTAGTTCATACTGCACAAGTTTTAGGTACTCACTGAACGCATCCAAGTAGAGAAGAATGTCTGTAGTATGCCTTATCTCTGTATTATATTGTATTTTATCAGTTAGCAGTCGTAGGATAACTGCCATCCTAAACGCCTGTCATGGAAGAATCTCCTTGATGCCAGAAGCTCAGCCCTAATGAATTTCTGCTTTATGCAGACAGACATGCAGGTGCGAGAAAAAGCCTTGGTCTTGCTGGACCATTGGCAAGAAGCCTTTGGTGGTCCTGGAGGGAAGTATCCTCAGTATTTCTACACTTACGAGGAACTACGGGTGAATACTTTTGAAATTTAAGTAAATCCATGCTAAATTTTGATTTGAAGTGGGTGTCTTGTTAATTTATTTTGTATATGATCACATCCAGCGTTCTGGTGTTGCATTTCCTCAACGGACGCCTGATGCAGCTCCAATATTTACTCCACCCCCTACACATCTCACCTTGAGGCATGACCAGGCTGGATATGGTATGCCCAGCAATTCATCACTTAGACTGGATGAAGCGATGGCGAATGATACAGAATTATTGAGGTAGATGTCGATGTGTTTGATCTACTTGACCTGCAAGCCAAAAAAATGACAGAGAAGAAGAGTTGCAATGCAGCTGTTTTCTGTTCCCATTGTGATTGATTGTTCTGATGGGTTTGAAATTTATGTCAACCTCCTCCATGGTATTGTATTAGCTCGTCGGCCATTGATTCAATGACAAGCGTACTGGAGGTCTTGAGCGACATGATGCAAGCTGTGAACCCGAATGATCGTGAGGTGCCTATTCTATGAAATGGTAGTCCTCTAGCATTTTGCAAATCTGAAGATTATTGGTTTCATTTTGTGGCTATTTTTTATGTAGTCCGTCAAAGATGAAATCATAGTCGATCTTGTTAGCCAGTGTCGGTCCAACCAGAAGAAGCTGATGCAAATGCTCTCAAGTACCAGGCATGTTTTCATACGGTATCATTTCATTGCTTACTTGTGTGTTTGTTTTTAATATGGAAACTTGTTAAATGTTGCAGCAATGAAGCACTTCTTGCTCAAGGACTTGAATTGAACGATGCCTTGCAATCCGTGTTGGCACGCCATGATGCTATAGCTTCAGGTTCTCCACAGCCAATTGAGGCTCCAAACCTCGACCCTCAGCAGTCTGAAACTTATGGACCTGTCTTGAATCAAGGCTACACAGGAAGCCCCACAGCAAGTGTCATTCCTTCTGCCCCACCTTCTACTCTTGGAAAGAACTTTGCAGATGAGGAGGAAGAAGAAGACGAGTTTGCTCAGCTTGCGCGCAGGTCAGTGCCATCATTTGTCTCAACTGCTGATATTGTTATTCAAACTGGTTAGTTGGGGGATGATGTGTGTAGGATCTCAGAGGAGCCTCTCTAATGAGACACTTGACATGTATAAGTATAACTGAATCAAAACCAACATATCAGCCAAAATCTTATTACCTAGATTATTGATACTGAAATCTGAGGTGATTGGGTCAAAGAATTTATCTGTTGTTTGATCAGATTGTTATGTGCATTTGGATTTTGGACTAACTTATAGACTTTGATATATAAACTATGTCATATCTTATCTAGGCATTCGAAAGTAGTTCCCACATCTGAGAGCTCATCCACGGGTAGCAACACTCATGGTGGGCCAAGTAACAGCAGTGTCACGCCGTCTTCTCCGACATCATCAGCATCGGCTCCCAGCAATGCTTTAGTCTTGGCCAACCCACCTGCTCCTGTTAAAATCAGTAAAGACCAGGACATGATTGATTTCTTGAGTCTTGCCCTGACGACCACATCCTTCTCACCTCAATCTCCTCCGAGCACCTCCACTGACCCTGGGATGCAGCAGTCACTTGTCTCCCCAGGTGTTGAAACCAGCCATGCCAACCCTTATGCTAACATTGAAGGCCAAGCTCCCATGCCGCCGAATAATAGTTATGTGGCCCTGTGGGCTCAGCCTGTCCAGCAGAACAGGCCCCAGTTTCAAATGCCACAGCAAGTTCCTCCACCACAGCCTCAGTTTACTCCTGCGCCACAGCCTCAGTTTGCTCCTGCGCCACAGCCTAAGTTTGCTCTTGCGCCACAGACTCAGTTTGCTCCTCCGGTACAGCCTCATTCACCGGCCCAGCGACAGCCTCGTGTACAACCCCAACCACTGCCTCAGTACCCTCAAGCCCCATCTGCCTATCCGCCACCCCCATGGGCCACTGCCTCTAATTACGGCAGCGGTCAAAGCCATAGTCAATCCAATTCCATGTTCTGGAATCCTTGTGCCAACACCCCTTCATGCTCGTCTTTTCAGGATAACGGGACTCTTCAACAGGTGAACTCATCCCCTGCAAGTGGAAACAATGGCCCTTCACCACTGACCAATGCTACTGGTAGCAATCCTGCACCTGCAACAGGCCAAAAGCCTTTTATTCCTTCATACAGGTTGTTTGAGGATCTGGATGTGTTTGGAAATGCTGGTAATGGGAGGGTCAGGCAAAGTGGTCAGCCTCCAAGCCTTACTGGGTCTTCTGGTCAGAGCATGGTTGGTGGGAGGAAGTAAATGGATGAAGGAGAACATTATTTGGGATGGAAGGAGTGGCTGTTAGTTCTTCTGGGTAGGATTTTTCTTACAGGATGTGAATATTCTTGCACAGGTATTTTATGTTTGTTGGCGGGTAGTGTATTTAGTCCGATCTGATTGGTGAGGAGGGATTATCATACATTTGGATGAGATTCTTAGCACAGGATGTCATCATGATGAGTTCTCTTCTTCAATAAGGTTTTGCATGCTCAAAGACATGGCACCCCTTTGGAAACTCTAGTGGATGTCTCATCTTTTCGCGGATATCTATTACTGGGTTCAAGCATACGTCCAAATTATGTCACCCTGTACCTGGGTTGTGTTTTGACAGTCTAAATCACCAGCATGATTGTATGCTGTGTTTGTTGCTCGGGGAGCTCATGGACTGATATCATCTGCATTATACTTGTGTAAGCAAGTTTAACTGTGAAGTTTGCAGAAGCTTATATTCACATCTACTTTTAAAGAATCCAATGGGGGGAGATAATCAATCTATATATTTCGATCCCTTTGTCGAAATAATTTCTCGTGATCCTCTTATCGCAGATTGATGGTTGGAACAACTCTGCTAACCAGATCACTGCCTGACTCCGGCATCATTTTGATTATATTTTCCAACTCTCTTACTACCTCTGATGCGGAAGGCCGATCCTCCGGCTTGGGGTGGCAGCACCTGAGTGATAAAGCGACGAATTTCTTGATGCATTCTGCAGGATACGAGCCCATCTTGCTGTCTATAATGGAGAACATCATGCCACTCTCATGCGCCATATTCACCCATCTTGCTGTCTATAATGGAGAATATCATGCCACTCTCATGCGCCATATTCACCTATAACAAAATCACAAGCTGTTTACGCAGACAGGGCCAACATGAGGAAGTAGTTCGTTCAACTGCAGCTAGTTTACATGCCTCACGAACAATGTTCTTCCCATGTGATATCGGCTGCATTCCTGTCAGGATCAAGGTATCCCTGTGAATTCAGCAGGAAACTACCCTCAATTACCACTTCTGATTAAGACATACCAGGGTCTCCTTCACAACAGTAGAGACGTGGCTTGGTATCACCCCCTCGTTGTCAAGGACCAGGGCGAGCTGTGAAAGCCCAAAGTCAGCCACCTTAGCAATAAGATGAGAATCGAGGAGGATGTTGCTGGCCTTGATGTCTCGATGGAATAGGGTTCGCTTCGGTATGAAGGTAGAGGATGCCCTTCGCTGATCCTAAGGCAGCCTGCATCCTCATGCTAAAGTAAAGACTCTCATTGGTTTTACCTGCCACAGTATGTTCGATGTCCAACTAATCAAATTCTAATGAACAAAACAAAAATGTGCTCTATTGACCAAGATCATGTATGATTGATTTCCATCCCCAAATGACTTTTTCACTGCTGATAATTATTGATAAGGTGATGGTGAATTTGAGTGCTGGGAGTGGCGTCGATGCTGCGATGCATCTCTCGATGTTAGGAGAACGAACCCGGTTCCATCAATTTTTTCCCTTGTTTTCTGGATTTGAGAACCTCTTTCAGAGTTTCAAGCTAGTGACGACTTCAGGAGAAATGGTCCAATCAGAGGAAACGGCATGCAAAGAAGGCACGTACGCTACTAGCAACGAACGTAGTTGTCGCATGACGCGTCCGAGAGATATCAGAAGAGGATTCGGCGGGCGTAGCTCAGGGGAAACGCAGCTGGAAGCAGAGGAGGGTGATAAGCAGTAGTAGGAGAGACGGAAGCTCTCAATGAACATGCAATCGCATCACTTTTAAAAGATTTAAACACAATTTGTGGTGTTCAGCCGAATCAAATGACATCGAATTCGCATCACGGGTTCGATCCAGTCCTTTTGTTAGTTGAGGATCATATGCCTTCTCGAGGACTGATCCAAGTTCTTTCTATGCCACGAGACTCTTTCGAATCTGCACCAGTAATTATAAAAACCATGAGGAAGCGAAAGTCATTTGGAGATGTTTTGAGGCGTTGAAATGCAGCACGGGTTCATGCTCGTACCTCGGGAAGCTTTCGTTTGAAGACTACGTCAAGACGAGCGTCGAGGGTGTTCTCGCAGACTATCTTCCCGTCCTTAGAAGCCATCACCACTCCTCCCGAGCTTTGGGCCGGAAAACAAAATGGGTCACTGTATTAGGAAGTGTGCGGCTAAGCATGACTTCGTGGTAGAGAATGACGTTTTTCTTTTACCATGATGGTTCGTGAGAATTGGCGCTCTTCTGAGGTGGAGGGAGGCAGACATCGTCGATGTGGATGTCGGGGGCGTTAACCTGTGCTTTCTCTGCATACTCTTTCTTTGCCTCATCCAGTACGGACTGGACGATCTTCCTGTCCATCTCTCTGCACCTCAGCAACACTGCTGGCTCCTTCAGACGCAACAAGCACTGTCGCAATCGACCAAAAATTTTCACCGAATTTCCTTAATTTAAGACAGAGATCGGTGAAAACTTGCACAGGTTTACAATGTCGGCCCGCCTACCTGAACGATCAAGGATTTGAGTAGCTTCCTGTAGCCCTGCTTATCGGAGGAAACGTTCAGGAGCCCCTTGCCAGCCGATTCCTTGAGCGAATTCACAACTTCATCCTGAGCTTGGAGGAACTTAAGGCGCGACACGTTCAGCTGCATTGAATGCTCTCTGCACATTTCCCATACCTGATCTTCATCAATTGCAAAATTGAGAGCGAGGCCGAAAAATCCACTCTGGTTCACAGGCTCACATTTTCTTACGGACTTCAATCTGCTTCTCCTTCCGATCAAATTCCTGACGGATCTTCTTCCTCTCTGCATCAACGATCTGCATCTTCTCTATGTTGAATTCCTGAGAAAGACCAGAAAAATGAAAGCATCGCATACGGATTCCTCCTGGACTAACAAGCCATAATACACGAACCTCCTCGGCGGAAACCGAGATCTCATTGGCCTTCTCCTCCGCCTCCTGGCGGATGAACATGATCATCTGCTGGATTTGCTTCGATACATCCGCGTCGTTCATCTTGCCCTCCTGCCCTCGATGTTTCCCAAATTCACAACCGCCGACTAATCGAACCTCGACACGATATTCAGGTCTAGGAGGAGATCGAGCTCTCTGCGGCGGTGATTTTATATTTCTGTTAGATCACGGAATTCGATCCGAGTTTTCTTGTTGTTTTGACAGCTCCACGTTTGAATCAATCCAATACTGATTTCTAAATATTTGAACTAAACAAAAATAGAAATAGCTGACAGTCGAATGATATTCATCCCAACTTTGTAATTTAGGCTGTTCAATAACATAGGAGCGATCCGTCGTGTCGCCGCTCATGCGACTGAGGACGCTGTTTCGTTTCGTTTTCGAACTTAGGGAACGAAGTACATCGGATTAGGGATCTTGAATGTCCGATTGCCGGCAAACTCGCCTTGAATGTCGCTCCACTGATCGCCGATGTTGCCCCAAATCCTGTAACCTTGTTCTACCAACTGCTTCCTTATCGCTGACTTGTACGTCACTGCGCTTTGCCCCCGATATGCCGCTGACCTACATCAGATTAGAAAACGAATTTCAGTTTCGTCGAGTGCAATTTAGGAGTCGATAACATTTTCAAACATGTTAAACTGGAGAATAGTTCAACCGGGCTAACCTCATGATTAGGCGCTCGTATCCGATGTAACCCTGGCTTTGCAAGTTCTCCACGGTGGCTTCACCAAGACTTTCTTCGTTTCGCCCTGTTAGGAGTATGACCTTGAATCCGGCTTCAATCAGTCTCCGGAAGAGCCCCAGCATGGCGGGGATCGCCGGGCATTCGCTTCTTGCCGCCCATGCCTTGAACCCCAGCGCGTCGTACGGATCACACCTACATGCCCACAATATGAGCTATTCTGTACAACAGCCTCGGACCAAAAAAAAATGCAAAAAACAGGACAAACGGCGCATACCCGTATCGCTTCCCCCGGTAATATAGCAGATTTGAGATGCAAGTGTCGTCGACATCAAGAATCCAAGCATCCATCCCATCCCCGGACATGTCTATCCCGTCGACATACGCGCCGATCTGATCGACAATAAGGTCGAGGTCCCTTCTGTACTGACTTCCGGTAATGTAATTCTCGACGTGGTGGAGACACTGAGGGGGGACGGTCCGCCACGCACACATGTTGTTCGCCTCGACCGCCAGCCTCCAGCTGAGGCAGTAACGGCTTGAGCTACCCTCCAGAACGTCGAGGACCCACGGGGACACGTTCCCCGCGAGGACGACCAAGAGGATCATCACCTCCAGGACTAGGCGAGCCTTGGCCATTACAACAAAAAAAGGAACGTCCTGCCGGAACTCCCGCACGTTGTTGTACTTCTTTTAATTGTGTAATGAAACTACCAATGAAAACCAAAATACATTAAAACGGAAAGTGAAAAAAAGAAAAGAAATTGCACTTTTTCCATTATTATCAACATTAATCCACACAGACTGATGACATGGCTCATGACTAAACAAAACCAAGAGAAAACATGATCAAGTAATCTCTATTACCTTGTAGTAAGATGCAATGAGTCAATGGAAGTGTATGTAATAAGAGAATTCCCCCTGTGAACTAAGGCTTATATATACAATGGGGGTGGACAAATTATGTCAATCTACCAACCAACCAACCAATATAAAAATGAAATCGAAGAAGAAGAAGAGGAAGAAGAAAATGTTGGGGGAGTGACACTTTATGCCATGTTTGACCTAAAACCTAAGGTATAATATTTAGGGTGGGGGGGGGGGGGGGGGGCGGTGCAAGCATTATTGGTCGCAGAAAATTCTTCCTCCCATGGTGGCGATGGCGTCAGACAGCAAATTGGGAATGGGGAAAATGTCTCTGCCTGCCTATCCTCCTGTTACAATCCACCTCCCACCCCAAAAAAAGAGAGGGATGCTGCCTACTTACAAGGATTTCTCCTCCTTATCAGAGAGAGTAAGGTTACTGCTAGATTCATTGAATCTCTTGTCCGATCAATCCTGTTAGTTTTAGAAGAAGATGACGGAATAAGACAGCAAGGGTTTCGTTTCTTTTTTTTTTATGTCATAATTAATTTGGGACGATCTACGGAAGAATATGTTGAGACAGAGAACGTGGTTATTAAGATAATGTTGTCTTGGCACGAATAGTTACACCGTAGTGTTGTAGATTGAGTCGCCAAGAACCTGAAAATGAGAACCCAAGACACCACCAAACGAAACGAGGAAGCCGGAAGACCGACTCCAGGACCTGAATAATAAAAAACTACTTGGTGGGTTAATAGGTAAAAGTTGGAATGGGTAATTCCTCTAATCTTCGTAAGTTCATTCGACTCGTGTGCATTCATGAATAAGAAATAAGAAATAAGAATTAGACAAGCGTATTTTTCTCACCCGTGAGAAAAGCGTACATAGGTAAGTGTGAGCTCATGGGTTCAAGGCCCCTTTCGAAAAATAAGAAGTCTAACAATACTTTATGAACATAGTTAGTCAACTTGTTCAATTTATCCATAACTAGTCGCTTGGAAAAAAAAAAAGATGAGGATAATGGTGATGATAATGCATTCGTGCACGTATCCTGCGTAGCATCCACTGAATGTCGCGATTCTGAACGGTGACCTCGAAAGAACATAAAAAAAATTTTGCAGCTCATGAAGGAGACTTTGATATCAAATCAATATCACGGATCCTAACTGCGATTTGGGGTAAGCCCCCGGTTGCTAGTTGCGACTTTGGTTGAGTCTCACAGTTCATAATCGCGATATTGCATGATGTGAATGTCGTGGTTCTAAATCGCGTCTCACATTCTGTGGATTATTGTCGCGGTTCGTAGCTGTATTTTCTTTATGTTTCTAAGCTAACAGTCCCGGACAACGAGTTAGAGGCTATATTTTGATAAATTAGAAAAATTCGACTGTATTTCATAAACTTTTCATGAAAACACAAACGTATGTTTTGCCGGCCACACTTATATCTCCCCCACGTGTTTAAAGAAAACAAAAAAGGAAACCCCCCCCCCCCCCCCCCCCCCGATCGACTTAATCCAAGATTAACTCCTCATCAAGAAGGGACGGACGAGGATGACGAACGCCGCTTTTGGGACGTGGGAATGAGATCGTGGGGCGGAATATACACAAAAGGAGAGAAAGAAAAAAAAAGAAAAAAGAAAAGGGAAATAAGAGTGTTTTGTGGTGGTGGTGGTGGGTGGGTGGGAGTAAGAGTCAGCGGCAACGCCTCCCCTCTCCAATCCCAACCCCGAATCATGGAATGAAAACCGACCTTCCATTAAAAATAAATGAAATAAAAAATGAACACCAACTCCCTGACCTTTTTCTCCCAACATTCTCGCGTGATTTCTCTAGCGAAGGATATCCCATCCACCAAAATGGGATTGGGGGAGAAGAGCCTCAGAAATGTCAATCCCCATCTCCCCCACCCCCCCTACATCAGAATTTTGGGAATCCAACGTGTCCACACATCCCATATGGACATGCACGACCCACACCATATCCATACAGCAAGTCTACGTACATAATACATATTTTTAACTCCCAGTTTGCGTATGCCTTTTCTTCTTCTTCTCTCTTAACCCATGTATTCTCGAGGGCCCATCTGCTCCATCTCGTCGGCAAAATAACCCCATAAATGAATGGGCCGAAAGCCCATCACTAAGCCCATCTAATGGCGAAAGGGGGTTTGGGCCCATCAGTGAGCCCAATGTTCCCTATCTAACTATTACTCCTATTTATGTTACTTTACTAGTGTCCGGAGTTAGGTGGCCAAAAGAGGAGGAGAAGAAGGTGGGTGGGGGGGGGAGGTCCCCATGAACTTGAAAGCCATCTCTATTGATGACGATAATTCATTCGCCTTTTTTTGGACACCCCCACTAAAAGAGAAGGACCAGTAAAAAGGAGGCTCATCAAGTCTCTCTCTCCTTCATCTCCATCATAGGAATAACATCATGTAATTAAAGGGGGGGGGGGGGTAGAAGGACCCGTGTAATGATGGTTGCACTAATTGAGTTATGTGAAGATTCCAATTCCAACTACTACAATGAAGAAAAAGGGTTTGGTGGTCCACTTTTCCATGCGTGACAGTAATTTGGCGGGGGGGGGGGGGGGGGGGTATGCATGCCCAATTTATTACCAACCGAAAACAATTCGGATGCGGACATGGGGTGTCATGCCAAAATGTGTAAGAAGTAAAAAACCCAGAAGATGAAATGGATGTTCCTCCTCCCCTCCACATGATCTCTTTTGACATTTTTAAATAACAAAAAACACCCCCATTGTTTTTAACTTATATCCCCCCCCCCCCCCAAAAAAAAAATCTGTGTATTGTCTGGAGTTTCATGAACAATGTTGAATTAATAAAATACCCATAAGAATCATTTACATCTTCACACCTGGTGAAGTGATATTGGATGAACCAATAGGGGATTTGCTTGGTAGTTTTTGTTTGACAAAAAGGGAAAAACAAATGCATTGTTGGTGACATTTGATTGTGAAAATATAATAATTAGAATTTGGTCCACCAAGTACAAGGATTGGGCACCTTTTCTTTCATTTCATATTTAAGCTTGTTGGGTCTCTCTAGGGAGGTTGCAAAAGTTTGAAAAATTTGTGGTTTCAATCCCAATGTCATATTCAATGCTTGATTGAGGATAGGTGTTGGTTGAATTAATGCTTAAATTTCTCACCACGTTTGGTGAACGAAAATTGACTTGGAAGAGATTAGAATGAGATCCCCCTAAAAACAAAAATTAAATAAATTCTTCGAAGGAGGTGGTAATGAATGATTGAGGGAATTTGTTTATAAATAAGCTAAAAAAATGAATAAGAAAAAATAGTGTTGAATTAAATTAAAGCCAATTGACTAACCCCATGCTGTCTGATCTATCAAAGATGACAAGAAAGAGGCTGACTTTTTTTTTAATCAATTCCCAATTGAACAAAAAAGAAAACCTAACCACCACACCACCGTACACATAACTCACAAACTTCACTTTTAAAAACCAACCCCACAAGACACTCCCCCCCCCTTTAATAATCAAATTCCGAAATTGGGAAAAATAATATTCTCTCAATTATTGACATTCACAATCATTAATAATTGACAACAAAAAAATAAAATTTATTTTTTTTTTTAAAAAATCAAGCGGTAGATAATCCGACAAGGAATAATCTCTTTGTATTCTACTAAACTAATACAGTTGAAGCTGAAGTCATTACATTGGTTGGCTTCGGACACAGACACTAAGAGAGAGAGAGTGTGTGTGTGTTGGTGAGAAGGGCATAGAGATCTGCGAGAGTAAGGGCAAGCGAAGCGTTGTCGCGTTCATCTCTCTCTTTTCCTTTTCCTTTTACCTTTGCTTGACCACGAAGCTGCACATCTGCTTTCCCTGTTTCTGGGTTTGAGCTAGAATCAACGTTAGCTCTACCCAAACGTTGAAAGCTTGTAGCTTTACTACTTGGGAACGGAAAAAATCCCATCTAAAGTTTGAGGGAAAAAAAATTTGGGGGAAAACAAAAGAGAAAGGTGGGAGCTTTAAAGGGAGTGTGCTGAAGACTTCGAGCTTCAACTTCACGTTATGCCGTTGAGGTTAGCCGAGCAAACGAAAGTGGGATAAAGGAGGTGGGGAGGGAAATGCAGTTCTTCTGTCTCGTTGGGAGGGGTTGTTGGATCTTCCCCTGCATTGTAGGGAAATTTAAGGTTTCTGCTGCTTCTTGTATTTCCCTTCCTCTCTCCTTTTGGGTTTTTGTTTTGCGAGACTGAGGCGCGATCACTTGTTTCGGTTTTTTGTTTGGAGGGTGGGGTTGTTGTGACGGTGGTTTGATGAAATGCAGGTGGGTTTTTGGTCAGGATTTGGTAGGTGTTGGAGTGTGGTGTTGAGGTGTGGTTTAGTTTCTGGGTTTGTGGGTCTTCCTTGATTTTTCGGTCAAAGATTGATATATCGTGACAATGGTGGTGACACGGCTTGCTTTTGCCGTTGAAATTTGCTGGAATGTTTCAACTAGCTTTGTTCAATTCCCAGAATGCAGATTTATGGGACTGTTTCCCATGTACAGCTGCATTTGAGTCCCGGGCGTTCTTTCCTTGTCAAGTTTTGCTCTTTGATGGGATTCAGTTTTATTTGATTATGGCGATGGCCTTGTAGCAGATTGATGAATGAACTCATTTGGCGATTACCTGGAAACAAGTTACTATTTTGGGCGTTTCAGTTCTTCAAAATTGCAATATTTTGTACGGATTGAAGTACCAAAGAATTGTTATTATTTGTGTGCTTGAACTAAGGAGAACATGAAACTGTCTGGAATTTGTTTATGATAAGGGTGTTTGTTTACTCATTTCCTGTTCTTGTTCGGTTTAGTGCTGAAACAGTAATGTCCGCATTGCTGGTTTCAAACTCATGAGAATTTAGGATGCTCTCAGTCTGCTTTCAGTCTGAGAGAATATGGGACTGATGTGCATATGCTCTCAGTCTGCTTTTCCCCCATGGAGTGGACTGAATTGTGGGGTAGGGAGCTTGCTTTATCCTGCTTTTTCAGTAAAGTGACTTTCCTTGTACTGCCTTGAGTAGTTTACCCGAACTTTGAAGATGCTGCAATCATCACTGGGAAGGTCGTGTTCTGTGTGCATACCTTATCCTTCAAATCTGTCTTGCTTGATCACGGGAACCTTGCCGGCGACCTTCATGTCACAAGGACCTTCTTTCCGTGGAACCTTCTTGGATTATTAGGGGGGCTGTTGGAATAGAAGATTTGACTAATTTTTATTATCTTGCGGAAGAATCTTCTGTTTTTTGACTGATTGCTAGTTTTTCTGTATCAGGTCTGCACAATCGTCGCTGTTCTCTTTCCCTCGGGTAATGTAAGCTGCATCTGAGATTTTGTCGACAGTTCAGCTGGCACAGTGGTGAAGTTTATCTGGAGCAATCATGAGGGGGTGCACTTTCTTTAGAGTGCTACCTTTGCTACTTCAAATTTTTGTTGCTTCAAGAGTACTTGCTGACCTAGATGCGGACAAACAAGCTCTTCTTCAGTTCCTCACCGCTGTTCCTCACGGGAGGAAAGTTAGCTGGGCTTCTAATACTTCAGTATGCACTTGGGTTGGCATCACCTGCAGTCCAGATACTTCCCGAGTAACCGCCATCCGTCTTCCAGGCTCTGGTCTTCTTGGTCAGATTCCAGTGAATACCTTGGGGAAGTTGGATGCATTGACAATCCTTAGCCTTCGGTCGAACAGGCTCAGTGGCAGTCTTCCAGCTGATATATTCTTGATACCTTCCATCCGGGTAATCAACATTCAACGGAACAATCTCTCTGGCGAGATGCCACTGTCGATCTCTCCCCAGGTCACTGTGATTGACCTTTCCTATAACAACTTTTCTGGAAGAATCCCTCCAGCCTTTGCAAACTTAACCCGTCTGACTATTTTGAACCTTCAGAACAATACCCTTACCGGTCCTATTCCTGACTTGAATGTCCAGAGGCTTAATCAGCTGAATTTGAGTTATAACAATCTGAATGGCTCGATTCCGCCTGCTCTACAGAAGTACCCGGCTTCGTCATTTGTAGGGAACCTTCAGCTATGTGGAAAGCCCCTGAAAGAGTGTTTTGTGATCAGCCCCTCGCCTTCGCCTTCACCATCAGTCCCTATTACACCACGACAACGCTCCAAGAGACTGAGCCTTAGGGTAATTATTGCCATTGCTGTTGGAGGAGGTGCACTGCTATTACTCTTACTGCTGGCATTGGTTGTTTGCTGTTTTAAGAAGAAAGGCGACAAAGAAGGCACCTCAATAAAGGGAAAAGGTGTTAGGACCGAGAAGCCTGAAGATTTTGGAAGCGGCGTCCAATCAGCTGAGAAAAATAAGCTGGTGTACTCTGAAGGTTGCTCTTACAGCTTCGACCTCGAGGACCTGCTCAAGGCTTCAGCTGAAGTATTGGGTAAAGGAAGTTGCGGGACGACATATAAGGCTATATTAGAGGATGGAACGACAGTGGTTGTGAAGAGGTTGAAGGAAGTGGTCGCCGAGAAAAGAGAATTCGAACAACAGATGGAGAACGTACAAAGGGTAGGACATCACCCGAATGTAATACCTGTTCGAGCGTTCTACTTCTCGAAGGATGAGAAACTCCTCATTTATGACTACATAGCTGGCGGCAGCTTCTCTTCGCGACTGCACGGTATGTGCTGCACTCAGCTGGCTCTCTTTTACTTCTAATACGTTTGAATGTCCTCATCCTAAGGCCTTATATTACTGTTTGAACTTCTTGTAGAATACCTCATTAGCTGTCATAATTGTATTGACAGAGAAGTGTCAAGTTCTAGAATTTGAACCGGGAGTGCCAAAAAGTTTGTAAACAATGTGCTTTTAATTGTCGGCATCTTGATTGCTGTCCTCCTGGATGATGTGTTTGCAGAAAGCCGGCCTCAGATATTGAACTGGGCAACCAGACTGAAGATATCTCTTGGCGTGGCAAAAGGCATAGCTCATATACACTCTGCCGGTGGCGGAAAGTTTGTCCATGGCAACATCAAGTCATCCAACGTCCTCCTCACACCAGACCTAAATGGCGGTATATCAGAGTTTGGCCTGGCTCCTCTAATACGTACTCCTGCCGTTCCTCCCAGAAATGCGGGTTACCGTGCTCCAGAAGTGATCAAAACTCGAAAAGCGACTCAGAAATCCGACGTGTACAGCTTCGGCGTCCTCCTCCTCGAAATGCTAACCGGCAAGTCACCTATCCAATCTCCTCAAAGGGAGGATGTCTTCGACCTCCCGAGATGGGTACAATCAGTCGTTCGGGAGGAATGGACGGCCGAAGTATTCGATGAAGAGCTCTTGAAGGATGGTAACATCGAGGAGGAGCTTGTGGAAATGCTTAAAATAGCGCTGGCCTGCATAGCCCGAATGCCAGATACCAGGCCAACCATGGAGGAAGTTGTTCGGATGATCGAGGAAGTTCGCCCATCCGACTCTGACAACCAGCCATCATCATCATAGGATTTCAAATCATTTCACATTCGTTATTATCCATTTGGGTTTCTGTCTTTCTTTTCATAACTGTTGCTTTGATTCTTCGGGGAAGATCCCATTCATGTTTAGTTGGTGAGGGAGATGGAGTTGTACAAAAATGGTTGGACATCTGTTCTTTCTTTCCGTATTACCAGCTGTGTGCTGTAGTAGGGAGGACTAGGTTGACAGTTGATTCTTTGACAATTGTGGAAGTTCCTTTTTAACCCATTGATGATGTCCTGACTGCATCATTTTGATTCTGATTGTTCAGAAAGAGCCTTGGGTTCTTTGGGATCTAGCTGTAAGAGCCCCTGTTGGGTGTTAAACAGCAGTTGCAATCAACATTCAAATCAGACAGCTAAGTGCAACTAATAGATTAACATGTCATAAGATGATGATTCAAAGAATTGGGTAAGTGCCTATTAGTTGTTCCTGAGAACAGCCTGGTAAATGGACCCTCAGACTGACATGGCCGGTCATGTCTGAATGAAACACCAAAGTTCTGGCACAACTGGTGGAGGTGATCAAGATAAGATATAGCAGTATTGAATTCATATCACATGAAGTTCTTTCCACAGCAGTTGACGACACAGGAAGTGAAAAACAAATTATTACAAAGGCTCCTGGCAAAACTGATAAATAGGATAGGCAGATGAAAAAGGAGAAAGAAGGCTTAGCAAATAGTACCTTAATGAGCGTAATCAAGATTACCCATGTACATATATAAGCAGTTGGGTCGAACGAATGTGGAACGAGGTTCAACGAATGCGGAAACCAGTATGCCTCAGATGGGTCACCAGGAATGTAAGATAAATAGGCTACTTTTGAGATCTTACCGCCCTTTGGGGTTCATGATCTGGGAGAATACGGCGCTGGGGGTGAGCCCGTCGGAGACTTCGCTGGCCAGACTACAACCACCGATGCTCATGCTCATACCACTGCTCCTTGTATCTGTCAAGTTACTGTCCAGTCCAGGAGACACATCCGGGTCCTTCTTACCCTTACACATGACGTCGTATGCTCCATCCTCCATGTCTAATCCGCCAAATCCCTCGCCGCTTTCCTCGGCACCCTCTTGAAGCTGGAGTGCGAACTCGAGGTTCCAGAGGACATCTCCCATCGATGGCCTCTCAATTCCTTGATCAGACACGCATTTCATTGCAGTTTCGGCAAACTTTTTGAAGCATTCGGGTGCTATTTTCCCTTTCAGGAAGGGATCGAGGATCTGGTCGAGAATCCCCTTCTTGTGGCAATGTGCAGCCCATTCAGCTAAACTGACCTGTTCCTTCGGCAGGGTTGGGTTCAGCACAGGTCGAGCACAGAGGATCTCGTATAGCACAACCCCAAACGAGTAGACATCTGACTTTTCGGTCAGCTGCTGTCGCCGGAAATACTCAGGATCCAAGTACCCAAAGCTGCCTTTCACGACTGTACTGACGTGTGTATTATCCAAGGTGGGACCCGTCTTTGATAACCCAAAGTCGGAAACCTTTGCTACCCATTTCTCATCCAGTAGAATGTTGGTTGTCTTCACATCACGGTGGATAATCGTGTACTTGGCGCCGGTGTGGAGATAGTGTAACCCCCGAGCTGCTCCAATGCAAATCTCGAGTCTTTGCTTCCACGTCAGAGGGGGCTTCTGAGTCTTGTAAAGATGCTCACGCAATGTTCCATGAGCCATGTAGTCATAAACCAGGATCATCTCACAGTTTTCCTCGCAATACCCAATCAACGAGACAAGGTGCCGATGACGCAGCTTGGAGAGCATCTCAATTTCAGTTTGGAATTCATGTACACCTTGCTCAGACAGTGGGTTCCCACGCTTGATTGCAACCTTTGTCGTCCCTCCGTCGATTTCTCCCTTGTACACTTTGCCGAATCCTCCCACGCCAAGGAGCAGGGCCTCATCAAAATTTTTCGTGGCAGACTTAATCTCCGCGAACGAGAAATGGCGACAGAGATTCGACGGGAGGGAGGATGCATAACTACCAGTCGTGTTCGTCTTGGCGGAACCGGCAGAATGCGAGTTCCCATATAGAGAAAGTGGAAGCCAACCGGACGGGCCATCGCTCGCACTCGATTCCTTCCTGAGCTTTCGGTGGCGGTAAGATAGGAAAACCAAGAAAACAAAAGCTAGTGCTATGGCACTTCCGCCACCTACGCCTCCAGCGATAATAGCAGCTTGGTGAGTTGACTTACCAGAACCTTGTTTTGTAACCAGTGTGGGATCAACTATCTGCTGGGGAGCGGGAATTGGATTCGGGCCGGCAAGATTGCCAGTCGAATCATTAATCTTGAAAATTTCCAGCCCATTCAGAATTGCATCATAATATTCGGACTTCTGAGCTATGTAAGGGTGAAGTGCGAGCCATAAATCTTGCTGCGGACTACCATTGGGCACAAAGACCACATAATTCTTGTAAACAGGTATTAAATTGCCGTTAGCCCATCCAGCTACATCGGCTTGTTCTGCGGCAGTCTGGTTGCCAAGGAAGATAGAAAACATTCTCTGGTTAATCTTTGTTATGAGATCGGAAACCTCACAGAAATGTAGCCTGATAAGGTACGAAAACCCCGTGTCAATGGAGAAAATCCACGTGAGGTTGTAATTAAGGTTGACACTTGCATTTGGCCCCATTGACCTTGCGGTAGAGTAGACGTCCACAGGTGCGACATAAGTTGGCATACTCCCATAATTAATTGTAACATTGGGATCAGCAGTTTCGGTCACCCCAATAGCAGCACCAAATATATATGGCGAGTCATCGTTCCAAGAACGGAACATTCCTGTGTCATGGGATGGAGATATGTCGTTCCCTCCCACATTCAGCCGATAGGCAGTCTCAAGAGCCGTGCTGTTATCGATGTAGAAGGGAGAATTCTGACCCACAATCATTGTAGTCCCATCCTCTGTGCTGTAAATATCCGGCATGGACACGATCTCGATACCATTCACGAATGCAAAAGTGTTTGCATAATTATTGGATGGGCTGAAAGTCAGATTCAATGTTTCCCCAACAACATTGACCGAATACTCCTTAAGCACGTATGCATAATTCAGAGCCTCAGTGGTCTGCGCCACGCTGAAGTTCCTCAGAAGTGTATAACTCCCAGTTGAGACCCCAAATATGGCATTGGACGCATTGTATCCTTTATATGTTGATGGGTAAAAGTACAGCCTCACAAAGTGTCGCCCAGACGACACGGGGAAACTGTAAGTGAAATCAGACTGGAAAACCCGTGCCGTCATGTAGGGAACCTGCGGGACAGAAGGATCCTGAGTGGCTGCTGGGCCAGTCACGGAATCAGACGTTGTCAACACGAACTTCGAGCCAATATCTGATGTCCACACTCGGTTGTCCGTGTCTGTGGACTTCGGATCACCCCCACAGCTCAGCAGGATCTCATCGGTCGGCACATAATTAGCCCCGGAAACAGCAACCACACACAGAATTAACCACCACAAGCACACCAGACCTCCAGAGCAAGACCGCTTCCCAACCCTCATTGAAACTGATAAAATTCAAATATCCCAGCGCCAGTGAGTCACAGATCTCGAATCCCTTTGCTGGAACAACAAAAACAAACAGCGTCAGCCCCCGATCCGAGCCCGCGAAGCACAATCAACAACTGAAAACCACACCTACTGCCCAAAACGGGAGAATCGAAAATCTCAGGCACAATAATCACTAGACCCATGAAACAAAAACAGAGTCAACGAACTCTCAACCAACGCCAATGAAGATCGAAACTTTACAGGGAAACACACCCATTTCCGAAATGGGTCATCGAGAATCTCCCTAAAACAGCCCATAACCCAACTAAAAAAGCAAAATTAGGGCAATTACAAGCAGACCCAGAAGCCAAAAACAGAACAACTTGCAGACAAAACCCAGCTCAGAGCACCCTCGAATCAGGGAAGAGAAGACGAGGGAGTCAAACCTCGGTGGTGGCGGTGGGGAGGAAAGTGATTATCCCACTTTCTCTTTTTGTTTTTGATTTGGTTGGGACAAAGAGAAGGGGAGAGGAGAGAATCTGACAGGATAGGGAGGAATTGAAGACGACAGACAACGTATAAAATAAAAAACGGAAGAAATAGACTCTCCTCTTGCTTTCCTTGCTGGCCGCTCTGTCTGAATTTATTTTGTTTAAGCTGCTTGTTCTATCCTTTTCGTGTAGTAAAGTACAAAGGATTAGTTAATCGTTTAAGGTGAATTAGTAAAACTTTTAGTTGTAGAACTAAAATGTTATTCAAAGTGAGGAGGATCTCAAAGGTAAAGTGAATGTGTATTTGGATCGGGAAAGTTTTGTTTCATTATGACGTTAGTTTTGAAACTATTTCGCGAAATGACCTCGTAAGTTTCGAAATTTATCGACTAACCTTATAAAATCGGCCTTACAAAGACTTCATTCTATCAATATGAAAATCGGCCTTACAAGAAATGACTTCGAAGTAAGGCCGATTTTACAAAATTAGTCGACGAATTTCGAAATTTACTATTTCATTTTTTAAATTAACGTCGTAACGAAAGAAAGCACTGGATTATGGGGTGGTAATTGGTTTTTCACGCAGTGAATGTCAAAAACACGAACGAATGGGTGTGAAATGACGGAAACAGCCCTTTAGTTGTCTTAAAAACGCGTTTTGGTCGGGGCGCCACGCGCTTCTTGTCGTTGGCTTATGCTGTCATTTTACCACACAACTACCGGATGTTTTCGTGTTAAATTCTTGCGGTCCCCAAATTATCATTCATTGAGTAGAAGACCAAAGTCGAGGGAATAATTAGTGGGACTATATATCCCAAATCACACGGCTCTTCCCGATAAAGTAAGGACGCACATTCACGCCATCCATATGATCATCAACCTTCATCGTAAACTCCATGACCCCCTCTTAAAATTTTCGAAAAACTTTAAGTTCCCTCGTTCATACCCTGATGAATCGATTTTTCAGGTAACGCCAACTCTTTGCATGAAATTCGTTATAGCAAGAAAGAGGTCCAAGAGCGTGAATCGTCACCACTATTTCGACATTATTCGAGGAGGATCGGAGGGAGCTTGTCAATCCCAGAGAACCTTGGCTTCAAAGACATGTCCCACCCATTTTGTCTTAATTCCCTCTACGCCACTCTTCACTCCATTTTTTTTACCACACCCACTAACTCTTTATCTTATAAATGTCAATACATTGTACCCAGATTACTCGATCAAACCAGTTTGTTTTTTACATTCAGAAGAAGAAGAAAACATGTCTGAATTCCTGCCATTTCTTGTCATCTCATTGATTATGGCAATTGGGGTCGTTTCAACTCGAGATCAAGACGTAGCTCAAGGGTTACTCTTAAAGAGAAAACATATTCTTACTTCCTAGATTTTCTGACATCATGTGTTTCGAAATCTGATCCTTGTTTTGTTAGGATTTCTGAATCGGTTGGTGGTGGTGGTGGTGTTGATGATGATGATTCATGGCAAATGGTAGAGAAGAAGGGCAACCAGTTTGTGGTGAATGACCAGCCTTTCTACGTGAATGGTTTCAACACCTACTGGCTCATGGTCTTCGCGGCCGACAAGTCCACCAGGGGGAAGGTCACTGAGGTTTTCCAGCAGGCGTCCTCCGTTGGCCTCACCCTCTGCCGTACGTGGGCCTTCAATGACGGCCAGTACCGTGCGCTCCAGAAATCCCCCTCTGTTTACGACGAGGAAGTCTTCAGTGCTCTGGATTTTGCGGTCAGCGAAGCAAAGAAGTACAAGATACGGCTCATCCTGTCCCTCGTGAATAACTGGGACGCGTACGGCGGGAAAGCACAGTATGTGAAGTGGGGGAAGGCTGCCGGGCTGAACCTGACGTCGGACGACGAGTTCTTCTCCAACCCCACCGTCAAGTCCTACTACAAATCGCACGTAAAGGCAAGCATGGCGAAGGGAGAGTGATTATGCTTCTCAATCGTAGGTTATCCCCGTTGGTGATGATTCGTGAATATCATTCTGCGATGACAGGCGGTGCTAAATAGAGTGAACACGGTCACTAACGTCACTTACAAGGAGGATCCAACAATCTTCGCTTGGGAGCTAATGAACGAGCCTCGCTGCACCTCTGATCCATCTGGCGACACATTGCAAGTACGTTTCCCACAAACGAAATGGACCTCGAAACACTCAGTTTCATGCACAGGATGTTTATGCACCACTGCCTCGGACATATGCAGGGATGGATACAAGAGATGGCAGTTTACGTCAAAAGCATGGATCCGAAGCATCTGGTGGAAATCGGCCTCGAAGGGTTTTATGGGCCTTCAACTCCGAACAAGGTTCAGTTCAATCCCAATACATACGCCCAGAAAGTGGGGACTGATTTCATAAGGAACCATCGTGTCCTCGGCATTGATTTCGCGTCGGTTCACATCTATGCAGACTCCTGGTAAAATTTTCCCAGATAAACAAATTCAGCCTATCCGATTCAAACTCTGGTAACTTGACCTGCTCTTTCATTGTTTTGATTGTAGGATATCGCAGACCATTTCGGATGCTCACATCCAATTCACAAAATCGTGGATGCAAGCTCACATAGACGACGCGGAGCAGTACCTCGGGATGCCGGTCCTGTTTGCAGAATTTGGAGTATCTGCGAACGATCCGGGATACAACTCCTCATTCAGGGAGACACTCATTAGCACTGTTTACAAAACCTTGCTGGAATCCACGAGGGAGGGGGGTGCCGGTAGCGGAAGCCTGCTGTGGCAACTCTTCCCGGATGGGACAGATTACATGGACGATGGGTATGCGATCGTCCTGTCGAAATCCCCCTCTACCTCGAACATCATATCACTTCATTCCACAAGGATGGCCATCTTCAACTCGCGATGCTTGTGGAAATGCAAATGGGGGTGCAAGAAACAGAATCTGCTCGAGACCATCTTGTTCGACGCCGACACGGCTGAATATTAAACAGTCTTGTGCGTACATTGAGGGTCGAATCTTCTAAGTCTTGTAACATGAGCGCAATCATGATGGCCAATGACAGCATAATTAGCCGATGATCTTGTACTACACAACATTGCATGATAAGAACACGCACTTAGTTCTGGAGGAAAGATGCAGGCGCCTTTTAGTGACAAAAATTATGTGCCACAAATCGCGACGTCATCTGTGGATCAACTGTTTAGAATGTAAGTCCGAAGTATGAGAATCCCAGTAAGAAGGTGGCTGTGAAAGCACACTAGGCGAAGGTTTGCGGACAAAATAATTACCAAGCGTCGGGGCTATCAGGCAACGAGCGTCAATGAGGTGATCAAGCGACAGTCAACTGGATGAGTATGGCATAAGTTTAGTCTAGTATAAATAATTGTTCTTAGGCATTGTATACGGACACCTTTCTATAGACAGATATATAGTCTTTTTTATCTTTAAGCGTTCCAACGTTCAAGCATCCATTGCTCCTTCCGAAGATATCGTCGATGACATTAAGTGTTTCTCTGTCCGCCGCCTTCTCATCTCTTTTTTTATTCATACAACGACCACACAATGAACCTCCGAGTACCAGTTGCTCGTAGTGTAAGCGATTTCCGACGTGTTTGGATCCTGTGAGTACCAGTTGCTTGTCTAGTAGTCGCTTTCGGAGCGAACAATGGCTTGACATAAGTGAATCCTGTGAAGGGTTCCCGCCGGGACTCGGCCCAGCAGCGGAACAGTCGACAATAGGCATGTCAGTCCGGCGCCTTCTCGAAGTTGGCGATGCATAGCGTCGTCTCATCAACTTCAGGGCAGAAACTCGGCTTGATCTGCTTTTAAACTTTTAATATATGCTTTCCCTTTTAACTGTAAACCAAAGTGTTTAAACTTTAGAACCGTTGGCCGCCTGACCCAATTCAAATTTGAAATCAATCTAACACTCCCATAAAAGCACTCCAGTCGACACCACCCCTTCAAACTCAATCAACAAACAATGACCATCCTCCAACAATGCCCTCTGCCATCAGCTGCGGCCACAACCTCCTCCTGCGTCCACATAATCCAACATTCTAAATCAAACGGGCGAAGGCCTCTCCAGCCTGTAAACTCAGTCCGCTCGGGGACGAATGTCGAGGCTGCTACTTCAGCCGGGAAGGGCATCACGAACGCGAAACTGGTCAAACCCCTGCTTTCCAGCGGTGAGCTCGGGAAGGAGAATGAGGACCGGCGAGGTACCCGAGGTGGTGGTGAGGCGAAGGCTCCTATGGTCAGGGAGATGGAGGAGGTGCAGGGGATGGGGAGCGCATTGTCGCTGGAGGAGGAGCTGATGGCAGTGAGGAAGAAGATGGAGAGGACGAGGATCGATAGGGAGAGAACAGAAAGATTGCTGGACGAGAGATCGGCTGCTCTAGACGCCAAGATAAGGGAGTTGGATGAGATGGGAGAGGTCCAGAAGTTGCTCGAGATGGAGGTCGATTGCCTATACCGGCTGAAGCAGCTGAAGTCCACTTTCGCCTCGGTGAGCAAACAATGAGCCAGGAATCACAGTAGGCATTGGTTCAATTTGATTGATGGTTATACCATAACCTAGAACTTGGTAACAGAAAGTGGCTCCCATGAAGTCGCTTAGAGAAATGGAGCATAATAGGAAGAGCGAAGCCGGATCCGAAGCTGCATCACGGGTGAAGTTTAATCCTTTTTCTTTTATTAACATAATAAGCACCATTATAATCATAAGCATTGGTTATTGATGTTAAGTTTTTGTTTACCAACAGGAGATTAAACTGGAGGAGAGTCCCAGAAGTTCTGTTGCTTCAGCCAGGAGCATATCAGTAGAGTAATTAAATAAACGACATTGTTTTCTTTTCAATTTCACACTCTCCTAAAAGTATATCAGATGTGATTTGCTCCTGGAAATTGATCTCCAGCAGTTTCTATATGGCACGAATGGATTCCCTTACAATCCCTGATATCCGTTATGCAACAAACTCAAAAGATGTGGTCATGCAAAGGGGTCAGCTGAACGCATTAACCTAATGTTCGGTGGTGCCTAATGGCATCGTCCAGACCAATCAATTAAATGCCTAGAATCACAATAGTGCGATACACAGGTTCAGTGCAGAAGCAACAATCCTACTGTCAACCAAACCTACAGGTACTGATCCCATATGCAGTACAGTGGTTGGGAGACGGAGGGCATACCCGGATTCCGTCGATAAATCAAAACCACTTCATCACCCTAGAAAATGGGCTGCAGCAGGAATCAGCAGAACTTCCAGTGGTTGTTGCAGTTTACACAAGTTACAAAGGTTGTCATGGGCTCGTCGGCACTCCTGGTTTGCAACTGGTAGTAAGTGGTTTTTCGTTGACCACAGCGACCACACTTGAATTGATCAGTGGTAGCCTTTGGTGGCCCACCACGCTGGCAGTCGAATAGGGCCTTCTCTTTGATCTGGTTATTTTCTCGTTGCCTTTGATCACTGGCCATTTCATCTGGGGTCATCGTGATAAGCTTATCTGGCTTAACCTGCCCGAGAAGGACTTTCCTTCTAAAGTCTGGGTTGTTGGGGTCCTTCAAGTTGAACATTATGGATCTGTACTTGAACTTCTGATTTCCATTGGAACGACCCATCTTCTCAAACATAGTGGACTCAACCGTGACAGCGACGCGGATTGGATCACATGCATTAACTTCATCCCTGAAGTATTCGTCGGCCTCACTGACAACCTTAGCAAAGGCCTCTGCTAGGAGCTCTCGGATTTTATCACGGACAGGGTCATTACACTTTACCATTGAAGTCAACTTTGGGGGAGCAATAGACTTATGCGAGGATTGCTTGATGCTAGACGCCGGTTTATCTTCCTTGGATGACCGTTCAACCTTCACAGCCTTCTCAGCCACTCCTGTGTTTCTATCCACAGAATTCTTATGAACTTTACCATGACCAGACTGTGAAGCAGCACCACTAATCTTTATGTCACCATTACGCACTTTCTCAGCATTACCCTTTTCTGCACTGAAATTGCCATCGACCTTGTTAGCGCATGCCTTCAAACCCTTCTCAACTTTGATGCTATTCGCTCTCTCCATTTTTGGTGACATCTTGTCGTCGAGGCTGGAAGTCTTCTTATTTTGGGTTGTCTCTTCAATGACGATCTTTTTCCAAATTTCAAGCACTTCAGAAGCCAGTTTTTTAATAGATTCAATGGGATGTTTTGTCAGATGCCGAAGACGTTTTCCAACCTGAAAATATTGTCAATAAAAATTCCTTAAATTCTATTGAATAACCTGAGCAAGCAGAGAATGCCCCAACTGATTATGCATTAAGGTGCAGCACATTTAAAATAATTTCTACATTCGCTGTTGTTTGCAAAGAAGTTAGACGGCAAGCAAAACTGTTAAAATACAGACTACTAATTCTTCTCCCAACTGAATTAGATAATCATTAGTGGGATGATCCATTTGCCAAAAGCCTTGTATAAGTTACTCACATGAATAAAACATACTCCATCCATTCAAGTTACCCGGCTGACAAGTAAAATATACCATTATCACATGAACCAACTTAAAAATGCCCAGAGTGCACACATAACGACATTCTGTTCTTAACTACATTCAATACCATGAGGTCCAATACTATGAATGGGATACACCTTTCCAGACCAAAAGCTGTCGCACAGAACAACAATTCATCCACCAACCCGACACAAGCAGACACATATATTCTGTCATTATCAAGTCAAAAGTATTCAACATGGAACAAAAGGATCTTCAATAAATCACCATAACCAGCCATCTGAGATCCATCAGAAACCACAAGCCTCGCCCATGTCACCCCTGTCCTGTCTAAACCCACTTAAGAAACAACCAAAATCAATTCAAACACTTCAAAGGTCTAGGGATTCCACTCCAACAGAATCACCCAACTCCATGCTCCATATAAGTCCCAAACTGAGCATTCTTTCCAAATTCCCAATTTGCAAAAGCAATTCTGACAGCACCGAAGCTACAGTCCCAGAAACAGCTCATTCCCCAATACCAGCCACAGGCACGCCTTATCATTGCAGAAAACCCAAAAGTCCCTATACTGATCCTCCGGACGATTAGTCATCCCCATCCCCTAACAATATCAAGGAACCTAAAAAGGACTCAATAATCCTTCCCAAACAGATCCCCCTCAGCACCTTCTCCAATCACGACCAATACAACGCCCTCCAAAGACCTTTTCAACATAAATTACACGGAGAGGATAATCACCTGAGTGGCAACGAGGGCGTCGTACGACACTGGGAATCCCTTGAGCCGCTTCAGCGCGTCAACGCACCTCGAGACCTCAGCCCCATCGTCTCGGGGGGATCCGCCCGCAGTTGCGGCCGCGTCGGCAGCCTTCTTCGCCCGCTCGAAGATCTCCAACAGCTCTCTCTCCATGGCGACGACAGAGGATTCCGGCCGTTGTCGTACCCTAAACCCAACCGCCAACGAGGACGAAGCGGTCAAAATTCGGCGTCGGAAAGCGATCCCCTGGGGGCAGATTCTGGGTAATATCTCCGAGAGACGACGGAGGAACCCCGATCGTTGCGAAGGCAGAGGGAGGGGGCGGCGAAGGTAACGGGAACGACGTCGTTCTTGGGTTATGGGGGAAGGGGGGGGGGGTTGGAGGTTCGAACGACGTCGTCCGGATTAGATTTAGGGTTATGGTTTGGGCCCATTAACTCCAACATATGCAACCTTCATTTAACTCCTTTTTATTAGGCCCAATCTAATGGTTTGTCGTGTAGTGAGGGAAAAGGCACGAGTGACGAATTTGTGATGACGAGTCGTTGCCGACGACATCTCTCCCCTCCCTTCCAAATTCCGCCGGACCTCGTCAAAACTGGCGGCCCTTTCACTTCTAGACTAAAAGCAAAACCACAGTACTAAAAAGATTCCCTTTAATAGCAAGTCGTGAATTTATTTATTGATTAGGATATATGACGAAAATGATATGCAATTGGAATCTTAGAGGCGAGACGGGCAGACAAGTCGAGATTATTAGGTGGATTAAAAGGCTTTATACGACTGTAATGTTTTAAATACGACCGCCGATTATATTCAAACCCGAAATCCCTTGGGCAATTTCCTAAATACAATTGATTTCATTTTAAACATACTTGCACGAGATATAAATAAATTTTCCGGTGATGGTTGGAGCGTAGGATTGAAAATTCACTTTTGTACGAGATGGTTCAAACTATATTAAGAATTTATTTGGCTTTCTTAAATTTAAAATTTACAAAATAATATATTTAAAGAAAGAATATAATAATATAATCCGGAACGAAAAGGTCTGACACGTTTTGGTACGTGCAGAGTGTCTGCATCAAGATCTTTCATTTTCTATTATTGTTATTCCCTTTAAAACACGAAACTAATAATTGATGTTGATGATGATGATATGATGATGATGATGATGGAAGCTTCTCCTTTTTCTTCCTCAGCCCCAATATGTTTTGTACGCTTATTCATCGTCAACAGCAACCAAAACCTCAAAAGAAAAACTCACATTTGTGTAATAAACGAGACAAGTTGCATTAAAAAAAAAAAATGAAGGTCTCTCCCCAAGGAGGCGTCCCTTCAGGCCGCACAAGGGCGATTGAGAATCTCATCCACGGCCACGGTCATGCCAAGGAGCTCGAGGACATCTTAGCCTCCGCCCGCAACAACCCCGACTGGGATGGCGAGCTAGCACGGGATCTGGCCGAGAAGGTGCGGAGGTCATTTGACGACACCGTCTCGGAGTTGATGATCCAGGGGTTTGAGCTCGAGGAGCTGGAAGGTCTGCGTCATCGTCCCCCGAAGAGGGGCGGGAGGAGGTAAACGGCTGAAATCCTCACAACTAAATCTTAAAATCAGTTCATATTAAGATTAAAAGCAAGTCTCGTGCTTGTTTGTGCCCCCTGATGATTAGATCTGGAGGGGATTTTATGATTTCGTTTAACCTTTGGGAACTCTTTCGTTTGATATTCTTGTTTTGGGTTGATGTTCTGATTTATGCAGAAGCAACGGCAAGACGAGGACGGAATTCTCCCCGGGCATTAATGCCGACGACGGCCATCAATGGCGGAAATACGGGCAAAAATCGATCCATGGCGCCACCCACCCTAGGTACGAACTTGGTTTGGTTCTTCCCTAATTATTCTAGTTGCCAGTAGCTAGCTAATCAAGATGTATTTTGTTATTAAGTATTTGGGGTTAAGTTAATGTTTTTGTGAACAGGCACTACTTCAGGTGTACCCACAAAATCGGCCAGGGATGCCTGGCCACGAAACAAGTCCAAAAGGTCTCCGACAATCCGATAACCTTCCGTTCAGTTTACCGAGGCCACCACACTTGCAACGATGACCGCTGTCCCAAAACCCCCGACGATCGTCCTAGGAGGAACGACCACGATAGCAACAACGACTCGTCAGTCTTGCTCAGCTTCGAACATGGCAGCAGGATCGACTCTGCTCCACTGAAGAAGGAAGAAACCGGCGAGGATTTCTTCGGAAACAAAGGGGCTGCACTCTTCGTGTCCTCAGCACCTTCCGACAACAACTGTTGCGGCTTATTTGGCCCTCAAGGGGACATCACT
This sequence comes from Melastoma candidum, assembly GCA_023653495.1. Taxonomy (NCBI): domain Eukaryota; kingdom Viridiplantae; phylum Streptophyta; class Magnoliopsida; order Myrtales; family Melastomataceae; genus Melastoma; species Melastoma candidum. Next base: position 13,364,116 of record CM042887.1, on the reverse strand, counting down.
GCGTCCGCCAGCCACCACGGCGGCTACCTGAATATGATGATGGGTTGGGAAGATGCGGAGAATTTCATGCTCGACTACGGTTCTCCTAGCGGCCGCGGCTGCGACCAATTCTAAAGAAAAATACCATCTTACCCGGGTCGAGAATTACTACAAACCAAGGAAGCGGCTAACGGTACGTGCACGTAACCGTTACGTTGTTTACTAATTAATACTAAGGAAAAGTAGTAAATTTTACTAAAAGTTGACCGTTACTAACGAAGTCAACGCGAAAGTAGTAAAAAAAGTAGTAAATTTTACTACTTTTCGGTCAACCTTTAGTAAAGTCAACGCAAAGGTAGTAAAAAAGTATGTAAATTTTACTACTTTTGTACTGTTCACGCCAGTTCAATTTTACTACTTCTGCGCTGACTTTACTAAAACATTTCCATTAGTAACGTCAACGCAGATGTAGTAAAAAAAGTAGTAAAATTTACTCCTTATTTTACAACTTCTGCGTTGACTTTACGAAATTTTTTCGTATTTTAGTAAAGTCAAACCAGTTGTAGTAAAAAAAGGAGTAAAATTTACTACTTTTTTTACTACATCTGCGTTGACGTTACTAACGGAAATGTTTTAGTAAAGTCAGCGCAATGTTAGTAAAAAAGGTAGTAAATTAAGTAGTAACGGTTTACTAATTCCGGCGGTTTTGTTAGTAAAAAGCTCTTCCTCTTAGTAATTTTTACTAATTTTGAGCCCTTTTTACTAAAAAAAGTAGTAATCAGTTACTAAAAAATGAAGTCGTTTACGAACAAATTTACTACTTTCAACAGTAATCCCGAACCTAACACCGATCCTATTTATGTTGTGAAATTACCTCTCTACCCTAGTTACTACACTTGTTACTAATTTACTAAACATATTACTAATTTTGTTATCATTCTGTTGAACTGCGTAAATATTACTAATGTAATTACTAATTATGAGGTGTATTAGTCGTAAAATTTACTAACGTTCAGAAACTCTCATCCACATTTAATATAATATTGGTAAAGCAATTGTCGTTGGATTTGGGTTTCCTGGCTACACGTCGCCCCCGATTTCCTGCTGCAGGTCGTGTGCTACCCAGATCTTCAGTTCGCCGTCGTCTTCAACCTAGAGACATTCCGCAGGTCATCCTCCGAGATCTTCGGCCGGAGGCCATCGTCCGAGGTCTTCGGCATCGTCCCTCCTCTTCGCCAGCAGCTGGAATTTGCTGGTCATCTTCTTCCGCCCCAGCTGGTTCGACAGGGGAGTGTTGTAGGGCTGCAGCTGGTTGATCTGGTTGGGATTGTGTTGGTTTTCGGGTTTGGGTCGTCGTTGGTGGGAAGAAATGAAAAGTGTATTGAAAGCGGAGAAGTCGAGATTCGGTGAAGAACATGATGTTGATCTTGCATTTATTATTCATCATCCTTAATGTATTGATAACCTTTCATCATTACTGTGAATGTAGGTGACCATGATGTTCAGCACTTCTTCAATATAATCAGTGATATGAACGAAGAACAGATGTTGAATATGTGTTTTAGTACTGCCGAAGAAGTTGAAGAGTTCATTAAAATGTATGCAATGGTTCATGGGTTTTCTGTTCGGAAAAGAGATCGGCAGAAATTAAGAAACGGTGAATGCGTGATGAGAAAGTGGGTTTGTTCAAGGGAAGGCGGGTGTTCCGATGTTCCTATGTTGACAGCGAGAAGTCGGGTTCGTGCATCTGTGAAGAATGGTTGTAAGTGTTTCTTTAAAGCGAGAGTGGAGGTTAATGGGCAATGGAGTTTCGTCGCAATTAAGTTGGAACACAATCATGACATGGTGAGCGAATGTCTGTCATATTTTATGCGAGATAGGCGGCAAGTTTGCGACGAAGATATGACATTTGTCCGTCGAATGCTTGACGTTGGTTTTAGACAGTGTGATATTATGCGACTAGTAGTACACGCATCTGGTGGACACTCACGTGCCGGTTTCCTATTGAAGGACCTAAATAACCGGAAGTTGAAGGAAGACTCTGCTGGGGTGGCTGGTCGTTGTGATTCAGTCCTTGCATATCTCCTATGTAGGAGGAACAGTGACAGTGGTATGGCGTTCAAATCACATGTGGAAAATAATGAAGTGACACGCATATATTGGGCGGACAGTACCTCAATCACTGATTACCAATCATTCGGCGACGTCGTAGCACTAGACTCAACGTTCAAGACAAACAATTATGGAATGCAAATGGTGATCATCGTCGGGGTCAATCATCACCATCAAACTACCGTGTTTGGGTCTGCCTTGATGAGTTATGAAACCATTGCGGACTACGCTTGGCTCCTACGTACTCATACACAGACAATGGGAGGAAAACATCCGGTCAGCGTGGTCACTGACGCGGACAAAGCGATGATTGCTTCAGTGAGAGAAGTATGGCCATTGTCAAGGCATAGGTTATGTCTCTGGCATTTTAGTCGGAATATCAATTGTCGTGTACAGGACCCTGGAATGCGAGCTCGTCTTTCGTCATTCATGTACAATAGTAGACCAAGTGAGGAAGTTGAAGAAGAGTGGTCGTCTTTACTTAGCCATACAGGATCCATAAGCGTTAGATGGCTACAACAAATTTATGCATGCCGACATATGTGGTGGCAAACGTATCTTCATGGTCATTTCTGGGCAGAACTTAGAAGCACTCAACGATGCGAACGAATGCATCGTTACATGAAGGGATATGTCGACAGCAAACATAAACTGCATGACTTCGTTAACAATTTCGAGCGCGCAGTTGCTGATCTTCGTCACAAGCAATACGAAGAGGACTTCAAATCAGTGCATAAGGCATTCAGGCCAAGTACGATGTTGCGTCGACTTGAGGAGGATGCAAGTCAGTTGTACACCCTCAGTTCTTTCCGTAGAGTTCAGTCAGAAATGAAAAAGGAAGCTCGTTTCTATGTGGAAGATTTAGTCGACGGGAATATAGCGAGGGTATACAGTATTTCGTGTTATGACGGCGAGCGTCGATGCGTGCAAGTGTCATCTGCAAAACAAAATGTCCAACTCAGCTGTAGCTGCTTACATTATGAGACATTTGGTTTTCCGTGTGCACACCTCTTCCACGTGATGAAAGTTGAAGGATTCTTCACCATACCAAAGCATCTAGTCAATAAGAGGTGGACAAAGTTAGCAAAATGTGGAAATCCTGAAGTTGCATCTGGCTGTGAATACGGGGTGGACATCAATAGTTTACGACAAGGTATTCTCCTGACCGCATGCCGGCGTATGTGTTTTCTTGCTGGTTCATCAGAAAAAGCATTTCGGATGCTGCAAAAAAAGATTCTGTCACTAACGTTGGAGTTGGAGAGTAGTACTGTGGAAAATGAAGACGTAAGAAGTATTGATGATCGCGTCACATTTAATTTCGGTAACCAGCTTAAAGAGTATGTCTTTCACGGTATGAATGAAGAAACGTGCACGGGTCCCTCTGAACGGGGTTATGATCGGGGCAACAATAACGAGAAACGACGAAATGTATGTAGTGAAACTTCTTCCGGATCAGGCGAGGATATGCGTTGCGAAGATAACTCCGTTTATGGTCAGTGGAATATGTACCCTTAATTGGAAATTTCGACAGCATAACTGCAGATTTTGGACAAAGCCACTACCTGTTCATTCACTTACAAAAGGTACATATGTCAAAATGACTTTTCCATAAAAAAGTCTACATGTTTCAGTATTTGTACTTCATTTGACCAGGTTGGTAGCTATTACAACAAAAGGGCTACAGAAAGTGTGGCACAAGTTGACGTCAACGTAACCTACATGGTGATGCTAGTTGATGCTACTGCCATGTACTGGATGCATGTCATCATTCCTTTGTCTATCGACCTGCAACCCATGTTGAAGCGTCACTGCTATCTGGCTTCTTACTCTTCTTCTTGGCATCATCTTTAAGTTTCTGCTGTACTCTTTTCTTAACCTCATTCCCAGGCCATTTGATCATGCTAACAACGAGCCTCAACCTGTCAGCAATGCCTACGGTCTAAACCGCACATACAATATTGCATGTAATGAAAGCTGTTAGTGCAAACATAAGAGAGAACATCATATCCAGAATTCAGCCATGCCTCAAATCCAACACAGGTAAGTCAGTAATGCTCTGTCCTGATTTCATGCACTTACCACTTCCTCAGCACGTAATGGGGGTTCGGCCAATGTCATGAATTTCATGACATATATTCCACATTCTGTCCTGCAGACCCAGCAATTCATAATTTCTTTAACGCCTGCAACCACTTCATTATGTTTAAAATGTAATCGGGAAGCGGGCGTTTCACGTACTCATTCCCGGCGGCCATCTGGTCGGGGACGTTCGGCGGATAATTAATTTTCCAGCTGCAAATGTCTGGTAATTGATACCCCTTTGCCTTGGATTTCACACGATTCTCTTCCATAACGACGCTTAGGAGCTTTAATACACGATGATGAAGCTGTGCTCTACCCCCGACGTTGGACAGTTTTTTGTACATTGTGTCCATTATGAGGACCTCTTCTGTCCTGAATGACACAATCTGTAATGCCCAATGTGATTCCGCGACACATAGCGGTATGAAAATCTGCATACGGGCAGGATGCATGTCACTGGGAAGAAACGAAGAACATGGCATTGTACGTACATTAACAAATGTACGTACAGTCGAGAGATAGGGACGAAGATAGCTACATGGAGGGGGTGCTTACCCATTGCACTTCCTGGTTCTTCCCAATGTGAGACTTGAAGTGCGCGTATAAGGCTGCGGCATTACCTTTGGTTATGATGGGCATTTTGGAAGCACTATACTGCGTCGATGCAAGATTCTGAGATCGGCTGTTGGTTAGATCAGGCTACCGTAATGACAGACCATGGAATTCATGTTTATGAGCACTTACCCCTAACCAACTTGGAAGGTACCAAATCCTTTTTTTTTCGGGATCCATGCTACTTTGAAGTATAACGGCGTGGAAGTCTATAATCTGCAACAACGAATAGTGGCGCATACACTCTTATGTGTTACTCCTAATTTAAGGATAGTAATTGAAGAGGTAAGCTTACATCGCTGTCTATCCATCTTCGTGGCAAAAGGGATAGCATCGCATGCCTATTAACATGTGCGGACTCGGTCATACAAAGACATTCACTGCAACAAATAATATCCAAGCCAACACGTTCAACAAACTTAAACAGTATCCCAATATCCCAATACCCGAAGACAGTGACACTAACCTATTGTCTCGGTCCTCATTCCAAGCATACTCAATGACAGACCATTGAGCCGGTGAAAATGTTTTCAGCTCAGTAACGGGCACATCCACTGGGAAGTATTTTTGCAGTGCCTAATAATCACAAATTACAACAATCCATAAACCTATTAATCGTCATCATGGTCACAGTCGAGTCACGAGGAGTGGGTATGCTGCAGTCCATTTATACCTCAGGGATGGACGACCGTCCACGCTTTCTTGTCCTTGTTACCGGCTTAGGCGGCACAAATGGACTGCGGTTAAATGAGGACGGCTTCCTGTCTGCCGTCCGACGCGTGGTCTTTCTATTGAAGACAGCCGTTGTCGATGACCCACTTTCCTGTGATACATAGTGCAGGTTACATTAACCTCAGAGTAATCGATCATGTTAACAAAAAAAATTTGCTCATACGTCACCTTCAAATGCACTTCAACCGCTTCTCCAACCACTTCCGGATCATCATCCATGGGATGCTCTGCATCGACATTCACTTGAGAGGTAGGAACAATATCAGGTGGTGCACGACATTCATCTCCAGTCAAATCCTTCTCCTCTGCTGTTCCTGTGGGTGTTCCCGTGCCTTCCTCATTCAGTGCCGCTTCTTCCACTACCTTCTCCTTTCCTTTGTTCCATTGGTGGAAAATGTTTACACCCTCCTCGGATTTAGTTAGGCTGAAGTCAGATTCAGACGCAATGTTACACCTCACTGCATCCGGAGGATCCAGCATTGCCGATAGTTTATCCAGGGCTCGCGCAAGTTGTGCTTCACGCGGGTCGGAGTACTCATGGGAGCCTTCTGGCAAATTATGTCGCTTCTGAGGAGGATGATACGGGACCAGGCTCTTCTCCGACATCATACTGGAGCCTACCTCGACAATAGGAATACTGGTGTCCCTGACTGGCACACCGTCGTCTGTAGGTTGAGAAATCGGCTTCGACACATGTTCAGCCGGGTTCACATCAGCCATTTGACGTGTGAGTCCTTCATCAACACCCTCGAATGCATGATCTTCCTTTTCGCCTCCTACCACCTTCTCCTCAGACTTACCACGATCTTCTTGCATAACGGGATGACCTTCTCGATGTCTTTCTCGTCTAAGTTCTCTTAGAATAAATCCCAATTTGCGGACGATGTGCTCATTAGTAGCGTGGAGTCTCATAACAGAAAGTTCCACGTTCTGCTTAGAATATAATGCCGATAATCAGTAATTGAAAATCAAGTAGATAAACCAACTGATAAACACATACAGAGCACACCACGAAATGAAGGCTACCTTTAGACGACGCAGCAGCACATCCATCTGCCCACATTGGGTCGCAGGGTCCACTTCTTCGTCGGCGTTACTTTCAACCTCGCGGGATTCCTGTAAAGGGACACAATCAGAATATGACCCGACGACATGTCAAAATTGACCAAGTACACATGCAGTAGGCGGGATAATCGTACAAGTTCAGCAAGATCAGCATTTGCAACTCGGAATATGGCCTTCAGCCGGTCATCGTCCCAATCCTGGCATAAAGGAGTATTCAAGCTCGCAGTTCTTGACGTGCTCTCCTCCAATGACTTCTTGCAAGCGTAAAACATCTGGTGGATTAAAAACAGTATCATCAACACAAGCACTAGTTGACATTAATAATTACAACCTAAACACAGTGAATAAGCAACACACACAGCTAGATAAACCTAAACATTCTCACCAGCAGGAGATGCACACAGCCTCCTATATACTTTGCATGATGTCCTTTGAAGGCCCTCACTTGGCTACATAGAGTATCGACCACATGAGTGGCCCAGTCAAACTTGCAGATGGAGCTGACGTCGCGTGTCGCGAGCAGGTACTCCTTGTCGATGTCGAACGCCGTCGTGGGACACAAATATGATCCTAGTATGAATAATACAACCTCCACTTTCCATACGTCGTCGGCCTGCTCTCTTCTCATCATGCTACTTTCCACGGACTTAAGAGAAATCTTACCCCTCTTCAGATGCGTTTTCAGCTCCTCATGGACGGTATCCATGTGTCCGCTAAACGGGACACATACTTTCGTAGCCGGAACGCCAAACACCGCCTCCACATCCGAAGAGAGCATTCGATGTTCCACACCGTCGATGACCATAACCCTCTTAACAGGGTCGAACAACTTAAGAAGACACTTCAAGGCGTTGTGATGGACTTGCCGACTTGCCAGATGCAGTAGCCCTTCAAATCCTAGATCAGAAAGCGCAGCTCTCTTGGCATCGTTAAAAGTATTCAGCACAGCTAACAACTTTCGCGGACTACACCTTGTATAAAGATAATCCTGTAACAATATATCCGCGAACACCTCAGTAATAGAATCAGGAATACTGCCAACAGTCACAACAAATGGTCATCATCATTACCTTCGGTTTTCGGACACCCTTGTCCTTCCCCTTTTGAGCCGAAGCTGGAGTGTTACCTTCAATTCCACCTTCTCCAGGGTCATAACCCGTTGCCTCATGTGAATAATCTCCAACCAAATCAGCAAAATCTCCGTCCATATCTGCACTTCCAAAATCTCAGTCACGGTTCACATTGCAGCCCAAATGCATATCAAATTAAAACGAAATGAACATCGGACCCCACTCCAACTACACGCCCAGAAAACAAACCAAATTCAAAGCATAACACGAAGGAAATGAAAAGCCAAAGCAGATCAATACCGAACCAACGCAAACCGAACCAAATCAAATCAGATTGTGCTTTCACCAGACTCTACCATAACAAGCAAACAATTCCCACTCCCAGGTACACACTTACCGGAACAGACCCAGACCAACTTCCACCCAAGCATGGGCCAACTAAGCACGAGCACCCACGAACAACAACTCACGTCGATGATACGGGAGACGGCCAAGACCCACACCCAAACAAATGACGACGCCCACCCCTAACCCAAACCCTAATGACACGCGAATACAGGGCACGCCAAGCGGAAGCGGGGTAACTTCCAGCCCGCGGCGAACTCCATCGGCAACGCTACGGTCGGCGACCTCCATCGCCCACGCCACGGACGGCGGCCGGAAGGGAACGCGCAGCAGGAAGGGACGATCGCCGGGAACCTACCAATGCAAAGAACGGAAACCCGACGCCAAGTAAAACCCAAGTACGACCCAAATCAGCACGACCCAAGCACGACCCAAATCAGTAACAACGATAACCACCACCCACACCCAAACAAACGACTCCCACCGCCGACCCGAACCCTAATCAAACGCGACAACACGTACTGCAAACCGGAAGCGGGGGAACTTGCAGGAAAGCCGATGGCGAAGTTGATCCGGAACACCACTAACGGCGGCTGGAAAGGGAAGCGCACGACGGAGGCGACGGCGGCCGGAAAGGGAAGCTCGGTTACGAAGGCTACGAAACAAATGACTACTTCGGTCCTCCAAAATTAGTAACAAGTGTAGTAACTAGGGTAGAGAGGTAATTTCACAACATAAATAGGATCGGTGTTAGGTTCGGGATTACTGTTGAAAGTAGTAAATTTGTTCGTAAACGACTTCATTTTTTAGTAACTGATTACTACTTTTTTTAGTAAAAAGGGCTCAAAATTAGTAAAAATTACTAAGAGGAAGAGCTTTTTACTAACAAAACCGCCGGAATTAGTAAACCGTTACTACTTAATTTACTACCTTTTTTACTAACATTGCGCTGACTTTACTAAAACATTTCCGTTAGTAACGTCAACGCAGATGTAGTAAAAAAAGTAGTAAATTTTACTCCTTTTTTTACTACAACTGGTTTGACTTTACTAAAATACGAAAAAATTTCGTAAAGTCAACGCAGAAGTTGTAAAATAAGGAGTAAATTTTACTACTTTTTTTACTACATCTGCGTTGACGTTACTAATGGAAATGTTTTAGTAAAGTCAGCGCAGAAGTAGTAAAATTGAACTGGCGTGAACAGTACAAAAGTAGTAAAATTTACATACTTTTTTACTACCTTTGCGTTGACTTTACTAAAGGTTGACCGAAAAGTAGTAAAATTTACTACTTTTTTTACTACTTTCGCGTTGACTTCGTTAGTAACGGTCAACTTTTAGTAAAATTTACTACTTTTCCTTAGTATTAATTAGTAAACAACGTAACGGTTACGTGCACGTACCGTTAGCCGCTTCCTACAAACCAATTGTGTCACATGTAAATACATCTGATGCTGTGACAAGATCACGCACTTTTGCATGAGGAGTTATTTTGAAATAACTTTTAGTACAATGGCCATGTGGGTCTTCTTTTTGTTTGTTTGTCGCTTTGTTAGCAACTTGTTAAGATAGGATTCATTGTCTTTTCGAGAGATTGTCCGATGATGATGAAGATATATCGATGCTGCATCATTTTCTCGCTACCAAAACGTGAAAAGGGGAGTTATGAAATAGGGGGAGTTTTTTAAATTAATGATAGAAACACGAAGAAGCTCGGCGTCTTTAATACCGAGTTATATCGTTCTAGGAGATAGAATTTAGTATTACTAAAAAATGTCGGAAATACCGATTTCGAATGGAGACTTGAAAGAATTCTTTTGTTAAAAGTGTCAGTTTGGGATTGAAATCGATCTTTGAAATTCTAACTTCTTTAACTTTTTTTGCGAAATCGATATTAAAAATGTCGTATTATTGTATTATTTTCGAAATTCGAAAATACCACCGAAGAGAAAAAAAAAACATTAAAAAATAAAAATATATATATATAAAAAAAAAGTACTGACTCCTCCCACTAAACTCCCTCCCCATTTTCTCTCTCTATCTCTCTCAGGAAGTCTCTGATAAGCGATCGAACCCCAGAGACAAAAAAACCATCGATTCCCCGTCCTTGGATCCGTTCCCAATCGAGACCCAGAAATGGGTTTCCTCGGATTCCCCTCGAGGAGGAAGAAAGCTGCGATCCTGGCGGGTTTCCTGTTGTCTTCCATCTGGGCTTTCCTAGGGACCGAAGCCTCTATACACAACTACTACACGGAAGGGTTCGTCTCCCTCTCCGATGCCTTCTTCTTCCATGGCGGAAGTGAAGGTCTCCACGCCTCCAAGGTCCTCGATTCATCGGATAGCTCCTCATCGTCTTCTTCGCCGACCACAGGGAGGTCCTTCATAAGGTACTCGGAAAGATCGGCGATACTTCTAGGGGAATGAATTGGACTTACTTGTTAGGATTTCTTGGGTTTTCGGCGCTGATAATTTGTGGCCTTCTGGTTGCGGTTATGTGGGAAGAATCAATTGGGGTTTGCAGAATATGTATTCTCGCTGGTTCGGCTTGAGGACCTGATGCCTGTCTGGTTTTGGTTCTTAATGGGATGATTTGTGTTTCTGGAAGTGAGCCTTTGGGGAGGAAGAGTTACCGACCTTTTTGTGCCTTTTTTTTTTTGGGGGGGGGATGTTAGGGATATATATCCTAGGGTATTATCTGTCTTAGTAGCCTACTCGTGGACCTTTTTTTCTTATAGTGTTTGATCGGTTTCATTTAAGATGCTTTGGTTTGTGTCTATACTGTGTTCTTCTTCTTGTAGAAGAATGTTTTATTTACTCCCTGTTTCTTTCTGTAAACTTCTGTAGTTTTGATGATGTCAAGTTCATAAGGACCAAAGAGTCTGCAGATGAACAACATGGGATGCAGGCAAACACTGGATTGGTGGAGGCCATCATACTCGATGTGAAAGATCGAAACAGGATTGGGGGTTCCTATTTACAATCAGACAAATTGTGTTGCACCCCCGAGTTGGATGAAAAGGGGTCTTGTAAATTAGGGGAAGTCATCATTCAGCGGAACCCGGATAACCCCGAATGGCCCAAGCGCATCAAGACCTATTTCTCTGGGAAACAGAGAGAGGCAAAGATGGATTCTCAATCTGTGGATATCAATTCTACTGGGATGTACTACCTATATTTCATGTTTTGTGATCCACAGCTGAAAGGTACCTTAATCAAAGGCAGGACGTTGTGGAAAAATCCGGATGGTTACCTGCCGGGTAAAATGGCTCCTTTGATGGTATTTTTTGGCATCATGTCCTTGGCCTATTTGGGACTTGGACTAATATGGTTCCTTAAGTTTGTTCAGAACTGGAAGGATGTCATACAACTGCACTACCACATAACTGCAGTTATTGCTCTTGGAATGTGTGAAATGGCTCTCTGGTACTTTGAATATGCAAACCTGAATGTTACTGGTCAAAGACCGAGGGATGTAACAACGTGGGCCGTGAGTGTTTCTGCTGTTAAGAAGACGTTGTCTCGTCTCCTTTTGCTGGTCGTATCAATGGGTTATGGAGTAGTGAAGCCAACCCTTGGTGGCATAACTTTCAAAGTACTGCTACTTGGAGTGTCTTATCTGGTTGCATCAGAGTCCTATGGACTAGTAGAACATCTTGGAAACATCAATGACTTCTCTGGGAAAACAACATTGTTTCTGGTTCTGCCAGTTACAGTATTGGATACTTGTTTCATATTGTGGATCTTTTCATCTCTCTCGAAAACACTGGAGCAGCTTCAGGTAGTCACTGGTTCCCCTCTTCATTTTTCTTTCTTTTACCGTAATTTCATTCCTCAATTCATGTAAATTGATCCAAAGTGCAGCCCATTTTAGTCTGTCAAAATTGACGTTGAAATCCTACTGCATCCCTGACCTTCTACATTTGTGGTGTTCAATCAACGCATAGATGAAGAGAAACATGGCCAAACTCGACCTTTACCGAAGATTTACCAATTCCCTTGCTGTTTCTGTGCTACTTTCTATAGCCTGGATTGGCTTTGAGGTACTTGTTGGTTTGTCACTCTGAGAAACAAATCTCATAATTATGCTGTTAGATATTTCTGCAGCTACTTTTCATTGTAAGTTTTCTGCATGGCTTCTCGATGTTGCCCTACTTAGTTGTGGAATAGGTTCGAAGGATTATGCTTCTTCATATGATTTGCTAAAATCAGTCTTCCAACTGCATTTGCTTCAGTTGTACTTCAACGCTACCGATCCTTTGAGTGAGCTTTGGCAAGTTTACTGGATCATTCCAGCATTCTGGATTCTTCTCGCATATGCCCTTCTTGTGGTCATCTGCATCCTGTGGTCCCCTTCACGCAATCCGACGAGGTAACTAATACCCTTCTAATTCTGTAACATTTCCCTACACGACGACTATGATCCTAAATATACAACACTGTTTACCAGATATGCTTACTTGGAGGAGACTGAAGATGTCGAGGAGGGTGTTTCTTTAACTAACACTAGCGTGATGGCTGTGGAAAGTGTTGGAAAAGTCGTGCCTGATCTCGAGGAAGATAAGCGGGAGTAGACGGCTACTGATGCTGATACATTCTGGTAAGAAGGAGACGCGGACAATTGTTTCCTACATTTCCTTGCTTCGAAGGCACACCGAGATTCTCCTGATCACGTCGCATTAGATACTTATCCCAGAGAAGAGCGATAAGAACGGTAGGGATGTGGATACTCGGGCTTTATGCCCCCTCTTTTTCTTTCTTGTTAATATCTTTGAGCCGGTGGAATGGCGTTGATAGGTCCGCTTCCGAACAGTAAGATGTTTTACTGTGGAGACGAACAAAATCATTAACTTTTCGGACCTGCTCTTGCCCAATCCGTGGGACAGTTTTTGCCATAGTACTGTTTCTGTCAAATGGGTTGTATGGACGGGACTGTCATGTAAAAACTAACGGATGGTCTAACAAGCTTACAATATGTTCGAACATGGGACTGAGTTTGGAAAAACAATGAAAATTTCACAAGCTGGTCCTCATTGTGCAACTGGTTGCCCCTCGAAGCTTGTTCCTCTTTCGAATTCTTCTCCCTTATTCGGACCGACGATGGTGATGTAGATGATATTCGAAATCTCAACCTGCTTAGACCCTTTTCATCTCAGAGTTCTTGTCCATGGAATGACATCGATGACCATGGTGGTGATGGTGCCTGATTGCTGGCCTTTCCACCTGGAAGACTGCTGTTCTCACCCATCATCTACGAGTTTCGTATCATCTACCAGTCTCGTTTCTGACAAGAAAATGAATAGAAGAACGACAATTGTAAAGAAATCGTCTAGTTTTAACCTTCGTTTGATTAAATCCTTCATTTCAGCCTTTTCTTTCACCTTTAAAACAGTAGTCAATTATCCCCCTCAACACAAAATACAGGTGAGTCGTGGCTTCTTTAATTCCCGATGGACCAAAAATGAATTCAAACCAAAGAGTCTTTTCTCCCCGACACAACAACGTGGTCTCTATACCCACAAAACTTTTGACTCCTCAACTTTTCAAATATTTGTTTTTTCTTCCCTACAATCGTCTCATCTCATGGGCATCATTTATTCCTGCCTACTTTTTATCCCAAGGAGTCCCTTCTCCTCCACCCCTTCACGCTATGTATTCAAATTCCCACAACTAGAAAAACATAAGCCATCGATTTGAATTGAATGCGGTTCCCCCCCACCAATGAAGTTTCACCTTTGTCATAACGTGGGTATATGGTCATGTTTAGATGTGGGGGGTGGTCCTGTTGTTATCTTCATAAGCCCTGACCAAATCTTAACTACTAATTGGGTTCGGTAACATTCTGAGTTTGTTAAATTCCTTTGATCATATTGAAACACTTCCCTCCTCCCACCTTACGGTTTTACTCCGGAGACAATGGCTACCTTCAACGTTGTCAAGGTCGTCTCCGCCCTCGTCCTCCTCGAGGTCATCGCGTCCGGCGCCACCGTCTCTCTGCAGCACATCTCGTGCAACGTGGTGATGCAGAACCTCGTGTCGTGCGTGCCTTAGGTTCTCAATGGGGGTCAGTTGAACTCCGCATGCTGCGGTGGGATCCGCTCGCTCTACAATGCGGTCAAGAGCACCAAGGACAGGCAGGATGCATGCGGGTGCCTGAAGCTCCCCTCGATGGATCCCTGCGTGGAACGATTCGTACTCTCGATGGAGCTCCCCTCCACGGGGGAGAAATGCCGCGGAAAACGACTGACAAACCCATAAATGGATGTTGGGTCTGGCCCGTTTAAGCCTAATAAAGACTGAACCAGTTGTGAGGCTGGCTCAGCTGGCGCTGCAAAGGCGGAGAGATGCTGCTCAAGAGTTGGGGCCTCCGCCTTCCCTGACCGAAATATTGTAAAAGAAGACAATTGTAAAAATTATGGGAACCTCGACGCTCTGTGTCACGGTCGGAGCGATGCTCCCCCCTATCAAAAAATACATAACTTTTTTACTTTGACGTAAAAATGAGTTCAAGCTATATATATATATATATATATATTTAATTTACTCTTACTTTGACTTTGTAATAGTTATTTTGACTTGTAGACCTAAAGCTTATTTAAATTCAGAATATTTAGATGTTCAAATTTCGAATTTGAACCGTAAATTTCGTAATACGAAAAACAAAATTCCTGAAGTTCGAAAATTTTCAAAATTCGGACACAGGTATCGGTGATTGTAATTTTGGGCCTGGGCCTGGTCCTCGATTCAGATGAATTGGGCTTCTTCATAATGTTTGGGCCTGTCAACCAAGGAGCGCAATAACGGATAAAAGACAACATATTCGGGAAAATCTCATCCGTCGATGCGGTTTGGTGAATCATCAGGGATCCAACGGTGGATATTGATAGTCCAAGAAACCATTCAAACCCCATGGTTTTAAGTAAGTTTTTTTTTTCTTCGGTGACTTTGACCAGAAGGAAATTGGATCTGCCGCTGCCACCACAGCCTTTTTCTCCCCTCCATTCGTTTTCTTTTTATTCAAATTTTATATCTTTTTTTTTTTAAAATAAAATCCCCCTCGTTTATTTATTTTTCCTATAAACTTGAATTATTTAAAGATACCCGGGGGGGGGGGTGTTCCAGTTGAGTTGCTGTTTTTAGAAACCCGACTTTTGACCCGCATAAACAATTTAGCAATCCAAGACGAACAGAGTCACAGCTATCAAACACCCACCCCAACCACAAATAAATACAAAATTAATTACTAAAAATTATAATAAAATAAAAAAAGTATTTTTTACTAATATTTTTTGGGGGTGGGGAAGTTTATTCTATTTGGGTTGGTTTGACCCACTCGATTGTGGATCATCATCGTCGGTCATTTGTGTGGTTAAAAATCGCACCGTATTTTTCCATTCAAAATAATTTGTTTATTCAAACAAAAAATTAATATCGGCTCCTGTCCTGTTCTGTTACTTTAATACTTTCTTCTTCTTCGTCTGATTCTTCTCCCTTTCTTGTTCTTCCCCCCCTGTCCCACAGGTTTTCCCCTTATTTGACCGTGAGAAGGAAAAAAAAAAAAAAGAGGAACAGTATCAACAGCTTCCGGCGATCACCGATTCCCTTTTTAACCCCATCCCCCACCCAATTCCCTTGTTGAATTCGCTCCGTATCTGCCTCTTTTTTGTTCTCCCCCCCCCCCCCCTTTCCTTCCACTTTCTTCTGAATCCTGTGATTCATTGTTGCCCCCCCCCCAGAAGTTTTTTGGTTCCTTTGTTTTGGAGTAACTTTTCAGGTTAGTTTTTTGCTATTGAACTCCTTGCTACGTGTCTTTCTGCGTGTTTTCTTGTGAAGGCGGAACCTTTTGTTGTTGGTGGATCGGCTATTCGAGAGGGTGTTTTGGGTCCAACGTTGTTTGTGGAGGGGTTGTTCTGGTGGATTTAGGGGGTACGATGTTGTCGTGTTTGGTTCTGCCCATTGTACCGTGATTAGTAGGGGTTATTTTTTTTTTTGGGTAGTCTCTGGGGATTTGCGTACTTCTTCTGGCGATTCCTAATTCCCCCAGGTGGGATATTAGTTAAACTAAGTTATGTGTTCGGATCCTGTTCGACGGAATGCCTGTGTTGTGAATGAGTGCATGCTGGACTTGCCTGTTGTTGTTTATGAGAGGTGTGGGGTAACTCTACGATTTTCTCATGATAGGTGCGTAGAGACTGCATTGTGACCGAGATCGTCGAGAATGGGGTGTTTTACCGTGTTGAAGAGCAAGAAGAAGAAATTCGATCAACCGCCCAATTATGCAAAGTACCAAAGCTTCAAGGAACAAGAGCCGATGGTGCTACCCGAGCCTCAAGTTCATACACGGTCCCTTCAGTCCGCTCCCCCTAGTTTTAAGATGAGAGTAAACGCTGTTCAACCAGCGAATAGGGTCGTGAACAACCGGTTGCGGGTGTTGTCTGCACCTTCGACCCTCGACGTGGCCGAACAGGACGTGTGCTCCTCCATGGAGGTCGACGACTACGAAGATTCTAGGTTTCATCCTTCTTCAAGGGAGCAGAGATCCGCTAGCCCCCAGCCTCTCCCATTACCTTCTCCTCAGGGTGGTTCAGTATTGAAAGCTATGGGAAGCTTCAAATCTGTGCCCGGTAGTGGAAGTGTGCCATTATACACATCTGGGCCGTTGCCTTTGCCGGTTTCCGGGACTCTTAAGAACTTCTCGTCCGAGGAAATTTCTGCTGCTTGCCATAATTTCTCCTCTGATCGTTGCCTTTCCGAGGGGTTTTCTTCCATTATGTACAGAGCCTCTTTTGGCGATGAAAACACGGGCACTAGGAAGTTCGAAGCCACCGTTACTCGCCTCCAGACATCCTCTCAGGTACTTTGGTTTTCTTGCAACTTTCAGTCTTATAATTAATTACAAAATTTGCATAGTTGCTTTGTTCTTACCGAATTTTCATCGGCTTACTTGTAGGGGATCAAGGAATTTGTGAGCGACGCCAATACTCTTGCGTCGTTGCAACACCCGAATCTGTGTAAACTGTTGGGATATCATGCCCGTGACAGTTCTGACCTAAGGGCGTTAGTTTACGAGAAGCTACACCATGGAAGCCTGGACAGGCTTTTACATGAGAGATCGGACGGTCCTCTTATCGATTGGAACACGAGAATGAAGGTCGCCTTGTGCGCGGCTCAAGGCCTAGCTTTCTTACACGAAGAAGGCCCGTTCCAGGTGCGAGAGGGCTGCATTGTTGTTCCTCAATTTGATCTTGTCCGTAACTGAATGATACGAGTATTGGGAGAAGTTTTTGTTTGCTGATAGTGGAATTCCATTTGGCAGGCTATGTTCAATGAATTTTCGACGGCCAATATACAAATCGACAAGGATTTCAATGCCAAGCTATCCGGATATGGGTGCGTTGGGCAAATCCCTGAGCCAGAAACGTCCAGCAGTTCCGTTGTAAGTCTTCTGTGTGTATTATAACAATTCAGTTGCCTCAAGATTTGTTTCTTCAATATTAGAGATTTCGGTTTTGTGTGGGTGTTAGTGCTGACTGTTGGTCGGCGTTGTGTGCCCTCAGGCGTTGGCGAGTGTCTCTGTTGAAATGTTGGAGAGGGGACTGCTGACCCCGAAGAGCAATGTCTGGAGCTTTGGAATCGTTCTTCTCGAACTGCTGACCGGTCGGAAAAACCTCGATAATCGTTACCCCAAGGAAGAAAGGAACCTGGTCAAGTGGAGTCGCCCATTCCTAACAGATGATTGCCGGCTGTCCTTGATCATGGATCCCCAGCTCAAAGGACGGTTCCCCGGCAAAGCAGCTCGAACCATGGCCGACATAGCTCAGAAATGCCTCCAGAAAGAACCATCGGAGAGGCCCACGATGAGGGTCATAGTTGATCTCCTGAAGGTCATACAAGACATGAGACACTCCTGCAGATTCCCTCTGCAGGAACCCACTGCCATCACGGGAAAACACATGTCGAGGTCTCCAAGTATGAATGGAATCATAACCCCAGCGCCGAGATCGAGTTTCTCACCCTCACCGCCACCAAGGGGGCCGCCTCTGCCCCCTGTTGTAAAAGTATTACCCAGTTTACCAACATGGATTCCTCCTCCTCAAGTATGTTCCTCCATCATCTCGATCGCTGAATTGAACCGCAATGAAGGCCGTCCACCGGTGACAGTGGCAACAGCTAGGAGATCTAGCATCGAAGGGTTTTAAGTGTCCATCAGTGTTCGATGGTTATGGCGTTTGTATGTGATTAATGCTGTATGTATAGATTAAGTGCGGTTCTGGGCGTCATCCCCTAGATGATTGGTGGAAGAGGATACTGATTTTGTAGATGTAGTGTGATTAGTCCTTAATCATCTTAATATAACATGAACTTCTGTCCGAACGACCATCCTGAACGACACACAATAAACCGAAACTCGAGACTGGCTTGAACATTGGCCAAACGCTATTAAACTCACTCTGCGATCCTGAACTAAAGGCCCCGAATTCGACTGAAGGCGGCCCCGAATTCGACTGACGGCCTTGGTAGGATGAACTCCTACTTTGGCATGGGCGAACCGAGTTTCTGCCCCAGCTTAAGTACTTTCGTTGTCATCACATCCTGGCTGATGTTGTTCATCCGACCCAGAATGGGCTTGAGGAGCTTCTTGAGAACTGACCTGCTCTGACAGACTTCCTCCGAGGAGGATTACCCGGTTGAGGGGCACCTCAAATTAGACATGCTCGAAACGGTGTAGAAGAAGGCTGTGGCTGTCGCCGAGGAGCAGTCCTCATTCGTCTGTGGCCCGGGGAGAATTCCTTGAAGTTAAGAATGAGAGTGCAATGATGGCTGTACTGTTGTGGGTGGTGGCTGTTATGTTTTTGCTGTTCTATTAGTGCGATTTCGATTTCAACCGACTCTTTCTTCTGTTGGATTTCAGTTGGAACTCTAACTCATTCTTCAAGTCTTGCATTGCGAGCTGTTTTATTTTCTGAGGCAGCGAGTAGGAGATCCCGTGCAACTGCTGCCTGAAGTGGCTGGATTGGTGCCCTTGACCACGAGAGCAAACAGAGCTGCCGCAGATGTGCCGCAAACAGCTGCCCATAGCAATTTAGGCGATTGTTATTGTTTGATGCCAGTCATGATCATCCACATATTCTCAGATTTTTATTCCATTTTATTTTGTTAAATGTGCAGCTCCCGCCATGGGAAACTACCCCGTTCCTCCTCCTGGATCCCGGCGCTGCCAACATGGATTCCTCTTTCTCAAGGTGTTCCTTGTTGCCTTATAGATTCGACCCGCATCGATGGCAGTAGACCGGTGGCAGTGGAAACAGCTTGAAGAGCTAGTGTCTAACGGTTTTAACAATCGTTCTGTTCTATGGCTCTGGTGTTTGGATGCGATTACTTCTGTAATGTATAGATGAAGCCTGATTTGCGGGTGTCGCTCCCTCAGATGATTAGTGGAAGAGATCTGCTAATTTTGTAGATATGGTGTGATTAGTACTTCAATCTCTTTTACTACAACATAAGATCCTGAGTACTTTGAAGAGTGATGCACACTGAACCATAACTCGCAGGCCCGCCGAAAATATCAACAGAATGCCACTGAAAAACTACCTGCAAACACAAACTATGCTCGCAGTGATCGACTGAAGGCCTTGGAATATGAACACTTAGTCAGCCTAGGGACACCGAGCTCCCTTCCGACTTTAGTGCTCACGCTGTTATCACCGCTGCTGCTGCTCTTCCGACCCAGTACGGGCCTGAACAGCCTCTTTAGCGCCCGGCGGAGCCCAGAAGCCGCCCTGCCACCACGGCAGCTTCTCTTGGAGTGCGCCACCATATGCACCGGTGGCGGTGGGGCATGGGGAGCCTGAGAGCAACCCGGTTCGGACAGGCTTCTTCCAAGGAGGATGACCTGGCTGAGGTGCACCTCGAATGAGTTGCGCTCGAAACTGTCGAGGAGCTGGCTGCGGTTGTCGTGGAGGTCAGCCCTGGCCGTGGAGGCAAATCGTTCGGACAGCTTCATGGATTAGTGGTGGGATGATTGATTAATCATTACAGAGTGTTAAAAAGCAAAACTTACACGAAATGAGGAGGGGGGAATGGAATAAAGCAAAAAACATATGCTTTTGTTTGTCTCAAGGAAAGGATCAAAGGGAATTCTAATACCAGGTAAGTTCTTAGGGTGACATTATATGTTGACATGCCCGATTTCTGCCTCCCTTTTCCCTTTGACATGCCAAGGTTAAGCGAAAAGAACATTATGTGAGTCATTACTGTTAATCCGAGGAGCATTGGATTAACTCCAGGATGTTGACGACCTCGCTCATGTCCGGCCTTTTTGACTGCACCTGGGACGCGCATATGAGTCCCAGCTTGATCACCGGGATTACCTCCTCCGACGGGAACATTCCCTGGAGTTTCCCATCCACGCAGCTCCCTGCTTTACCCTCCTCCAGTGCTCCCCTCACCATCTCACAGAGCACGACTACGTCGTCCTCCATGTACTCCACCGGCCTCCTCCCTGTCATGACCTCGAGGACTAGGATCCCAAACCCGTAGACATCGTACTTCTCCGTGATCCTAACCGTGCGGCATGCGAACTCGGGCGCCATGTACCCCAGCGCGCTCTGGACCTTGCTGCTGAGAACACACCTGTCTAGGTCGGGCAATAACTGAATGAGGCCAAAGTCCCCAATCTTCGGGTTACCCGAACCGTCTAGCAGCACTTTGGTCGATTTAAGGTTGTAGTGGACTATCCCCATCTCATGCAAGTAGGACAGTCCTCTTGCCATCCCGAGAATAATCTCGAACCTCTACTGCCACGACAGGCAGCACGTGTCCCCGGTTTTTGTATTGTGAAGACATTTGTGCGAGCTTCCCGCCGGAACGAATTCGTAAATCAGGAGGTGCAGTAATAGCCTTCCAGTGTCACGAGATTCGGATGCCTGATATTTCCAAACACTCTCACCTCCTTTTCGAATTCGCCCTGAGACTTTATCAAGCTTGAGATCGTTAGCTTCTTGATTGCGACCGATCTGTTTTCTCTGAGGGCCGTTCTGTAAACAATCCCAAAACCACCCCGCCCGAGCTCCGAGTCCTTCCTAAGCATACCTTGGGCACCAGTCACAAAACTTGCACTGCCCTCAAACATGAACAGTTTTCCATGGTTCGGGTCATTCATGGATTCACTGAGATCTCCCTCACCAGATAATGCACGTGCTACCGCAGATGAACGTGCAATGGACAATCTGAAGTGGATGTTGAGGAAAGTGATGATCATCACTCCGAAAATGATAAAACCGGCAGCAGCAATTGCGACTAGCGCAGACACGCTTAGTACGATCCTCTTGCGCTGGCAATTATGTGAAGAGGAAGTATTGGCCGTGACAGGAGAATTCGGGTTAAGCACAATGGGCTTAGGGTGGACTGCTGGGCATGACCTGTTCACGACGGAGCCACAAAACCATGGGTTTCCTGAGACGGAAGATTCATCGATAGTGTCGAAGAAACCTCCCATCGGCAACTCGCCCTCGAGATGGTTGTGGGAAACATTAAAATAAACCAAACCAGATAGATTGGTCAATTCCTTAGGCAAGCTTCCGGAGAGACTATTCAATGAGAAGTCCACGACTCGCAGATCATTCAGGTTTCCAATCGCCGGCGGAACCGTGCCAGTTAGATTATTGTGTGATAAAATCCTACATGGACAAAAGACGGAACGTTCAAGCACAAAATCAATACATACAGTTTAGTCTGCAAATGATCCGACATACAGTATCTGGAGATCGGAGCATCTGCCGATTTCGTGAGGAATCGAACCTTCCAAGTGGTTGTTACTCATATCGATTCTCTTGATGGTCGATAAGTTCCCAATGCTTCTTGGGATGTTGCTGGAAAACAAGTCCCAGACATGTTCAAGCACTCCAAGCCGAGAATACCGCCGATATCAGCTGGTATCTTACTGGTGAAATTGTTCGATGATATGTCCAAAAGCACAATGATTATTTGAGAAATAGGCATCATGATGGCAGTCCGTTCTTTGATTTCCGTCTCCGATATGGCGACCTGTTGAATTGTGGCCGAGTAGCCAAAAAGGAAAAGTACCCCTTATGGAATTTCGGCTCACGTCAAGACTCGACAGGTTAATGCAATCTGCCATGGGCTCCGGAGGATTTCCACCTATGATGTTCATGGAAAGGTTCAGGTGCGTCAGCGACGGCATGCTACTGATCGACTCCGGGATCTCTCCAGAAAACCGGTTCGCAGACAAGTTAAGGCTCTGGAGGCTGCGTAATTCGCCAATCCAATCAGGAACTTTGCCCGTGAGCGAATTCCCTCGTAAACTAAGGAAAGTACACGACCTGAGATTCCTCAACGATTCTGGAAGGTCACCGAGGAATGAATTCTCGCCCAAATCGAGCACCTTCAAATGCAGGCAACCTACGATGGCTTCTGGAACAGGTCCCCTGAAGTGGTTTCCCCGCAAATTCACCACCCGAACATCATCGAAGCTCCCGAACCCATCTTGAATCTCTCCCTCAAATAGATTACCTGAAAGATCAATCTACTGCAGCCCACTCAACAACCACATTCCGTCTGGTATTTTTCCAGACAGCATGTTTGTCGACAGGTTAACAGCCACTAACCTAGAGCAAGAACCTATAGAACCCAAAATATGGCCGGTGAGTCCATTCCCAGCAAAGTTAATCGATCCACATTGCCAGAACAACTGGTACGGGATCCCACCCGTCAAGTTGTTCTCACTGAAGTCAATAACCACGAGCGATCCAATACTCGTGAGATTGGGATTGATGGCCCCTCTAAAACCATTCCTCGCCAGAGACAAAGTCCTCAGAAACCGCAGCCGCAGGAATCCCCTGTCAATATGCCCAGATAGGCTAAACCCATCAAGCACGATCTCGGTGACACGGTTGGACTCCTTGGGATCACACCCGACACCGTCCCAGCCGCAGGCGCTATCGTCGTCCTCATTCCATGAAGCGAGCCTATTTCCAGGGTCTCGCACCCCGGCCTTGAACACGATCAGCCCCAGGACATCATTGTTGAGAACCGGATCAACCGACAGGGTCGTGACCGGAACAAATGCGAGGAAAACAAAGGCAGTGAGTAACATCTGGACCGACTGCTACAAACAACCGCTGAAGAAATCAAACGAACAGGAGGAAGATGCAGAGGATGAAATCACATTTGAAAGAAACAGGGGACGAGGCATGAAGAAGAAACAGGGGAAGAGCATGTGGGAGTGATGGTGATGATCACGATTTTTAAAAAGCAGAGCACTTTTTGGTCGCTCATTTCTTCCCTTTTCCATATTTCCACTGTCACTCTGTCTGCCTCCCCCCCCTCCCCAATCCGTTTCTCTTTTAATTAATAAAACAAAGAGACAAACTTGAAACAAACGCATTAACACACCCAAGTTTAAACACAGAGAGTGATAATCATGACCACTGATGAGAGGTGTGTGTGATCTTTGCTCGAGAAGGTGAAGGAGAGGGAGCAAGACTTCCATTTCAAGGGCACCCCATCTCAGTTGCTAATAATCAACGTCCAGTGTCAGTTTGAGTCGATCTAACAGAGTAAGAGTAGTAGTAGTAGTAGAAGAGGAGAAGGAGCAAGTTCGAGCTTCCCAGAACAAGCCAGCACTGCAAGAATCCACCTCCAGACAAATAAAGATTTGCAATTATTAATTGTTTTTAACTGTCTGTAATATCATAACAACCCAAGACAGTAAATGTTGGATGCGCCTAAACATTTTATTTAATCATGTATATATGTATGTATATAAAAAGGCTTGTGAACTGCTGAGCTCGTATAAATCGAAGTCGAGTTATGTAACTACTACTGGCATTCTCAAGGACGCCCTAAAAGGCCGAGTCAGTCGATCCAAATTATTGCCACTCAGAGCTCGTATTAAGGCCAATGTATGCAATCCCCATATACACCGGGGGATGGAGCGCGAACCTATGACCGCGGAAAATTGACCTCGACCTGATTTACATGAAATAAGAAGGCAAATATGTGAAATTTTATACTCGAGTGAACGAAAGAAAAGGAACTATCAAAACTGCAGAGGCAAATCAATTCATAAGGAAGGGTATATTCATATATCCCATCCAACACTATAAATCTGGTACAACGTTGCAGATAAAAGACCACTTACTGCGTCATGTTACTTGTACCCTTTTGCATCGCCCTGTTTTACATTTCAAAAGGGTCAAATACCATAGACTCAAAATCACAGTACTCTGCAAAGGAAGATCGATATTTGCAATATTGTCCTGCCATCAGCCATCGTTATTCACCAAGCATTCATCCGTTTCAATGTCTACGAGTACATTGTTCGTATCTTTGTCAATAAGAAGGAAGGAACATTGTCGATGAAACCTTTTCAGCAGACGATAAAAAGCCATTAACTATCGTAACCCCCAGCTCTCTCCGTCCCCTTGCATGTCCGTGGTAAGGATTGATGTTTCTGGATTACCCGTCGCCGATTCCCACCGTTTTACTGTAATCAACGCTAACTGTCTTAAAAGTTCGAACTTATAAAAATATGACATACTATATATTTTTCATTTTTAACGAATCTTTCCTAGGCAAATAAAGTCGTACTATTTTGTATCGGATGACATTGTTAGAGTAGCCAAATCGAAGGGATGGATGCTGCACCGGGTTATACTATTTATCCACGTATAATGATTTGTTTTTATCGTAAATAAATTATTATTTTCCTAATAAATTTTTCATTGTGGTTCATATTTTATTCTTTAATAAGAGGGAAAATATTTAATGACATAACAAATTATATAATGAATAATTATTACAACTCTTTCGAAACAAGAACTGCACTGACGGTAACAACAGCACCAAGGCAGGCGGCCGCCCGAAATCTCAGTTGCGCCTGTCAAAGGCTCACCGCCGGTCAAAGGTGTGGTCTCCGGCATCCGAGACTCTCCCAAACACTGTTGATTCGGTGCGTATCGTAGCTTTGAGAGGAGGACAAGCGTGCATCTTCGAGGGAGTCTTTAGTGGAGACTGTAAGCTCAGAAATATTAAAATTTTGTCTGCAAGGATAATTCCAGCCTAATATATAAATATAGATATATCTAAAAATAAAAATACAATCAATACAGTAAATACAACAAATCTGGCTACATAATATTTTCCATAATTTGTGTTGATATTGTGGCAAGTCTGGCTACATAATATTTTCCATAATTTGTGTTGATATTGTGGCACTGATTTCGCTAACATCCCCCCTCAAACTCAAGGTGGGATTTGTAGATACCAACTTGAGTTTGCACCGATTAGGAAGATGAGACTGGTAAATATATGGGCGGTTTGATTATCGGAAGAAATAGAGACAAGCCGCCTTGAGTAACATGTTGACGTATGAAGTGACAATCAATCTCAATGTGCTTAGTGCGCTCATGGAAAACATCACTATGAGGGATTTAGATTGCACTTCTATTAAAGTTGTCGGAGATGAATGATTGATGCCCATATCTGCTAATAACCATCTCAACCGTAAAAGTTCAGCCGTTGCATCGGCAAGAGCACGATACTCTGATTTTGTACTAGATCGAGCTGTATCCGTCTGTTTATTGCTTCGCTAAGAAATAAGAGAATCGCCCAAAAAGAAACAATACCCGGTTGTAGAGCGACGATCAGTGGGGTTACCAGCCTAGTCGGCATCAGAATAACCAGAAAGCACCAATGAAGTGTTAGAAGAAAAGTGAAGACCAAGAAAAAGAGTTCCTTTGATGTAGCGAAAAATCCGAAGCACGACTAAATAATGAGATGAGCGAGGTGCATGCATAAATTGGCTGACTAAGTGGATCGCATAAGCAATGTCGGGTCGAGTCACGGTAAGATATACTAGACTGCCAACAAGCTGACGATAAATCGTAGGATCATCTAAGGGAACGCCATCCAATGTGTTGGACTAAACCAGCCCAGGAGCAACTCAAGGCTACCAGCAGCCCTGGCCCCGAAATAGTTCGAGACAAAGCCCAAGACAAGACTTGCTGAATTGAGAATGCAGAAGTTGGAGGAGAGGAGATTTTTGGTATTTCAGCACATGTTCTGTTGCTGGGGTTTTGTATAAAGTGTACTGTGTGTCAATCGATAGTAATACTGATGTCCCTCTTGGTTATGTCTGGAATGCTACCAAACGTAGTAATGTAAATAGTTCTGTCTGGCACTCCAGGTTAGGCCATCCGAATGTTGATACTCTGTCTCGGGTTTTACACTCTTTAACAGATACAGATCGAGTTCCTCTACATCCTTTACCCTTTTGTCAAGCATGTGTTTTGAGCAAACATCATCAGCTCCCATTCCCTGTTTCCTCTTCGCGTGCTTCTCTCCCATTTCAGCTCATACATACCGATCTCTGGGGCCCTTCACCTGTACCTTCTACCACTGGAGATCGCTATTTCATTCTGTTTATTGACGATGCTACCCGGTTTACGTGGATTTACTTCCTCCACACCAAATCTCAAGCACTGGCAGCCTTTCTGCAGTTTCAGGCCTTAGTCCATACTCAATATCAATCTTCCATATCCACAGTTCGCTCTGATTGGGGCGGCGAGTTCAGATCCCTTCACACCCTCTTAACTAAACAAGGT
The DNA here is from genome assembly GCA_023653495.1 of Melastoma candidum. NCBI lineage: Eukaryota > Viridiplantae > Streptophyta > Magnoliopsida > Myrtales > Melastomataceae > Melastoma > Melastoma candidum. The sequence goes on along the minus strand of CM042887.1, from coordinate 13,337,497 downwards.
ATCTCACACCAAGTTTCATGTCCCTATACCCCGCAACAAAACGGTCGGGTTGAACGTAAGAATCGCCATGTGGTGGACATGGGACTCACCCTTCTTACTCATGCCAGTGTTCCGAAAGCATTCTGGCCATACGCTTTTCATGAAGCGGTGTCCCTGATCAACCTCCTTCCGTCAAGGGTCTTGAACTTTCTTTCTCCTGTGTTCCTTCTTACTAAAGTTGAACCTGACTATACGTCCTTGCGAATTTTTGGTTGTCGCTGTTTTCCTTTACTTCGTCCTTACTCCCACCATAAACTTGATTCACGATCCACCTCGTGCGTCTTCCTTGGTCGTAGTTCTTCCCACAAAGGTTATATCTGTCTTGATCCTGTCTCCAATAGGGTGTACATCTCTCGGCATGTCATCTTTGATGAACACACCTTTCCGTTCCAACATATCCCACAGTCCATTACCCCCCCCTCTTCCCAGTCCTGTCTTCCTGTTGTTATTTTTCCACCCTCAAGTACTATGCCAGCTTCATTCTCTCATTCCTCACCTCCTCTGCGTCCTACTGATTCGTCTGCATCACCTGTCACCAGTGCTGCTTCCTCTCCATCTCATGCACCGGAGCCAACAAGGCCACTTGAAATACCATCAACTTCTTTCAATATACACCCCATGACTACACGGTCAAAGGCTGGGATTTTTAAACCAAAAACATATCTCACCTGCACTTCCCACATCCCCTCTCTCATCCCATCTGAACCAAGAACCGTTGATGAGGCCCTTTCGACACCAATCTGGAAGGAGGCGATGAGAGTGGAATATGAGGCACTGCTGCGGAACGGGACTTGGACTCTTGTTCCAGCCAACTGTGGACAGAAGATAGTGGGTTGCAAGTGGGTCTTCAAAGTGAAAGTCCATTCCGATGGGTCGCTGGAACGGTGTAAAGCACGTCTGGTTGCGAAGGGTTTTCATCAAACGGCAGGAGTGGACTATAAAGAAACCTTTAGCCCGGTAGTGAAACATCAGACCATACGGGTTGTACTTAGCCTGGCTGTGTCCTGTGGTTGGCCTCTCCGCCAGTTGGATGTCCATAACGCCTTTCTTCACGGTGAGCTGTCGGAGACTGTCTACATGCAACAACCTCCGGGTTTTGAAGACTCTGCCTACCCGGCTCATGTTTGTCTACTTCAGAAAGCGTTGTATGGACTGAAGCAGAGCCCGAGGGCCTGGTATATGAAGCTTAGTACGTGCTTGGGACAGTGGGGGTTCGTTAACTCAGAAGCCGACGCATCCTTGTTCTATAAACGTACAGCATACGGTATTTTGGTTATCCTCGTGTATGTTGATGACATTATCGTCACGGGATCTGATTCTGCTGGTCTGGATGCGTTATTGCCACTGTTGAATAAGGAATTTGCTCTGAAAGATCTCGGAGAACTGTCCTATTTCCTTGGCTTTCAGGTTACTCGTCAGGACAGAGGAATTCACTTGTGCCAGGAGAAATACATTAAGGACCTTCTTGAGCGAGCACAGATGGCAGATTGCAGACCTGTTTCTACTCCCATGGCTTCCACTCGTACCTTGTCATTGTATGATGGAGAGGAGCTCCCCGATCCTACAGAATATCGAAGTATTGTGGGCGGACTACAGTATTGTACTAACACCAGACCTGACATATGCTTCGCTGTGAACAAGGTATGTCAATTTATGCATCGTCCGACCTCTACTCATTTTCAGGCGGTGAAACGTATCCTTAGGTATCTCAAGGGAACTGTCCAATATGGGGTCGTGTTCACTGCTGATGATTCGTTGGCCATATCCTGTTTCACGGACGCCGATTGGGCAAGTTGTCCGGATGATAGGAAAAGCACGAGTGGCTACTGTACATTTCTGGGACACAACCTGATATCCTGGGCCTCACATAAGCAGCGTGTAGTGTCTCGTTCAAGTACAGAAGCCGAATATCGAGCGTTGGCAGACGGAGCAGCTGAGGTGAGTTGGGTTCAGAAACTATTAGCAGAGCTGCAAGTCTTACAGGGCAAAACAGAGACTCCAACAGTACTCTGTGACAATATGAGCACTGTTCATCTTGCTGGGAATCCTATTTTGCATGCTCGCACTAAGCATGTTGAAATAGATTTCCATTTTGTAAGGGAAAAAGTCATGAATGGGAGTCTCAAAATATTGCATGTGGGATCCGAAGGGCAAGTAGCAGATCCTCTCACTAAAGTAATTCCAGTGCAGAAATTTTTAAGAGCTCGGTCATGGCTCACAGTGGTCAGCAGGGACAATTTTGTTCATTGGAAGAGTGAACAATTATGGGAGAATGTGGAGTCAGCAGATGAGCATGTAAGTAATGTCTGTACACTGGAACTAGCGAGTGATGTTTCTGGGCATGGGTTCAGTGCTGAAGGTATGGAGGCTGAGGCAAACAAGAAGGGTGAAGATATAGACCTGGCTAATAAGACAGTTCGAGTTGAGGGGAAGTGTTGGACTAAACCAGCCCAGGAGCAACTCAAGGCTACCAGCAGCCCTGGCCCCGAAATAGTTCGAGACAAAGCCCAAGACAAGACTTGCTGAATTGAGAATGCAGAAGTTGGAGGAGAGGAGATTTTTGGTATTTCAGCACATGTTCTGTTGCTGGGGTTTTGTATAAAGTGTACTGTGTGTCAATCGATAGTAATACAGTTTGTTACAGGGGTTTTTCCCTGCTTTCTTCTTCTTCTTCTTCTTCTTCTCCTTCTCCTACCTTCATTTTCTTTCTGCACAATGCCAGACTGATGCAAATCACTACCCTGAGTCACTTCACAATGGAGTCAACTTTGTGTTTGTTTCTAGAGGAGTAGATACAACTTTGCTATATGTAATTCCAACTAGAGAAATTAAATCAGAAGCATATATTTGTTTTTTTAGTAAGCAAATCAGAAATCAGAAGCATATTTTGCTTGAGACAAATAACACCCCTCAGTTGATTGTGAAAATTCAATCCGCAAGAAATAACTGAGATGACCAAGATCCTTCATCTCGAATTGTTTACTCAAATATTGTTGCAATTCAACTATGCTAGATGTATCATCCCCGGTAATAATCATATCATCGTAGAGTAAAAGAATAACAACTCCACGATCAGGAGTTGTTATTCCCAGATCCGGAGCCCTCTCTCGTGTGTGTTTCGACGTAATCGTAGTTAGCTTTGTCCGGCCGGCGTGGGATTTTCAACCGAGAAACACTCCCTCGACCTCTCTTCTCTCTCCCTGTTCCCTCGGTTATTTTTATCGGCATGAGTCCACTCACATGTAGTAGTTGTTGTTATTACTAAAAAGCTTCACTTGTACACGAACATATGATATATAAATACGCACCATATTTTGATACAATCATTTATGTAAGCATATTGGAGCCCACGCATTGCCTGAAGAACTCCAATTCAATGCACCCTGCGATCGAAACTCGAAACAAGCATTGGTACCGGAAGAAGCATGAAAATTATGCACCCGTAAAAGATTATAAATCGTTGTACCTGCTGCAGTCGATATTCGGGCTGATGCGGTACCCGATCCTGACGCCGCAGCGGGAAGAGAGGGAGTTCGCGCGACCAAAGTTGATTCCCCCCACGTGTGAGGAGGCCGACTTCAGGCAGCTGCAGATTGTCTGGCGATCGAGGGTGGTCTTAGCCGCGTTCGATAGTGCCTTGATGTGTCTGCAACACTTCCCGGTGAGCGGCGCCCTGGTCTGTAGGAACGAGAGGCAAGCAAACACGTTGGTGGTCACGTCGTTGCAAGTGAGGGTCGACTTGGCGAACTGTGTCGAGGTCAGCATTGTCACGACTACTGCGATCAGCACTACAAACTTAAACTTCACAATCGACATTGGGGAAATTATCGGGAGGGGGGGGGGGGGTCGATGTGAGGTAACCTCGACCAAGTCTGTCCAGTGGTTTATATCTTCACATTGGATCGAGTAGTTGGAACGAGTAGTTGGATCGAATTTAATATATAAATTTGTTTGTGGGTCACAAATTCAGGCGATACTGGTTTGAACGGTTCAACTTTCAATGTAAAAATAATAATAATGATGATGATGAGGAATTTGATGTTGAAATCTCAGCTACTCATTTCCTAAGTTGCATGAAATCGCTGGGAGTTGTCCGAATGATGTCCGGTTTGTGACATGTTCATGTGTTTGTCCCGAGGACGTTGTTGTCCCCTCGGTTGTTACGCAAGGATTTGCCTTCGTCCTCGATCACCCAGTTCACCAAATCCATGAATTCCTGGGCCAAGGCGATCAAGAAGGCGTCGGATTCTGTCGCCGCACCCAACTCGGTCCTCTCTATATTCTCCGAGATGCGCCGTGAATCCGTACCTACGGACTCCTTCTCCATCCTCTTCGTCGTGAAGTCGTGCACCCGATTACGGGACCCAGGCCTCGTACGTCACCTGCATTGCCACGCCTTCAAGGTCGGCCTCGGCGGACACGTCTACGTCGCGTCTTCGCTCCTCCATGCGTACGTGGTTGCCAGTTTCGTGGACGCGTGCAGACTGTTCGATGAAATTCCCGAGAGGAGCACGGTCACGTGGAACACGATGATTGCTGGCTATACGAGGGCCGGAGATGTCGCAAAGTCGAGGGAGCTGTTCGATGGGATGCCAATGCGGGATGTTGCCTCGTGGTCAGCGATGATCGCGGGATATGTGAACAACAATGATGGGGTGAGGGGATTGTTGCTGTTTAGGGAGATGATGTTGTCGGCGGCAGAGGAAGAACAGTTGGTGCCTGATCAGGCAACGGTGTGCTCAGCATTGACGGGGTGCGCCCGGATGGGGAAGATCGGGTTATTGCTCGGGAGGGCGATCCATGGTTATGTGGTTAGGAGCGTGTGGCAGCTGAACGTTGAGATCGGGACTGTGCTGGTAGACATGTATGCGAAGTGTGGGTCCTTGCAGGTTGCGCACCGTGTTTTCGAGGCTATGGAGGATAGGAACGTGATGACCTGGACAGCACTGATTTGCGGGTCATCCCAACATGGGTTTGGCAAGGAGGTGTTGCGGTTATTCGAGGTCATGCTGGACTTCGGGGTGAAGCCCAACGAGCTGACCTTCACCGGGGTCCTGAGCGCATGCATGAATTCAGGTTTGGTCGAGGAAGGGAAGATGTACTTCCGAATGATCCAGGAGAGCGGGCTTTCCCTGAAGGTTCACCACTACGGGTGCATGGTTGAGCTGTACGGTCGGATGGGTCTGCTGGAGGAAGCTCTCGAGATGATCGAGGGAATGAAGGTCGAGCCTAACGCCGTCGTCTGGGGATCGTACTTGTCTGCCTGCAGGCAGAATAAGCGGTTTGACATGGCCGAACGCGTGATCGACCGTGTGATGGGATTGATTAAGCCAGAGAATGACGGTGGTGTTTACAGTCTCATTTGCGATATCTACTTTCTGAGTGAGAAATGGGCTGACGCGGAGAGAGTCAGGCGACTCATGCTGGACCGGAAGGTGAGGAAAATCCGAGGATCGAGCTCCGTGGAGGGCGGCAGACGTTCACTATTAGGTCGCGGGGCTTCAAACAGAGACTCTTGTTCTCTCCGGTTATTCCCCGGTGAATCCAACTACAAGCTGCCAAGCTTGCGGGAGATAATTTTCAACAGCTAGTGACGCAGGGCTAGGCAACAACTTAAGATTAGTTTGGTGACCCAAAGTCAGTCAGTGTCTGATTCAACATAGTGGATAAGCAACGAGCAAGGCAGATTCAAAGTACGAGGAGTCCACGTAGGATAAGAGTGAGTTGTCCAAACTCCGACGTGGCGGAGGAGTTGGCCGCCCCAATAAATCTCTCCTCCCAACAACAAAAAAATCAGAGAGTTGATCATCAACCACGTCATCTCCTTCTCGTGTGTGCCTCCCTCCCTTTTATCTTCTTCCCTAACCTCCCCATACACACACACACACTCTACTACTCATCTCGCCCCTTCACATGCATTTGCAACCTTTTGCTATAGTAAATGAATAAAGCCCGCCATTGATTTATTGAGCAGGCAAACAACCCCTTCCCTCCCCTCTTCTTGCCTGTCTTGTATAAATAGCCCTCCATCATCACTTTGAATCATAATCCTCTCCCATTTCATATCCCTAGCATTGTTGAAGGAAGCTCCATCATGAAGTACATTGCAGATGTCGCTTGTTCCTGCAACCGCTCACCATTGTTTGTTGTTTCTCTGGTGCTCATTGTGAGCGTTGCTGCTTCTCTTGGCCGAGTTGTTCGCGGGGAGGATGCCACATGGCGGACTGCGCATGCCACGTTCTACGGGGGCAGCGATGCCTCTGGGACCATGGGTATGTGAAAAATGTGATGTGATTGGGTCTAAGGTTCCTTCTTGGGAAGCTTTGATTGCTTAAAATGATAGATGGGTTCGTTTTCAGGCGGTGCGTGCGGCTACGGGAACTTGTACAGCCAGGGGTACGGGACGAACACGGCAGCACTGAGCACGGCGCTGTTCAACGAGGGCCTAAGCTGTGGATCATGCTACGAGCTGCGATGCAATGGCGAACCCAGATGGTGCGTGTCGGGTGGGTCGATAACCGTGACGGCCACCAACTTCTGTCCCCCGAACTATGCCCTGGCAAATGACAATGGCGGTTGGTGCAATCCACCTCTCCAGCACTTCGACCTGGCTGAGCCCGCTTTCCTGCAGATCTCTCAGTACAAAGCCGGGATTGTCCCCGTAAGCTTCAGGAGGGTGCCTTGTGCCAAAAAAGGAGGCATAAGGTTCACTATCAACGGCAACACCTACTTTAACCTGGTATTGATTACCAACGTCGGTGGAGCAGGGGACGTTCATGCCGTGTCCATCAAAGGCTCGAGGACGACCTGGTTGCCGATGAGAAGGAACTGGGGGCAGAACTGGCAGAGCAATTCCCGCCTCGTCGGGCAGTCCCTCTCGTTCAAGGTCACGACCAGTGACGGCCGCACCGTCACCAGCCACGACGCCGTGCCTCCCACCTGGCAGTTTGGGCAAACCTTCCAGGGCGGCCAGTTCTAGTCCTAGCCAGCTCAGGTCGGCCCGTCACGCACTCACATTTCGAAAAGTTGGGTAGATAACCCGTTGGGAAAGCCCAATGGGCTGTCTTTTAGTGTAATGGGCCAGAGGCCCATAAGTGTATCGAATAGCTTATCCTTCTGGGCCGAACAAAACGATCCTTAATTCCAAAGATTCATCACACATATGCCCTAATTTAGAAGTTAACTTATGTTTCCATCATGTTTTCCATTTTTTTATTAATAAATTGCAAACAACCACCCAAAAAAAACCTCATTAATGACATTCAAGTCAAAACCCAAGAAGAGAAGGAGAGGAAAATATAAAAACGAAGAAGAACAAAGGAAGAAGCAAAAGGTAGCTAAAATATCATTCCCTAGGACTCCTTAATTCATTTCCTTACTTTAAGTATTTGAGAAAAACGAAATTATTTGAAAAAAAATTTTGGCAACTTCTCCATATGGGTTTTCATTTTTCTGCTTTTGGGTATTCATAACTTTTGGTTTCATTGGGATGGGAGTGGATTTGACTTTGTAACCAATGGCATGGGCACACAAAGGAATTAGTGCCACTTGGGGGAGGGAGTTTTGGGATACGATTTGATTTGAAGGTAGCAAAATTCGAGCTGCCCACTTCCATTGACAGCCAAAAGTATTTGACCCCACATTTTTGGCATTTAGCAATAAATAAAACAAATAATTAATTTCAATTTAGTCATGAGAATTTTGTGTTTTGAATTGGGTTGTGTGGGGAATAAAACATAAAGAGAACAAAAGCAATAAAGCTAAGGACAAAGGACAAGATTAAAAGGGAGACAATATTTTACGAGATTTTGATGTCGTCGCCTTACATGGGTACTTTAGGAGGAGATTAATAAGAATCCTTTGTTGTTTTTTCTCGTTGTACGTTCGGTTTCTGGAGTTTCACTGCGATTAATTTGGACTCGATCTGGATAAGACGCCTGATTACGATGAGTGAGTCTCCCAACAAAATTCTGGCTGCATACGGTAGATTTTGAACCGAAAACTCCTCGAGCAAATCCAAAAATACTATGTTGTTGTTGCTCATGAATCTCACTCCAATAATTGATAATATAAAATTGATGTATATCCTTGTCTTTGGCTGACAAAAAACCCTACATAAGCAGGCCAGTTGGTGATGTCCCAAAGCATTTAAAATGGATGGATCGTCAACCCATTCTTAAGAATGTAAAAAAGGACCATTTTTTTTAGTGGGGGGTGGGGAGGATCTGTTGTTGTTGCCTGTCGTGAATGGATATGATGATGTTAGAAGACTTATTTTATATACAGATTCAGAGTATTTGATTAATTCCTCTTTTATTTGTAGTGGGTACAGTTAAGTAGTACACAAATTGGATTGAAACAGTAGGATTCCGGATAAATTTTCATGTCATTATAATGAGTTTGACCTTTAGCCCCAATAATTTCATCTTCCTCACATTCTCAAACTCTCTCCCTTCTCTCTCTCTTTTCTTCTCTGTTCTTGTATTCCTCCTCGTACATTCTGGCACAAACAAACACAGCTAATGTATAAATCTTACAAGCTGATATATAAACACGAATGCCAGCACCTTTTTGCCGTCTCAAAGAGGAAGGGAACATTCTTCTTCTGCAGAATGATGATAACCCCACGAGAAGATGAGATGCACGTCCATTTTGTGAACAAGAACACCCCCCATTAATTGGGACCACTCGCCATAAGATGAGACGTCGACGACATTGCCGCGAAGATCCGACGCCAAGTGGAGTAACCCAACCGCGCTGTTACCGTAGTAGTAATCTTTGTTTTCGCTTTCTTACTAAACCGTCCCAGGACGTAATGACCTCTTCTTGGGGTGGTAAGAACTAAACTAAAAAGAGTATATGTCATTTGCATTTGACCTATAATTGTCTTATCCATCATCATCATCATCTTCTTCTTCTTCTTCTTCTTCTTCCTCCTTCCACCACTTGTTCCAATATATCTCCATCCCCCCATCAATCAATCGATCGGATAGGGTCGTAGAAAACCAAAACCAAAACCAGACAAAAAGGGGAAGGCCTTCTCAAGACAGGAAGACTCACGGACAAAACAAATGATTCTATCCAAGCATGGCCACAGGTTCTTCAAGTTCAGACTCCCCTCCACCCAGTTCAACTTCCTCTTCTGAAAAATCATCAAATCCTTTTCCCAGTTGGCCCCCTCCCCCATAAAAATTCCCCCCACTTGCTGTTATAAAGCAAAGCAAAAACAAGGGGGACTCGGTTCTCAAATGGTGAAGAAGGAGTACGAACGGCACGCCGGCGGGTGGTCGGTCGGTATGGCTTGGATCCTCCTCAGCGTCGACTACTCGAGGCTCTTCTGGCTGCTCTTCGGCGTCTTCTCCTACGAAAACCACGAGGGAAAACCTCGGATCTTCTTCTAGCACCTGCTTTTGATCCCCCTCCCCCTCCCCCCCCTGCTTTCTTCATCTTCTTCTGCCACTACTGCCTTCCTTTTTTCTTCCCACTCTTTCCTAAATCATACTGCTACCTACCGCCCCATTATTAGTCCTAGAGGTTTGTCGAACGAAAAGCACTGCTGCGTCTACGGAAAAAGATGCAGAGGGCAAAGATCGAAGGAGGGCGCTTCGACTGCCGTCACGAGCTCGAGTACTTGGAGACCGACCCTTCCGGCCGTTACGGGCGAGTAAGTGTTCTCCTTCCACCCCTCTAACCAAACTAAGAACCCTGTTCATTGCATAGTTTAGGAGAAGATTATGCACAAATATTTATGGTCCTTTTCCTTAGAGGCGATGAATCGGGTTAGCTAGGACAGTGCCGGAAACCGGTGGTAGAACTACCACCCCGGCCGGATCCTTGGTTTGGAGACGCAAGTTGTCCGAACCAACGAGCCGGTAGGTGACAACGCGGCGGATTCCATCGAACCTGGCTAAGTCTAAGGTGTTTGGAAAATAATTTCAAAAAAAAAAAAAGAATTATAAACTGCCTTTTGAATCGTTCTTCTTCTTGTAAAGGCATGGCCGATGAGGTCACAATCAATAAATAAATTCAAAGTAAAATTACTCCCCTACAAATTGTTCGTCCCCATCACATGACCCAAATACAAACAAGGATTGATTAAGTATAAACTAAGAGCAACCTTCGAACCTAAAAAGCATGCAAGAAAAGTGTTATTGTCTATTCTGTTTAATAATGTAATAGTTGTAAAATATTCGGACATTACTGTTTGATCTAACTTTGTGATCTGATCTATGGGACGATGGGTTTTGCAGTACAGGGAAGTACTTGGGAAAGGGGCGAGTAAGACTGTCTACAGGGCTTTCGACGAGTTCCTCGGCATCGAGGTCGCATGGAGCCAGGTCAAGCTCCACGACGTCTTCCGGTCTCCCGATGAGCTCAACCGCCTTTACTCCGAGGTCCACCTCCTCAAGAACCTCGAACACGAGTCCATCGTCAAGTTCTACACCTCGTGGGTCGACCCGGTTCGGCGGACCTTCAACTTCATCACCGAGCTCTTCACCTCCGGCACCCTGAGGGAGTGAGTAGTAGTAGTAGTAGTAGGGGCAGGCAGAATCAATTGTCCCGTAGATTTCTTTCTATTGCATGATGGCTGAGTTTGATGCGTTCCGGGTTATGCCAACAGGTACCGGAACAAGCATCGGCATGTTAACATTCGGGCAGTGAAGAACTGGGCTCGACAGATCCTGAAGGGGCTCGGGTATTTGCACGGCCACGACCCTCCGGTGATTCATAGGGACATCAAGTGCGACAACATCTTGGTCAATGGACATCTCGGGGAGGTCAAGATCGGTGATCTCGGGCTTGCAGCCATTCTCCGTGGCTCGAAGCACGCACACAGCGTCATAGGGACGCCGGAATTCATGGCCCCTGAACTATACGAAGAGGAGTACAATGAGCTCGTCGACGTGTACTCCTTTGGCATGTGCGTCCTCGAAATGCTCACGTCCGAATACCCTTACAGCGAATGCTCCAACCCTGCTCAAATATACAAGAAAGTCACTTCGGTATAATCGGCTTGCTTTCTTCACGCCTTGCCTTCCTGCTCTGCATCTCCCTCATCGAAATTCATCATTCTCATGGCATAAACTTTTCAGGGGAAACTGCCGAATGCCTTTTACCGCATTCAAAACACAGAAGCTCGGGACTTCGTCGGAAAATGCTTGAAGCCCGCCTCAGAGAGATTGTCGGCTCTGGAACTGTTATCGGACCCTTTCCTTTCTTCTGATGACGATGCAGGAGACAGGCTGCCTCCACAGGGAGTTCCTGACAGAAACCCGAAGCCAAGCAGAACGAGCTGCGAGAATGAAATGATGATGCCGAAAATAGTAGATGAGGACGAGATGAACCCCACCATGACGATCACCGGTACGATGAATCCTGACGACGACACCATATATCTCAAAGTTCAAATCACCGACAAGGAGGGTAAGTCGGGCACGTCAACTTTGCCGGGTGTCTGCGGCTTGAATAACTAAAATGTTCTGCTCTGGCCCTTAGGAAGTAGCAGGAACATATACTTCCCATTCGACATCGTGAATGACACAGCAATCGACGTCGCTGTCGAAATGGTGAAGGAACTCGAGATCACTGATAAGGAGCCAATGGAGATCGCAACAATGATAGAGGATGAGATACTTTCTTTGGTCCCGACTTGGGAGAACTCTGGATTGCCACGAGATGTTCGCCAACATAGTTTCAGCCATCAAGAAGACGGGGATGATGACGAAGACGACAACACGGGTCGCCCATTTTTCGCCGCCTCATCTCCTTTGTCCTCCCTGGCGTCTCTCCCAGTTTTTGAAACCTCATCGTGTTACGAAGATCAAAATGCCAACTTTTGCGGCAGTACTGACACCAGCAAAGCTTGGCTTCAAGGTACACCCTCTCATCACTGCAACTCCGTTCCCTGTTTCCTGACGTAGTCGCTGGTACGCTGATGGCTTTCGGAAATCGAACTCCTCTTTTAGAAGAGGACGATGCATTCATATCAGAAGACGGGGAGAGCTCCTCGAGTTCAGTCCACTCCCTCAGGTACTCAACCTTCGACTACTCCTCGGTCGACGATGACGAAGAAAGCGATCAGAGGCCTCGCAGAGAGCCTCCAGATACCCTGAAGACCAACCACAGGTCGACGAGATTCTGCCCGAGTGAGATCCAGAGAGTCAAACATCGCCAGTTTCCTGGGGAAAAAGCCGACGACCGCATGAAGTACTTCCCGACGCATTACTGGGGTAAGTTGACGAGGAACCGGTCATTGCTCGATATAAGAAGCCAACTACTGCACCGGTCACTCGTCGAGGAGATACACAAGAGGCGGATGTTCAAGACCGTAGGGGCAGTGGAGAACATTGGGTACCAGGACCCTTACCATTGCTCTGACAAGGCCTCTTCCTCGGGCAACGGCTGCGGTAATAATCACCGCCGACCGAGCACCGCGGCCATGAAGCAGCGGTTCAATTGGTAGAACAGCAACGTATTGTTTCTTAAAAAAAAAGTGATCATAAAAACAAAAGCGTGGTTTGGGCTTGGAATGAATTCACGACCTCATCTGTGAAATCAAACTATACAACAATATAAATATTTTTCACATATCATTATGGATTTGAGTACTAGCTAAGGCCCGGATGCTCCAGTGGGCCGATTTCCGGTTTCTCCTAAGCCGCGGCGGACCGTTTCGGTTAACCACGCGCTCGCATGGTGTCGCCGGTTTGGGATCAGACCAGGTCGATTCATTCTCGTTCCGATTAGATGGGCCAGCTAACTTAATTAAGGGGTGACAAGTCAGCTTACATAAAACTCCGACCACAATTGCATTGAAGAAATAAAGTTACTAAATCCGACTTTCTAATGTTTCCGAATCCGATTTTACGATATTATTTGACAAATTTTAAAATCACCAACCTCGCGAAATATTTTCACGCTATGTGTAACACCGTACATATTAATTCCATTTAATTTTTAAACCCATTAAATAAAAAGGAAAAATCGACAATTTTTCTCCTTTCTTATTTCTTTCGTGAACACACGAAAGACAGGAGCAACAAAAGATTCCGAACATTGATTTGATACTTGGGGGTTAAAAAGGAAAGCGATATCGCCACATGGGTTTAGTTCATAACTATTACACATATAAAGATTACTTCATTCATATGGCGACATTGAAATTGGGTCGTCCTCATGTCAACATAAATAAAAGGCTAGGTATTTTGGGGGGGCAGGGGGTTGCACGTGGGCGTCGTCGACGTCTATAGTCAAACTCGTGAAAAATTATTACAAAGTTGTGTGTGTCTGGGGGGGGGGGGGGGGGGGGGGGGGTGTTTCCTTTGCTTCAATCCGATCTCAATTATTGGAGACAAAGAGTGGATGGAGGGTGTTGTGTTTGTGGTAAAAAGGGTTGGAGAGGGGGGGTGGGACTTATAAGATTTAGTTTACTTCATCTGATTTTGAGACATGCATATTGTATTTTAATTGGTTTAGAGCATGTCCATAATGATAATACATCCGCATTGTATCTATCAGTAATGATAAATCTTACTGATAGATTTTGGACTGTGCATGTATCATAATATAATACGATGATATGATTTCTAGTACAAGATGATCAAATTTATATGATTTTTTGTTTTTTGTATGGTTACAGCTGCTATTTTCTTCTTACACGGTCCACAAAGTCTATTTGTAATGGAAGGGAATGGTAATGATTTCGACGAACTAATAATAAATAAAGGAATGGAAACAACCCCAGAATTTCCGGATTCATGTTCCGGTCCCCCCGCCATCCCATCCTCCTCTCGGGGCATGGCATTTGACGAATTCTGAAATTACTTAATTTATTTCGCGAAAATGATTATATGATATCGAACAATGATGCCCAAGTTTAGTGTCTTTCTCTTCCTTGCGGCTCGCCGACACCCTCTCACAATCAAAAGCTCTACCCTTCGATTGTATATTTGTTTATCCTCGATCGGTTGGCTCCATTACTAGGACGACTTACTACTTACTACATTGAACCCGATGCATATTAAATTTTATTATTAGTCATGTTGTTTTCTTAAACCCTAACCCGAAAGGATTAAAATAATCATTATTCTTTGTCGTTCTCGGACATCTTCTTAACCTAAACCCAATAAAACAATAGTAAACATCATTGTATGGAAAGAATTTGGGTGGCAAAATGATGTGGGGGTGGTGGAAAATTTTGCAAAAACATGACCCCACCAAGTATTTTTTATAACATGTTTCTTCTTTTGACGCACGAATTCATGAAACGTTATTTCGCGAAGTTTGAAATTGGTTTGCTGCGGTAAAAAACATTTAGGATGAAAAGACATCGATCGTGTTATTTACTTTTATTTAAATTTAATATATTTTTTTACTTGCGGGTGGGAAAATTTTTGGTGCGTTTATCCAAAATGAAGCCAACAGATGTCGTAGCACGCACGCCACAGCAGGACAAACGACAACGTTTTGGTTAACTAAACAGTATAATTTTTCTCAGACTATCTGCGTGTCGGGACAGAGAAACAACTTATATGAATCGAGAATTCGGCCTCTGAAGAAAAAAAGTAAAAGAATTGGTTTCCCGGCGGCTGTGATCGGTGCTGTGTCCCCGCGAGACGACGATGGCTGACGGCCGCGAGGCCCTGCCGCCAGGGAGGGGGGGGGGAAGAGATTAACTTTGCGTGCATGTTCATGATATAACTTGTACGAGATGGAGGCGACATCTTGATTCGGATTAGTTTGATTGATGTAATAAGATGAAGAAACATGTTCCGTTCCTACATCAGACGTGGTTACCGTTCGGACGAACGTCCGTGAGGTCGCACCAGATTTGCTTGAACGCGGCGATGATCACCTCGTGGTACTCCTCGGAGTTCAATGAGAGGTAGCACACGAGCAGGTCTTCTAGATCCTCTGATTCCTTGATCCTGTTCTCGACGATCATCTCCACCATCGAGTCCCTGAAGTCTCTCCACGGATTGAACGACGACTTGACGACCGCGACCCCCGCGCACTTGCCATTGGTTCCTTCGTCGCTCCTCCTCCGCCCTGTGGCACATCTTTGAGCCTGCGCTCTCCTGGAGGCCGCGGCAAGCCTCGGGGAATGCGCCCTGATCCTCATCCGGGGGGATTTCGCCGATGGCGACAGGAAGAACCTCTTGGTCGAGCCGCGTCTTCGCTCTGTCCCCACGTCCTCGACTACTTTCTTCTTCTCTATCGTCGACGTCAAGATTGGAGACAGCCCGAGAGGGTTGACCGCCCCGACCACGACGTCGGGATCAGAAAATGACCGGGAAGCGGACGAGGAATACGTCGAAGAAGAAGGGGTCGTCTTGTCGACAGGGTCAGGGGTGAGGACGCGGTCGAACCGGAACTCTGGAGACGACCGCCTCGGACGGTGTCGACGCGGCGGGGAACGACTAGTAGCATCGGAAGTGGAAGTTGACGAGGAAAAGGGACATGAACTCCTCACATGCGACCCCGGCTTCTCCACAACATGGGGCTCCTTCCTCGGCCCAATCGACGACTTCTGCTGCGACGACCCCTTAGGGGAATGCTCGGCACGGGGATCCGCGGCCAATTCCCGGGTGAAGTGATAGGATTTCCGGGGATTGGGGTCGGCGGGAATCACTTCCTGTCGGGGCTTAATTCGAGGGGAGGATGATTTGGATCTGGATTTGGAAGTGGAGCTGCCACTACTCCTGGGGTCCCTCAGCTTACCGTAGAGCCAGGACAACCTGAACTTGTAGTTGTTGCCCATCAAAAACAAAGGAAGTTGGGGAGAAGGGAAAGTCCCCCGATTAGATAGATGTTTGTCTTTGGAGTTCTGCAGACCCTTCTTGTAGTAGACAAAAGTACTACTTGCTTGCATAGTCATGAATTAGCCAATCAACCACTAGCAACAAGAGCAACTTCAGGAGGAATAGAGCAACTTTGGGTTTTGGAGGGTGGGGCAAGTCTGTCATTTCACTAGTCCCCCCCTCTAACATACATACAAGTCGTTTGTAATAATACACACCATGATATAATTATATTTATCGGAGAGGAGTCTTAGAAGTGACATTTGATTTGGTTTCTCGGGGTGTTGTATCGAATTTTACTGTGTTTGTGTGGTAGCCATGGAGTAAATAAATGCAAATTTGAAGAGAAATACAATACTTGAATTAATTAAACAGTACTGAATTATAGGATAACACTTATAGACGTAACGTAAAGTGAAAATACAACAAAAGAAACTGAAAGACGGCAGCGGGACGCTTCAAACAGACTGCGGCTACGGCAAATTCCTTTAGTGGGATCTACCTTAGTGGATTGGCGGTACCGAAGTAGTAGGATTTATTTTCTTTTTTTGATAAGTAGAAGGGAAACTGTTAAAGTAGCTGGGGGCATTCCGAGAATTGATTCCTATTTTATAAGAGCCATACACATCGTATCATAGACGACTTCTCTAAATCTACCACGTGTCATGTTCTATCATTGTGGGTTAAAGTAAAAGAACCTAAGACTTTTTAGTTTCTCGAGTTGTGGTCTAGGTCCCGAGCTACGTGATGCCTGTAGCCTTCTCGAGACTCGATTCTCGAGTAATATTCTCAAACTTCTCGAGTGATGTCTACACAGAGTCTCACATCTTCGACCCATTAAAGATGAAGTGTAAAATCAACAGATATGTTTGGATTGTGGGGATTATGGGTTTTGCGTTAAACACAAGTTATTGTATTTAACTAATCTTATGTCTTTCTTGAGGGTTGTATGTTTGGCAGTCCTAATCACCCTTTCTCTTAGACCCTAGCTAGCAAACAACTTTTATTCATAACTTTACCGCAATACAAACAAGGCTACCATCACCCAGAGACGACCTAGTAGATACGAATGCATTCGGCTTCCTTATGTCCTCCCTTAGTGTCGCGTCACGTGTGGTTCAGATTTCGGCACGGCGCGACTCCATAAACGCCCGTGGCCTCAGGTCGCCTCGAGCCGACCCAACTTAGTGCGCGACTCCATCAACACTTGGTTTGGTAGGGATGGGATGGGATGGGATGGGTCTTAGGAAAAATGTCGCCCTAATCCTTTCGATTGTTCACTCTCATTGTGTGTGTGAGTGATGATGATGTATCTTTGGGCGGGATGTGGGGATTTCGAGAGGGACGAAGAAGACCCGACCATATCCCATTTTCTTGTGTTGTAATTATCATCAATCCTCTCAAGTAATATCAACCCCAAACCAACAATGATATTTCGCTTTCGAGAAATTTAATTCTCGTCTTCTCGTCATCTCATCATGGACAGACATGACTATTAGATATTAAATTTCTTTTCTTTAGTATTTAGAACGAGGACACATCGGAAAATCCCATTTCGAATTTCCGAAGCGTATAATGGGCTTCACTTAACCGATCGCCCAATCATCGTGAATTACAGGATCTTACGAAATTCATATACGGCATAGAAAATGTTAGTTATATATTTTTTTTAAAGCATTGCTCTTGTTGACACGTCCTAATCATATGAGGTTGGGCAAATTCTCCCGGGCCCAAATTAAACGGGACTCCGTTATTGGACCAACATATATTGGGCTTAGTTTTCATGGGCCGAGATTCGACTTCGCAATAACAAAAAAATAAGACTCTCTGCCTCTATTCAGAGACGAGGCTGTAGACGCCGACACGGTGTCAAATCTCCTCCTTTCTTCTTTCTTATATTATTATTGGGTAAAGAAGAAAAAAAAAAGGAATATATTTTCCCTAAAAGTCAAATTAGTTTTCCTTTAGAAAGTAGTTATTCAAATAATTTACTCCACATCGTCCTCGTTATGTGTGCATATGTTTTCCTTACGATAGACTATAAATTTGGTTGGCCCCCTCGCTGTTTTCGAAAGCCAACGACAATTCGCGGCATTTTGGTTTTGAATGAATAAAAGGAATAAGAATAGTAACCGTCGGCCTTTTGGTGTTGAACTTGAATGAAAAGCCGCAGGGGGGTTGGGCGGGCAACTTCCGGCGTTTCTGAATGCGGCGACGTGCAGGTCCTGACATGCTCTAATCAACTAAACTACGAGAGCCACACGATGTTTATTTAAAATTAGATGTTAATATATAATAAATTATCTATAATGTGTCAATTGCCATGTCGAAGGCTAAAAGGCAGGCCGTCTTGCGCACGTGTCGCTGTTAGAAACTGTACCATTTAGTATACCTGGTAGTGTCGTGGTCCGTGACCACGTCGCTAGGTATATTTAATAGTTTGAGAACAACAACATAATAATGATATTCCGAATGTTTTTAAAATTAAAATCATAGTTCGTAATTTTTATTGAAATTTGTGCAGCGGTATGCGAACAAATTCAAACATTGGGTCCATTGTGGTGTTAATGACGTGCCTGAATAAATTGGCAACGATATGATCCCCTAAAATGAAAGATTTAATTCGTATCCTGCCTGTAGCAATGATAGCGTGACGTGATCCACTTCCCTTGGCCGAATCGTCCCGTGGAAGGTCGCGCCCCCACCCGCCACGACCGACTTAAATCCCCGACTGCTTAAAAACTATATATTATAATATATATATAGGGGGAATATGGTGAAAAGTCTAGAAATTCCGCAAGTAGTTACCATTTTTTGTCTTTTCTTGCATTTTTATTAAATTCAAAAATTTTTACAAAATTTCAATTATGTCCTTGAAATAGCCGGATAATGAAAATTTTTAAGAAATCCTTCTGGAACTCCATCATGATTAGAGTTCGTCATAGAATCTAGATATGCTCCCTGTGGAATTAGTAAAAGTATAAAAGACATCTTAACACAGTTAACTATTCAAGGGAGTATTGAAAATCTTGAGAGTCGAAACTATATTGCTCAAGAAGTAAGCTCTATTGTAAATAAGATGCTAGATTCTATTGAGCATGAAAGAAGTTTAAAAAGGCCTGATACATAGGCGATCTGGACTGGAGAGTACTTCGGGAAAACCAGTTCAAAAATTGAAACTGTGATGAAGAAATTTCAAACAGGATCAAGGCAAGAGTGTGGATGAGATGTATAAAGAATCAGTTGCTCCTTAAATCTTAGACCCACGAAAGCGAAATGCAAATTTGAACTCTCAGAGTGGAGAGATGGCAAAAGACTTGAGGAAAGCCTTAGGTCTAGCAGAAGAAACTCCAGTTCACTTAGACAATCGAACGTTTACTAAGCTGGTTACTGCAAAAGGGAAGATTTACAGGCTGAATTATCCCCACAGAACCAAACCGGAATTTATTCCAAGGGATAATGTCCTAAAGCCAATAATCACCCCTAGTGCTTTTCTGGACATAGATTGTAAGAAGCACGTATCCGAGAGGATAGATGAGTGGTTACCACTGTTCGAATCACCTTATCTGCTGGGATATTATCACCGGGATCTGTTTATAAATTATGTATAGCAGCCCTCATGGGCACAGCGCAAAAGTACTGGAAATCTTTGGTGGCTCACACAGACATCAAAGAAAAAATAGATCAAATGCTGACCGTTGTGGTGTGTTGGCAATTATTGTTGATGCATTAAAACGGAAGTTCTGTAGTTTTTCATTATCCACGGAAACTGTGGAAAAAGAGCAATCTTTGACTGCTCTAGTTAAACTACAGATTTGTAATATGTGTCTGTTTAACAACTACTTCTGTGAATTCTAGAAGTATTATTACAATCTGGACGTAGTTTCACAACAGTTCATATTAGGAACCTTTTTTGCAAAACTTCTAGAGTCCTGGCCAGAAGTGGCGCAAAAGGCCTATGAATTACTTCTGAGCGAGGGAAAGATTTTCCTAGACTCGGAGGAAAAATTCAGGCGGTCAAGTACGCGATGAGAAAGGCGTAAACTGAGTTCTAGGTCATGGAAGCAGCCAAAAAGCTTTCATACCTAAACAAGAGCTGTTGTTCTCAGATTGAGTATGTACCTGGGAGGTATGGATGTGATACTCCAGGAGAATCCTGAGAACAAGAAACTTTCATAAGAAGAAAAAATTTGTTGAGTATAATAAGAGGAAAGTTTGGCCAAGAAAGGATCTTCAGAACAAGCAAAGGAGAGGTCCTGCCTTTTCGAACGACCAACAATTCTCCTTCGTTCGGGTACTCCTCAATCTCTTCTGCATCCCAAATAGGATTGACGTTCTCATCGAACTCTTCTTCTCCATCAGATAGCTCTCTAATGACAACGTTTCTCCTTGATTGACACTCAGAAGCCATGTGTCCTACTCCTTGGCACTTGAAACATCGTCTAGCATTATCTCGCTCGTTTGACTTGACTTCAGGTCTGGTAGTCGATGGTGGAGTTTTTCTTGACGTCGTCGATAGTGGCTTTGCCTAGGAACTCCCCTTGTTGAAAAGCGGAGCCTTCACAAATGGGCGAGTACTCGATCTCCTTGCTTATTGTTGTTCAACCTTGTGGGCAAGCACTTTAACATCATCGAAGTTGTTGAAGTTCGATTGCATCCGGGATCTGGGGTCCTCAAAGATACTTAGCAATGGTTTGCTCTTGGGCTTCTTGGATATCACACTACAGCAAGAGTCTCTCGAACTCTCTCGTGTTCTCCGATACACTTGAAGCTTGTTAAAGTGACTGCAACTTGAGGTAGAGATCTCGTCGATAATGCTTCGGCAGAAACCTCTAAGTCATAGCCCTCTTCATTTTCGACCATGTTCGGATTTTATCACGTTCTTCTCTTCGACGCTGTTGGTTGGTATTCTCTCACCATAAACTGGCGTACTTCTTCAATTTAGCACAGCCAACTTAACCTTTCGTTCCTCGGGCACCTCTTCATAGTCGAAGATGCACTCTACCGTGTGCATCAAGTCAATGAACTCCTCGGGGTCCAAGTTTCCTTCGAACTCTGGAATCTGAACACTCATCGTCGGGGCTCTTCTCTCCTACCTTCGATACTCCAGTGAAGATCCTCGTTGAGACTCCTCACGCCATGTGTTCTCCTTATCGTTGTTGTCCAATCGACTATGGGACGTCAATGGATGATGTGTCCGCAACGACTGTAGTTAATGCTGAAGATCGGCAATCTGCTCCTCAAGCCGAGCAACGTGTGCTTCGTCTAAAGTCATACCGCGTTGGAATCTTCTGGCTATTGGCAACCGTGCGCTCTGATACCAAGATGATACGGGGGTGGCAAGGAATAAATGATTCCAATACCGAAAGGGAAAAGGGGGACGTCACTAAAGGTGCGGAATGGAGTGACGTAGGATATAGACGAAAGGTGTGTAGGGTAGGCGGCTGAAAGATGAAAAGGAAGGGTTGAGATCAACCTCCACGGATATAGATTCACCACCGTGAAAGAAGACTCGATAGACTCGTTTGGCCGTGGATACAGATACACCACCACGAACAAGATGAGGGCGAGGCTCAACGCGGAGGATACAGATATACCACAACCGGTTGAACGCTCTACTCAACCCGCACTTGAAATCCACCAAATGAAGAGCGAGGTTGAAGGAGAATCCACTCACTTCGGATAGAAAGACAAAGTCTTACAAAGGAGTTTATAATCTGATCCAAAAGTTGTTCAAATGCTTACAAGAGCACCGCCCATTATATAGGGATCACCAGAACAAGTACATAAATGCAAGATAATGAAGTTAGATAACATACATGCATGACCAGATTCATGAATGACCGTAAATGGCTTATTAGAAATGCAACAAACACAAATGCTAATGCATGAATAGAAAATGCATAAATGATCTGGGAACTTGAAATGCTTTCAATGTGTAGTTGCTTCTATTTCGATAGCTTCTTTCGACGGCTTACTTCGACGTGTCCGTACTTCGACGGTGACTTGCTTCGACGGACCCTTACTTGACATTGTGTAAGTTAGTCGATGATGAGCAAGTTGACAACTATAGTCGATGGTGCGTCGATGATCCTTGTATCACATTGTCATACGCGCCCCTTTTTGATCCTTTCGACGAAGAAGGGAGTAAGGATGGAAGTGACGAGCCCGAGCCAGAGGACGGGGCTCGCTCTCCATGTGTACATGATGCCTCCAGGGAGTCCGATCCCTTGATTTTTCTGAAGCCCAATGAATGCAAGGAAGAGGCAGGCCGATGAAGAGACACGGATGGGCTTTGGTACGAGGTTTGCGAGTTTTGCGCATAACCTGACCGTCGAAATAAGCAGAAATATCAAACCTTCAAGGGATACCGCTGCTAGGGCACTTTTGTAGTAGATGACTTACCCGAGCCATGAAATCCGACCACTGTAGAAGCGAAACAGTCATTAGCATCCATCCCAGGAGCCAACGCGAACAGAAGATTTGCGAACATCCCCACAACGAGACAACCCGTTAGTGATGACAATATGGTTGCGACAATGAGGTCCTTGTGCACCTGCTGCAAACAATCTTGGTAGCACAGGGCGGAATTTGCACGAACTTCCCGGCTTCACTTGGTCGTTCATACCCATGCACCCGAAGATTGGGATCCGATAGTCTGAGCAGGTGGGGTTCAGCTCCCGAAAGTTCACGTCCCGCCGTGTCGGACGGGATGCTCACGCTCACCACCAGGATGTAGGCCATAGTAAGGAAGGCGGTGGTGCCGGCACGCAGCTCCGTCGAGAACTTCGTGTTTCGCTCCAGTTTGAACTGCTTCCCGATCCTGCTCTTCGCCAAGTAGGCATCGACCCAGGAAAACACCGTGGGGTTGTGATCATCCCAAGGCGGTGTCTGATGGGATAATTCTCTTGAAAGCCTGAGACACCACAACGAGAACAACAAACGATTGATTAGGCAGCGTTTTCCTAACAAAAGAAATCAGACATAGTACGAGGTTGTTTGATATGGTCAAGACAGTTTGCGAATGGATGGTCGCGAACAAGGGTGATATGGTCCATGTTTATGTCCATGATCTGCGTTCCCTGCACAGAATTCTCAAGACCTACAACTTTCTTCACGGATCGTTTGAGCCTCCAACTTCACAGGTACTTCTCTCCAGATCCGTGAGATCATGACAGGGACGCAGCTATTCACCATACTGGTCCAGCAGAAGTCAGGGCCAGTATGCTAGCAATGAAAGGAGGTTTCGCTGCGGCATCCAGCCCCAATAGTCCTATTATGCCTTACTCTGATATTTGCACCCTGTGAAACTTCACAAACATGCAAGTCCGCCCAACTCGAAACAAGAGCCAGACATTAATACAACCTCGAGAATCCGATAAGGTATCAATCACACATTAGTCCATTGTACTGCTGATCACAGATGAAAACAGCTTGAAACACCTAACGATGTACAAATTAAGGGTCATGCAGCTCGATGACTTCATCACTCACATCTTCATGCCGATCGATGATGACTTGTGAAGATTGACTCGGTTGTGTTCCCTCCTGCTCTAATTGTGGTATAGGAGGTGGCGGTGGCGGTTGCTCTCCTTGCCAAGCCCAAATGATGTCCTTGAGAGCAGGACGTATGTCATCCTTCAAAGCTTTCTGGTACTCCAGTGTGTCCCCACTCGTCTTCTTCATTTCAACCAGATGGAAGTTCGGGGTAATCTCGAATATCTCCGCATCAATTCCCAATACCCCCTTCCTGCCAGCTCTCGAGCCTTCGAGCTTCATGATGCCACCATCCATCTTCTTGACCTTCATTCTCAGGCGCCGGGCAAGTTCCTCCATCTTGGAAATTATTGTAGTAGCGGGTTTGTTAGCTGTGAACCGAACTTCCTTCCTCTGGTCAGTACCCTCAAACAAACCCGACAGATCAAATCCGGGAGAGTACGAGATTATATCAAAAGCATTCAGGTTGCTGATCTTGGACAAATCCTGCTTCTGGTCGGTATCCGAACTGCCGCTGCCAGTGTTGGGGCCAAAAATGGCGTCCTCATCAAGAGGAGGTGGCTCGTTTGTCTCTCTGATGATGCATATTGCTTTCGAGTCCAAACCCTTCCGGAACCACGAGCTCTCCATTATTTTGATCAGCGATATTCTTGTACCGGGATTCGGGTCCAGGATTTTCGAGATAAGCCTACGAACATCTGTTGGGAACCAGTTTGGGAACTTGAACTCTGCTCTCCCAATCTTTCTGTACAACTCCATGAGATTCGGATCATGAAAGGGAAGATAGCCAGCTAACAGAACGAACAAGATCACCCCACATGACCAAATATCGGCTTTGGCCCCGTCATATCCCTTTCTACCGATCACTTCGGGTGCCACATAAGCGGGTGTCCCGCAAGTCGTGTGCAGAAGACCATCCTGACGTTTGGACTCTGCTAAGGCACTTAAGCCAAAATCGGACACCTTCAGGTTCCCATTTTCGTCTAGCAACAAATTCTCCGGCTTCAAGTCTCGGTGAGCAACACCCCTACTGTGACAATAATCAACCGCGGCAATAAGTTGCTGGAAGTACCTCCTGGCGACATCCTCCTTGAGCTTTCCTTTGGAAACCTTGTTAAA
Organism: Melastoma candidum; assembly: GCA_023653495.1. Classification (NCBI taxonomy): domain Eukaryota; kingdom Viridiplantae; phylum Streptophyta; class Magnoliopsida; order Myrtales; family Melastomataceae; genus Melastoma; species Melastoma candidum. Next base: position 13,313,042 of record CM042887.1, on the reverse strand, counting down.
TAATTCACCACCCTTGGCATATTCCAGGACAAAGTAGATTTTAGTCCGGGTGGCCAAGACTTCATAGAGTTCCAGAACATGGGGGTGTCTAACTTGTCTCATAACAGAGATTTCTCGCTTAGTCTGATCTATCAGCCCGACTTTAAGAATCTTCTCCTTGTCAATGACCTTGATTGCAACACTCATTCCAGTTTTAAGGTTCCTTGCATGATAAACCTTGGCAAACGTCCCTTGTCCAAGCAACTTCCCAATTTCATATCGCTTCATAAGCATGCCCCCTTTCGTATCCATCTTCTCCTTAATTGATAAATACTATTACCCACAAATTTGCACCACACAGTATTCTACTATGATATTTACAATGCTCTAAAGGGGGTAACCAAGCCTTCAACCATCTTCACAGACATTAAACTTCAACATTTCAAGCCCCTTCGAACCAACCCGGGGCATGGGGAAACCCAACTCGTGCTTATTACTAGTTGACAACCCAATCTCGTCGAGAATGAATACGGGGAGATCAGGCGCAGATATAAATTCATCAACCTTAATGAAAGAATTATCGGCTTTCAAGCACATCTTTCAGCATTCCCAACTTCTTTTGACCCGCTAGAGAATACCAAATTTATGTGGAAGGGAAAAATCAGGTAAAGAAGAATAACAGAACGCAACCAGCAAGCTGCAATCTTATGTAAGATCACCTGCGCAAGAGACAGGAACTGATTACACATGAAAATTCCGCATCAAATGATTTACAAACATCTGAAACAAGACAACACAATCTGACAATCAGACTATGAACCGATTCCAGCTTCAACCATGTTTCACGACAAACAACAGATTCCACAAGGGGAGAACATGAAAACACCCTCCTTATTCATATTTCCCTTCTGTCCCTCCTCTCATGACAATAGAAGAATCCACCGACACTTAGACATAGATTGCAACTACACACGAAGTGCGGAACCCATCAGACCAACAAATCTCAAATCCCTCAACAACCACTGGAGACTATCTCGGGTCACAGATCAATTCAAAACGCCAGATCTATCGAATCACCCAAAGAGACAGCGCAAAGTACTAACCTCACATCACATGTACCACCAGAAAGACTCAGCACCAACGAAGCTACCAGAAGAATCCACAACACGCCACACAGAAAAAACCACACCAAAATCTCCTAAAGAACCAATCTTTCGAGATAAAAAATTCACACCCAGATGAAAACCCACTTCACTAACTCAAAACCCACCTCCTAATATGCCAATTTCTCGCACACCCAGAAGAAAAAATAAATAAATAATACCTCAGATCCACGAAAAGACTACCTCTTGACTCGTGTTTCCTGTCCGAGAGGGGAAGAAGGGGAAGAAGGGCTCCTCGGGGCAGTTGAGGAATGATGTTTAGAAGAAGGTAGGCAGAGGAGGAGAAGACCACACAAAACGTCGTGATTGGTCGTTCGTTCGGAAGCCTCCTCTCGGAACAATCGATATTTGTTTGTTGTCGTTTTGTTTTCCTTGGGGGGGAAGATTTGAATGGCGACAACCTAAACGGGGGTGTCTTAAAAGCCTCCCTCCCTCGCTAACACCTCTCTCTTTTTTTTTTTACTATTAAAAAAACAAATAAAATACACAATTATATTTTATTATGTATCTAATCCCAATTGTTTTAAGTTTTTTTCCTAATTGTTGAACATTATTTAGGCATATGCTAAATAAGTTTTCCTAAAAATTGTCATGCATGTCGTCACATTTTTAACCAAGAAGAAGATGTTCGTCATCATCCACGCGTGTCCAAATAAAATGAAGAGGTGTACATGAAGTTATTCTGTCCAATTTGTTGTTTTTCAATGTCAAGAAACACAATTATTCCTTGTTCGTTCCATGAGTGATCGACACGCGTAAGACTAATTCAATGCTTCTCTTTTTTGGAATCTAATCAGATCTACTTATCAAACCAAACCAGACGGTCTTTTCGCTAAAATTCCCACATTCATAATAATACTAGGAAAGAAGAACACAATATAAATATAATCTCAAGTCACTTTTAGGTATTTTGATTTCTTTGGAGGATGTGGGTCTTCTACAGTTTAGTTGAGAAAATAATTTCACGAAATAACTCTTTTTAAGGAAATCGGAATGGACTCGGATTTTAAGGGAGAGTAGAAAATCGAAATGATCAGTAATTTTAAGATATTATTTAACGATTGTTAAAATCATTTTTTCTGAAATATTTTTGGTATTAACTTTTAAAACCCCGGTCAACCCCACCTTCCAACATAAGCTTGGCATCCTAAAAATATCATTTTTTTTTTCTAAAGTGTTCTTCTTCCATTCAATGTATTTCACCAGTTGGGGGGCAAAACATCATCATTTTCATAGTCGGCTGCACTAAACTGATTGGTTGTAGTAGTTTAACACGCAGGTGTCCTAACCACAATATTTTATTTGCTCATAAAGTAAAATACAAGGGGCGAAGGTAGTGGTATGATTTCACCTTCAGGACATGGGACCTACTCATCATTTAAAAGAAGAGGAAGAAGAATAATAATACTAATATCCTTCGCCAAAGGTTCCCAAGAAATATCTCCATGGAAGATGTCATTAGAAAGACCTAACCCATCTGCCACAAGCAACCCAAAATATGATCCAGTTTTAGCTTCAAAGTTTTGCTAATAATCAAGTAACATTTGACCTTCTAACCTTAGTCACAAAATAAAGCCCAATGAGTAAGGTCTAAACTCCCATTGTAGTTTTTCACTGTTTGCATCTTCGCAGTTCGACCGTGACTCGGTGGACTTTGGCTCGGTTTACATCCTCTCGTCATGTGTTAAGGCTTGGCTAGGTGTTGGAAGGCCGGCAAATCAGATCGACCGAATCTAATATCCTGGCATGGACATAGACAGAAGTTGATGGCAAGATGCATCCCTGGTTCGGCTCACATTAGGGAGCTGCCAAAGGCTGCAGAGCTTTGAGGGGATTCATGATCACGCCGTCGATGAGCCCATACTCCTTGGCTTCCTTCGCGCTCATGAAAAAGTCCCGGTCGGTGTCCTGGTTAATCTTCTCCAGACTCTGGCCGGTATGGTAAGACAGATACCCATTGAGATTCGCCTTATGATGCAGCATTTCATTGGCCTGAATATGAATCCATCCATCACTCTCATGACATATCAAGAAGAAACTGGATAAAACTTTCCCCTAGCAAATCCAGCACCAGTTCGACACTTAATAAAGAAAAGTAAAATGAACTGAACACAACACGTCCACAGTGAACAAATCAGAAAGGAACACTCCACATAGACATTTTCAAATCCAGATCAATGGCACAGCCTCATCTTTCTTTGAGATCCTCTACCCATGATAAATGAATAGAGTGAATGGGCTAAATTTTTTTGTACACAAAATTGACATAGACAAACCTGAATATCTATATCAGTCTGTCCACCTTGTGCTCCTCCAAGAGGCTGATGAATCATTATCCGAGAATTTGGCAAACTGTATCTCTTTCCTTTATGGATGCAAGAAGAGAAAAACTCAAGACAATAAGCATCGAAGTGCAGAGAGCCAACAAGGACGATACATTTTCTCTGTTCTTTTTATCTGACTAAAGCATTGGTAAAAATAGCGAGCACCATAGACAATCTCCAAAGCATACTATCCATAAGCACCAGAAGCATAAGTCTAAACAGAGCAATGAAAAAAAAAATACTGCAAACAGGAAGGACAATTATGGATCATGCTTGCCTTTTGTACCAGCACTCAGTAGGAAAGCTCCCATACTGCAAAAGAAAGATAAGAAAGTGTCTCATTAGTTTCACCAAAGTCGCATTAATTCATTTCACTATGACAATATTCAGAACAAAACACAGAATTTATGGAAATAAATCAGAAACTTGCTGCACAGACTACTATGCAATAACATGTACAGGGTTCATGTACCTAGCCGCAAGTCCAACACACACAGTTGACACATCTGGGCGTATGTGCCTCATTGTATCGAATATAGCCATACCTGGATAATAAGGAAAGTGAACCACGCTACTCAACGATGACCCGATAAACAAAAATTGGTAGAAGGAAGAGTTTATGACAGTCACTTGAAGTACATACCAGCAGTCACTGAACCACCAGGAGAGTTCACATAAATGACAATATCCTGTCCATGCACACCATAAGTAAGAGTTAATATTGGTGCACACACATAAAGTTCACATTAACCAGCAAATGTTTTCCAGCTGAACCATCTGTACAGAAGAATAAGGGGGAAAGGCATATAAATACTGACCTTATTGGGATCAACGGCATCTAGGTACAGAAGCTGAGCGACAATTATGTTAGCCATGTCATCATCAACGGCACCACCACATCGTATAATCCTCTGACCATTGGTGAAATCGCACACTTAAGAACGAGAATTCCAGCAGAAAATCAATGTAAGCAATCCAAGAATTGAAGCCCTTACATATTGGAAAAGCTGACTAATGACACTCTGAAAACGTTCCTGTACCATTGGAGGAGGCCCTTGACCTTGAGCATAAGTGGGGAAGTAAGGCGATGATGGCATTTGCACATCATCTCTACAACCATTCAAATGACAGAAGAAATGAGCATGAAGAAGAAGACATCTCAAAGAAAGAATAAGTATATATATATAGCATGAGAAAACATAAGTGGTTGTAGTGCCACCTTATCGACCAGATTCCGTTCCGAGAGCTCCCCAAAGAAGAACGAGACTCGGCAGAGTAAACTGCTTCCACTGAGATATTGTTCTTTCCACCAGCTCCTAACTTCTTGAGTTTCCTGCAAGGGAAGTTGTGGTCACTCTGTGGAACAAAATGCGACTCTCCCGAAGAAAAACTCTCCCGATAAGTTACAGAACATCGTTTGGTCTTCAAAACTAGCTAACACAGTTCTAACATTCATTGAGACATGTTCAAAGAACTCTTTCGTCGTAGAAGAAAACAGCTGATGAGGGCAAGGCCTTGTGCAAGGTCAAGGAAGCTCCAGTCGCTTGAGCCTCCATGGTCCCGATTCTGAAATTAGACAACCTCACAAACTTCTCATCCTATCCGGCATAATCCACAAGCAGTTTTCCCGACAAGATAAACCTTTCTCGTGACCCAGTCTCACTCACGATCCTAACTAGAGAGACTCCCTGAAACCCCCTCTTTCCACTACCTTACGGGCAACACCACCCTCACCGATTACGATTGAAAAGCCATCACCAGATCCATCCTTTCCGCTCTAAAACGAGCTAAACCCCAAACCCAGGACATAAAAAGGAAATGGGTTTTACCTGCAGGAAGGAAATGGTCGGTAGGGGAGAGAGAGGCTACCGGGCCGGAAAGAGGCATTAGGGTTTCGGGTGATGGGAGAAGAGGAGGGCTGGACGAAGGCGGCCGATGGAGGGGTCGTGGCGGTGGACAAGAACGCCATTGGCTTCCCTTCTTACCTCCTCGAGTTCTATCCTTTCCTACGAAAGAATCGAATCTTTCTTTTACAGTGTACTATAAAAATGAGGGGACTCTGTTTTGACCCAATGGTAGAAAGAGTTCGTCCCTCTGCATCTGGTGATTTTAGAACATGGTCACTCAATATATCAAAACCCAGGAATTTGGATTCAAACACGAATTGCATTTGTTAAGAAAATCGGTGCTTGAAATACTGCTTTCAACTTCTTAAAAGTAAGTCGATATTTATGACAAAACCCGGCAGAATACGCAGCTGCTCGCACAAACTAGTATGCCGGCAGAAGCTTTATTGTCTGCAATACAACCTAATCAACCATGATGTCATTGAGGGATGCCAAATCATGAAGCTTCGATTACAGAATGCGTGGAAATATAAATGCAGACCATAAAACAGGGTGAGGTACAGTGATGCCCGATCCATTACATCGATCTAAGAGGAAGAATGCCCGGAAGATGTTTCCAGACCGATGTGTTTCTCAGCTTTGGATGAGCCACAGGCATGCATGGTCATGCAGACGTCCCCTGTCTCTAGGAAAAGCTCCGCGTTGGCAAGGATGAGCGGCCCATACTCGAAAACTATCCTCTTGCACTGCGACCATGAAACATCATGAGAAAACATGACAAGATCGGCAAAGGCGAAAGATAAGGCTTGATTTAAAAGTTCAGTGACCTACGGAAGCATGAAATACTCACCTTCTTCGCATGGCCTTCCATGGAGTTGCAAGCCTTCAGGAGAATCTGGATGATGTCCATCTATGCTCATTTATTACGCATATATAGAAATGTCACCAGACTAAACAAGATGACGGCAAAGTAAATGTCATGTTTATTGATTTAATATCAACCACGGACCTGTGTATCGGGATTTTTAACTTTTTCGAACATCCTTGAAACCACTTGGTGGCATAAGTCGCATTTCTCTTCCTTGACTTGCAAAGAGAGCCGTGGTTTCTTATGACAGAAATCAACCTTTTGGCAAAAATCTCTGGGTTTAACAGATGACAACTTCTTGAAGAAAACATGAGCATAATGGTCAACCAAAGTGATGCACTGCAAAGAAAGCCACAAGATCAAAGAGAACAATTGGGGTAAGGCCACAAGTTTTGAGAACATGGCGGGAACATTCAAATTATCAGCAACAAAAGAGGCAGGGAAACCCGGTTCAGAAGCTTCACTATCCCATAACTTTTCTACTCCATACAGATAAAAGAGCAGATTTTCAGGAGCCATGATGGAAGATTAACAATCACCTGCTTCTTCAATGAGAGGGCCTGAGCACAGCTCTTGTGAAGGACATTGAGTATCATAGTCTGGGTCTTAGTACTACGGAAGTATCGCAAGGTGTCACGGGTAAACTCTTCGCAAAGTGTGCACGTGTTCTCATTCTTCAGTGCGTCTCCTGAAACAGCAGAAGCTAGCTAATTTAGCTAGTACATCCAAGCCGGATCAAGACCATCACTTCCTATACATTGACCCAAGTTCAACATTGCAAGCAAAGCATAAACATATAGAGATATGATGAGCAAGAAAGACCCACCATTCAAACTGAGATCATGTCCCGCATCGGCAATCCAGGAACTGCTTGAGACCAACAAAACCAAAAGGCCGACCCGGAAATACATAACGCCTGTGCTCAATGGGAAGCAACAAAACCAGAATCAACTATCAATTCAAACCGAAAAGCAGAACTTTGCAGCTCCAAACCAACAAGTTATCATAAACACCCAGAATTCCTCCAATGCAGCTGGTGATAACCCTCTAGCGAAACCTCAAAGAACACCTCAAAATCAATGAAGAACATGCCGAGCTCCACGCCTAATGGTACCCCCTCAAACAACCTGAACCCCCGAACCAGCCAAGGAATCGTGACGCCAAATCCATTCGACAGTCAAACAACAAAAAGCCCAGCTGACAATCAAACTAGAAGCTACAGTCATTAAAGAAAAAAAACCCTCCCACGAGTTCAAGGTTCAACAGACAAGACAAAAGGAGCGGCCACCGTCGTCAAAGAAAGCTACCGGACTTGATCAAACAACGAGACGTCATCGAGGAAGAGACGATAAAAGGTAAATGAAGCTGAAAAGGAAGAAAGAAACAAAGGGCGAACCTTTCGGTGATTGGCTCGAGTCGGGGCGGGAGAATGAAGCAGCACAAATTGCGATTTCTCGTCTTCGGCCCGACACGAGTCAGATATAGAATGCGGGGGGGGGGGGGGGGGGGGTTCAGAATCCGAGCCGCGTCCATTTGCGGACGTCTCCAACCAGCAGCATTTCCTTTGTCGTCTCCTGGCATCCCGCTTACGTTGTCTTCCTTCGCTCTGCATTTCTTACCAACCCGGTTGGAATCGCGGGGTTCGGACAACGTCGGGTAAAAACCAAAAAGTTTCTATCTTTCCAATCAGTTTCGTTCGAGGGATCTTTCTGATGTTGTCGTCGGTTGTAGCCAGATAGCTCTGATTTGATCCAAAAAGGGAAAAAAACGTTAAATTACTGAACGCGAGTAACCGCGAACGAGTTTTACACTCGAGCCATGTGGTCATGCGACCCAGGGAATTCACCGCCGGGATGTTGTGGAGTAACTGCGAGCTTTATGCTCGAGCCATGTAGTTGGGCGTCGCAGTCAGTTCACTGCACGGCAAGTTGTGGTATATCTCGCCCTTCATTCCCCATCTTAACCAGGACTAGGCGAACTGCCTCGAGAAGGCTTGATGAACCGAGTCGTCTTCACCGGCTCCTCGGTGGACGACTTAAAAAGAGCATGATCGGAGGCCAACAGCCTCCAGATTCACCAAGTTGTCGTAATATAATATGTCGAAGTTGTCAGCTGTTGAGTTGAGCTGAGAAGAGTGACCATGTACGTGCACAAAACAGTCGTGGACAACCGCAGGAAGGAATCACCCATGGGAGGCTTTGTGAACAGGGTAGACTCAAACCACCGCCTTGATCGTAGGCAAAGTCTGCAGACAAACAGATTCGTAGAGTTTTGGAACGAGCTGCGACGTTGCACTAAGCATCACGAATGCTCGAACAACCACAAACGACAATGAAAACATGCTCATTTTAGTCATTTTCGGAGGTCACAAGCGAAAAAGCCAATGCTCGGCGTAGGAGGATGGATGTGGATCGTCCGTGAACGAGTAGTTTTGTGTGGTTTTGCCTTAGCATAAGTTGGAAATGTGGCTTAGGACTTGTCCACCCTTGAACGAGTATTGTACAATGCGGTAAGAATTGGTTTAAGTAGAATTGCCATCCGCTTTTGTTGTTGACTTAAATATCAGACTCTCAAATTTCAATACAATATTTTTTAAAGAAATCATAATTCTCAAACCTGAAACGAGTATATATATCTAAGAACGAGATTTGTATTATTCGAACAAAACCAACATGGAAATAATTGAGCAGCTGGTCTTTGGAAAGTTGTCTTGATGAAATAATAGATCCCTTTTGAGAAATTACGTAACAACCGGAAGGTGTGTGCCCCTGCAAATAATTGTAGTGATGTGTACCGCGACTAAGGCTGCCTAGAACTACCCTGATCTTTACGGCCGCGGTCGATGTCGGCTCATCCTTCGAGCGAACATAGGCGTAACGTGATTACCGACAATTTCGATTCGACAATTTTAGCGAAGCTTGTCTCTGGTCGTTGAAGGAAGGTCGTCCTGTATGAGGATTTGGTATATGAAAGTATATTTGATTGTGAACTGATACATCTGGAAGCGAGTGATGGCGTGTGGCGTGACGTTGTGGTCATGGGCTACCCTCTTCGCCCCATGAGCCGCCAACCACTCCACCTTAGCCTGGCGAAGGGCATTGCTTTTCCCTGTACAAGCACCCTTCTGTCGAGGTGGTTCCCATCCCATGAGCGAGCTACTACCGTTGGGATTGCCATGGCCGTCACGATGTCCTCTGTCGTTATTTCTGGACCCTTTCTTCTCTTCCAGTACCTGGAGCTCATCTGCTATCCTCCTCTAGGGGTATTTTAGTGATAGGTTCTATAGGAACTGGACGATCCTATTTGGTCAAATACCTAGCGGCAAACTCCTATGTTCCTTTCATTACAGTATTTCTGAACAAGTTCCTGGATAACAAGCCTAAAGGTTTTCTTATTGATGATATCGATATTGAGGATAGTGACGATATTGAGGATAGTGACGATATTAATCGTGACCTTGATACAGAGCTGGAGCTTCTAACTAGGATGAATGCGCTAACTATGCATATGATGCCGGAAATAGACCGATTTTATATCACCCTTCAATTCGAATTAGCAAAAGCAATGTCTCCTTGTATAATAGGGATTTCAAACATTCATGATCTGGATGTGAATGAGTCGAATTACTTATCCATCGGTCTATTAGCGAACGATCTCTCCAGGGATTGTGAAAGATGTTCCACTCAAAATATTCTTGTTAATCCTGCGAAAAAAGCCGTTTCTTTAGCAAACCAGTGGGCTACGGCTGATTACGGACACATACAGAGACTGTCTGAATCAATCCCCAAAAACATGTCTTCACTTTGAAGCCACCCAAAAAAAGAAGAAGATAGGTTTGGCTTATTACAACATTCTATTTAAACCTCTCTTTGAAGCTTTTTGTAGGTTATGACAGGTTTTGTGTTGCTTTCCATTTAACAAACACATGAACACTATTTACCCTACTGGGTTGGTGACCATAAACGAATTATTTAAAATTTTGATTCCACAAACATCACTCCATTCACCAGATCTCTCATTTGGTGCAAATGTGGCCTATTGCTATTGCTTTGGATTCAATCTTACTCCTCACTTTACACCCTCCCGACACTCTCTATTAATCAATGGTTCATGTACTTGGAATCAAACGTGTGGTGTTGTGTGTTCTATGGCCATGCCTAGTAGCTGTGGCTCCATGTCTTTCTTGTTGTCCGTGGTCAAGCCTCCCAGAGGGAACCTCTCCATCTCGCTGATCACGGTCACGATCTGCGCCGCCGCCTTCCTCGGGCTTTACTACACCGAGAAGGCCACATCCCTCTCGGCCGTCTCCGTCTTCAAGTTTGCTGCCTGTTCCCGCAAGAGTGCCCTCCCAAGATTCCGTAAGTCATGGTAGCGAGATTGTTCTTCTTGGTGTGGTACTAGGAGACGGGTTTTCGTTACATGTTCTGTTTCAGCGGCAGAGGCTGCGATGGAGGAACGCAAGGGCGTACGTGAAATGGACGATAGGTTTGAGTTCGACGCGGAGGGGTGCAGCGTTATCAAGGGGAAGTGGGTGTTTAACAGCTTGATCGAGCCTCTGTACTCGGATAGGACGTGCCCGTACTTAGAGAAGCAGGTCACTTGCACCAAGAATGGTCGGCCTGACTCGGACTATCTTCGGTGGGAGTGGGAACAAGACGACTGTTTCTTGCCAAAGTAAGCGAGGACACTCACATTGGTGTAAGCATGGATTAGTCTTGTGTTAGTTCACAATTCCTTTAAGTATGTGAGAAATTTTATCGCAGGTTTAGCCCGAAAGGCGTTCTCAAGAAACTTCGAGGTAAGAGACTGATGTTCATCGGAGATTCCATACAGAGAGGCCAATGGATGTCCTTCGTGTGCACGGTGGAATCTGTAATAGCGGACAACGAGAAGTCGATGGTGAAGTACAACAGGTCGTCGCATTTCGTATTCACCGCCAAGGTTTTATTCGCCCTCCATGCTCTCAGCTGGTTGCTAGAATAAATCCCAGCTGCCATAACAGATCATTTCGTTGCTTGTGTTGTCGACAGGAGTACAATGCGACCATTGAATACTACTGGGCACCATTCCTGGTAGAGTCGAACACCGATCGGAAAATCATTGCAGACCCGACCCAGAGGATCGTAAGGGTGGATTCCATCTCGAGGCATGCTGATTCATGGAAATCTGCCGATATACTGGTCTTCAACAGCTACGTCTGGTGGATGAGTGGGCTGACGATAAATTCACTGTACGATAAAATACTTCCTTTCCTGCCCTTACCGTGTCACATAACTCCGTCGGCTTGTGCCCTGAAAAACGACTGCGGATCGGACAATGCAGGTGGGGATCATTTCCAAATGCTGAAGAAGGCGCACAGGAACTGGAAAGGACATCGGCATACACCATAGCCTTGAAGACCTGGGCTAACTGGATCGACACGTCAATTGATCCGAACCGGACGCGCGTCTTCTTCACGACGAGCTCTCCCACTCACATGTGGTAATAATGGTAGCAAACTCCAACTCCCTCAATGCTGCTCACCGGCATCCAAACGAACCTTCAACGCGTGGTTTTTCATGCAGGAGTGGGGACTGGAACAGGAAAAACGGGCTCAACTGCTACAACGAGACTCGCCCTGTCGCGAAGGTGAAGAGAGTATGGGGAGGCGACAAGATGATGGAGGTTGCCGCCAATGTGGTGAGGAAGATGAGAGTGCCAGTCACCTTCATTAATGTTACTGGCCTGTCGGAACTGAGGGTTGACGCACACACATCAGTCTACGGCGAGACCAGGGGGAAGCTGCTAACAGCAAAGCAGAAGGCGGACCCCTTGCGCAACGCGGACTGCATCCACTGGTGCCTGCCGGGCGTCCCAGACACCTGGAACCGTATACTCTACGCATACTTGTAGATCAAATAGGCCCACAATTCTGCAGATTAGATAGGCCCATTATGATTTTGGGCCGGTGGTGTAGGCCCAGGCCCAATACAAAGAGACTGCCCCTCTGAAGAATTTGGCGAAATTCCTGCCACCTTGCTATATAAATTTATACAAGGCTGCCCCAAATCACAATCAAAACTTGGCCTCTCAGGAAACAAAGAGAGTGTCTCCACCTTATTCTACTACTAGCCTTCCCCTGTATAACCAACCACAATGCAGATTTGCTTGGTGCTACTCACTGAACACATTCTTTACCGGGATCGAACTGTATACCTTCTAAAGCCTCGATCACAGCTACTCGCTCGCTAGGTCCTCATGCTATGGAATTGGCTAGTCCACTTTTCACAAGCCGAAATATCCGGTTTTCGTATTCTCAGTTCAGGTGTGGGCCCTCCTACATTTGAGAAGGGCAAAGGGATATGACGGGTTGTCTCAAGGGAGTTACGAGAAAAGGGCAGGGATCAAAGGTTCTACCAATCAATGATGAGGATGAGCATCTGACGTTCATTCTATCACTTGATGTCAAGCTCCTCAGAAATGATAGGCTTCCCTAGATAAACCTGCCTCATCTCCTCTCTCCAAATCTGCAGACAACCAGGCAGAAAATTAACATTTAGAATTAAATAGCAAACCAGGGGCTTGATATTTGCTTCATGAGCACAGTTCTCATTCATGGTGTTGGGCCAGATTGAGAGGAGGGGAACAATGCATGCATAAAACATAGCCGGCAGATAAAACTCCAAACAAAGAAGGCAGGGAAAGATAGTTGGAAATTTTTTGTGAAGTTACCATGTCACGAAATTCCACTCTGATATGAGGCACATTCGTTCTATGGATGTCATTTCCATCTGGTTCCCTTTTGTAGTACTCCTTACCTATCCAGTGTGACTGCAATAACAATAGAATTTATTTTAAGAGAGCAAATTATAGGACAGGATTTGTCATGAGAAGGTTCAGATAAAATAATCTAGTACCTTTAAAGCATGAGAGAAGCCAGATTGAAGGACAGAGTTTCTCGCAATCTCACATAAGTCGCAAGAACTTAATTTCCAGACCTTAAAGCATAAAATTGTAAGGGAATGTAAGACATAAACCTATCAAAGTTTGTAAGGGAAAGCATCACTTACAGATGCGGCAATGCTGTATTCCTCGACCAGAGGTTCCTTCGTCAGATGAATTTGCAGGGGGTCGTCGGTGGAGAGAGAAACATTTAAACCCCTCAGGAAGAATAAATGGAAGGGATTTTTGTGATAGTCCAAGAATAGAGAATTGTTGCTCAGAGGAGACATGGCCAGACCAATCTGAAGAAGGATAAGAACATCACATTAAACATTTTAAATTACTATATGCAAAGTCAACAGCAAATTAATCTCATCCTCTCCATCGAACACATAATGCCTACTTGTGCCAGGTAATAGAGATACTGTAGCACAGGAGATTTTCTCAAGTTGATTCCATGTGCAATGTTGTGGGCGGTGAGAAAAGTTGCGGCCAGATGGTCGATATCACCAGCCTGAAATTTTAACCAGACATAAGTCGCAAACAGCTCCCTTCATTCCCCCATCAAAACAAGAAGTGCCATTCGACCATGATAAGGGAGTACCTCTCCAGAATGGGGCCTAAACCTGATTGTAGTCATGCCTTTTGACTCCCGCAGCTAAGAGAGCATCAATCAATTACGGTATGCATCACCACCAAAAACTTCCAAATATAATGGGTAGCTTATAGCTCAAAGCTTAGCCATAAAACAACTTCTAATCTAATGACAAATAATGTAATAACACAAACCTTGTTCAAGGTGTAAAGATTGGCATAGCAGTAATATGCGTAGTATGAAAAAGCTGGATTGAAAACATTTGTCCACTGGGAAGGTGTTGGCATGTGTTTTGTTGGACGCCTTTCTGGCTTGCTTTCATCATCCACTAAATCTAAGCCAACAACCTGCATTATGCAAGGTTACCAATCATTCTTAGACAAGCTAGGGAATATTTTACAATTCAGAAGACAAGTGGGACACCTGTTTCAGGAAAACATGAAGCTGTGGATGTGAATCAGGATCAATAGTCACTTCAAACAAAGGAATGAAAATGTTGTCGATAATGTTCTGGAATGATGTGACAATTCCCATCTCCTTGTACACGTTGTATAGTCTTGGAAGCTGTAAAAAATAGGGAAAGGATGCCAAACAATAGAGACAGCAAGGAAAGTACTCAAAGCTTGAGAGAGGGGGTGGGGGCATGCATTATACCTGTATCAACCATACCACATTCTCACTGTATAATTCATTGTTTACAATCCAACTAGCAAGCTGGTCCCATTCACTCATCTTTCTGCCATAGATGGATATCCTGTATTCAGCCATCTGAAAGAATGCAAACAAAGAGCAATTCAGCCTCTCCCATTAAAAGCCAACCCAGAAGACAAAACATCAATGAGAGAAAAGAAGCTTCTCGCAGGCCTTGGCTAAAATGTAGTCACCTGGTATTTACTTGCTTCAAGGTCGGAGAACACTTGCTTAGTTAGCTCGCCTAGGAAACGACCTGATCAAATTGATTTTGGCGTCTGAGTGATTGCTACCAGTAGGGGAATGCGTTACACACCAACTAGAGGAAAGTGGCGTAAACTCTATGCATCCATGGCCTTACAAATTGATGAAAAAAAAAACAACCACCGTCCCTAGATGAACAAAAGCTGTAGTATTTTTCAAAGCACTAGATCATCCCATTTACATCCCCGCTTCCACTATGCAAGCCACCATCATATAGTTCAAATAAAGCAATAGAAAAGCAAAAGAACTAGGAGAAAGGCTTTGGTCATACCTTGGATCAGGTTATCCTGCTTCAGGAAAATCTCCCTAAGCCGACTTTGACCACAAGGATTATACTTCAAATTAAACTTATCAAATCGATGAAATGTGCTCTTGTCAGCATGTACATCCAAAAGGTCAACATTTAGGTCATACCTGCTCAATTCAGATGACAGGAAATTATGTTGCCTAATACGCATCCTCAACCAGAGAAAATAACAAGAGTGAAATTGTGATGAAAAAAGGATTACATTACCCTGTCAGATCCAAGCTCTCAAAAACTTCTTTCAAAGTTAGATATGTCCCATCCCTAAAGATCACAACCTGTAGAATAAAAAGATCCTGATAAGTTCATAAAATAACAATTCTACTGTAAAATGAAGTCCGGTAGTACAGCTTGGAGGAAAGACATGCTAAAGCATACATCCGGGTACAGAAGTTGCACTGGAAAGGTCGAAGACAGCACAGTGAATAGATACCTCATCGGGCTCCTTCCTCAACTTTGACTTTATGAATCTCAAAAGATGTTTCTGGTTCATACACGCTGAATGATGAACATGCGTATCAACTTTCCTCACGTTGTAAAAGTCACGGTGGGGTGCACTCTTCTGAGCAAGGAATTCTTTATCGGCGTTAAGCATCAAATGAAGATTGAATTTCTGCAAAACAACGAAAGTGCACTATTCAGAAACTACAGTATGGGTATAAACAAAAGAAAGGACGATAAATCTACACACCTGCTCCAGAAGAACTAGCCGACGGTGGCAAAGAGTTCTAACATTTCCTAATGCAATAACACGAAGCAAAGAATGTAGGTCGGTAAAGAAGGCTGTCGCATCTGCAACTGGAAACAGCTCCTCCCTTGCTGGTAAGAGAAATGAAAGTCATTGGAATCAGTTCAACAGATTGTGAAATTCTCTTTAAAGATGCATACAGCATGCTAAAACAGACATTGGGAAGAACGAAATAAAGGCTTACATTCTTTATTGGGATAAACATGGATGACTCCATCTTCCATCTCGAAATAATGCTGCGGAGGGAATAGATACATCAGTGAAAGAAAAATAAGTTGCAACTCAACAACTGATTGCATCTATATAATTGCTTACATTAGATTTTCCTTCTGGAATGTACGAAAATGGCTCAGGGTTAGGCTTCGGCGTGCTGGGATCAGATATGATTTCCTTCTCCCAAGGAGCAACTGTTTCTCTGTAGATATATCTCTTTCGCAGTTCAAGACACTCTTGAAGTATCATATATGCCTCAATTTCATCAGGAGTCGGAACCTCTGGTAGAAAACAATGTTAAGCACCAGTATCATGGATGCTTGTTAAAATCCCAAACATGCTTCTGGGGAAATAAATGTCAGTTACCAGTCGGACTGATTTTCAGTCGCACGAATGACTCGTGTTCAGGTTCTTTCCTCAATATATCAGCAGCAATAGGATCTGGTTGAACACCATGCAAGTCTCCGGAAACGCTGTGGGAACGAATCATGCCTGAAGCAGCCATCGGCACATCTCCATTGGCATTAAGATGGTGGGCTAGTTGTTCAGACCCTGGACCCTGCGAGATATGAGGTTTGAGTATGAGATTCCCAACTATATCGTGCTCTAAAAACGAGGGCTGAATTGCCGGAAAATCCAAAGGAGAAAAGCAGCGTAAACTCGAAGAAAACGTCAAAGTGCATTTTCAAGTATCTAATCTTGGCTCACAGCATTGCCGTTAGCATGCAAATAAGCAGCATCCAACTTCATATCGTCTGTAATAATCTCCTCATCATCCGATCCCTCTACGCTCTCAAAGGCACTTGCACTGGCTCCCGGTGATTTCGGAGAAGTTGGTCTGATGAGAGATGCCGATCTCAAGGCACCCGGGGAATGTGCAGCAGATTTTCCTGAAAACAATGTCAATCAACAGCCGACACCATGGATATTTCTCTTAAGGTTGCATGTGGTGGAATCAGAACACATGAAAATATATAACCATCCAAATTCTTAAACTTTGTTTCTATTGTTCTTTTAGGGTAATAATCTCTGGGCAGCAGTAGAACAAACACAGTAATAAAAAAGGAGTAAATTTTGCATGTATCTCAGGTAAAATTTGCCAAAAGCTAGACATTAAAGATTAAGAAGATCAAAAGCATCCCTGGGAACTCCTGCTTTACTTCATGTAAAAGATTCTGACAAAACAAAACGTCCTCACATATCAAACTGCCGAAAACCACACCCTGAGGGCTTAACCTTTTCTTAATTCATTCAAAGTAAAAACAGGGCTCTGCCAAATCACGTCAGCAAGGGAAAACTTTCACGCGCGCCCAGATAAACAACTCGGAAACAATCAGCCAAGATGACAATTGTTACCTTTTGGAACCGTGTGAAGCCGCGGCAACCCAGCGGGGATCCAATCCATCCCCACGCCATTACACCTGCCATCGTCAATCTCCGCAACCATCCCCGAGATCACCGTGACATCCGGCAACGAAGCCGAGGCACGCCTCCTGGCTCCCCCTCTCCTCTGCTTCCGCGGCGAAACCGTCGCGGATTCGTAGCAATCATGCTCCCCCTCCCCGTCCCTTTCCCTCCCGCGCTCCCTCTCTACGGCCCTGGCGAACTCCAGCAACTCATTTAGGGTTTTCCGGTGCATAAAGTAGGCGGAAACCGCCACGAAGGAGGCTCCCACGAGCGCCGCCATGGCAAGGTGGAGCGTGTAGCTGTCCATAACGGGAAAGCGGGACCACCACGTCCGTCCTCCGGCGACGATCCAGCCGGTTTAGGGTTTAGTAACGAGTCCCGCGGCGGAGGCGTAGGAAGAAACTGTCGCGAGGGGGGGGGGGGGGGGGATCAGTTTCCTGGAGGCGAGGACGGAATGGAAGTTTGGGGAGGATTGGGCAGCGGATGATTATGCCGGGAGAGGGTTAGTTCCGCGAGATATTTATAGTGAGAGCATGGAAAATATTCCGCAAGAGAAAAATCAAATAAAAATAGAGATTTCGATATTTTGTCTTATTTTTTCTTACCACTAAAATGGATTATGTCGCAAGTAGTTACAATACAAGCGTGCTTTTAACTTCCGATCAGTTTGTGCCGCAGGTAAAAGTAGAGTACGTTTTGCAAGAGCTTAGGTTGTCGGAACCAAAGCATGACTTACTTCTTCATGTTGAGTCTTGGAACCCTAATCACGAACTCCTTTATTTGTTTTGGTAAATACGAACATCTATTTGGAGGAGGGAAAAAAGGAGAGGGAAAGGAGAGATCGGTTAGGAGTCATCATCACTGGAGGCCACAATTTTTACGTGTAAAGGGAAATTAATGGAGTCCTTTTGGTTACTATGGATGATGACAAGTCGTGTCGAGTGTTTGTTCTCTCAAAACAGTAAACACAGACAGACTTTATTCTTACCCTCTTGATGTTTGTTGTGGGGGGGTTTTTGGTGGAGAATTGTTGGGAATCCACTTCAATTTGATGATTTATTCCAATTATAATCCATTTTTGCACGTACGCCCGAATTATTCCTCCCTACTCTTATCTATAAAAACTGGGTGGGTTTTGTAGAATTAAACAAACAAATTTTGTACTTCTTGGCATTTGGTTTTAATTCTGTTGTCATGGCCAAATTTCGGCCGGGGCTTTAGGCCCCCATGTAATGGAGGAACCAAACGAGAGCCGGAGCTATATATGCGCAGAACGTGGGAAGAGCATAACTCAATGTGAAAATTGTATGTCGGAGTTTCCTTCGCCTAAAAGTTAAACAATTAAATGAAAGGTCTTAACCATATATAAGCCCTTCGTCCTGCCTTTTTTTTACGTAAGGCGTGATGATTTTTAAGCCCAGTGATTAGGCCCAACTAAAAAAGTTTCTCCATCATTGCACAATGAAAAAGCCCCAACCAATGGCCGCACCATACTAAGAACATTATAATAATAATACCAGCATTCACATCACTCTGTCAACTCGGGAATTAGTTAATCCCCCCCCTAATTAATTATTGTCGGGACAAGGTTCAACCCTTCTATTGTCTTCGTCGTTTATCACATGCATGGAGATGCGAATAAATATTGAGCAAATCGAACTGTAAATAAATGGATGATTAAAATATTCATGTCTTTTTAACGTTACTAAGTTTAAATTTTATCTGTTATTCCTTCCTGTTAATCAAATGTATTAAATTACATATACTTATTTTCTTCCTTCCTTTTCGGACTCCACCGTTAAATTCAATCGTAGGTTTGATCCGACCAAATTACAACGATGTAATAACTTTAAGGACCTGTCGTGTAATATTACGAAGTGTCCGAAAAAGGTAGCGAGAGAGGAAAGAGATAAAGGTAAAAAAGGCATTCCGGTGTTACTCCTACAGTTGGTTTGAGAAGTTCTGTTTTTCTCCCCTTGACTGGGAGGAAGGTGATGAGTCTAGGAAGTTTGAAGGATTGTTTTCGCAGTGGTAGTTCATGCTCGGGCAAGGCAGGGTAAGGAAGGGTCCAGCTTCAACCAGCTTCTCGGGATCAAAGGAGCTGCCCGGGAAACTGTGAGTTCTGAGTCAGGCTAATTCTCTTGTAGTTCCAATATTTTCTGAAAGATCCCGTGAAGTATGATGTCAGATATCTTGTAGTATGATGTTACTACATACAACCACTATAAGTGCAGGAGACCATCACCACAATGGTCATGTTGCTTATGTTCCCTCCCACATTCCTTTTCCAGGCTAGCGCGCAGCCGTTTCTCGTTCTTGGTTTGTTGGTAACAGCTCTAGCGACCAGCCACTGATCACACCGATGGTATCATTGCGTTAACTAGGAGCAATTCAAAGGAAGAGGGCAAGGGCGCAACAGTACCGATGGAATGATTCTGCCCAAATGACAAGGCTGCCCTCAGAAATTTGACTGACGACTGACCATGGATCCTGCTGCCGGATAGTCGTCCGTTGTTTGGTTCGGTCTTTTGGACTCTGAACTGTTGCTCAATATTTTTCAATGAAGGGGTGTTTTTGTAATTTTCACCGAGCCTTAGAAAAGGAAAACTGAGTCTCAACTCTCAATGACATTATGCAGCGTGAAATTACAGTTTGACCCCGCCGGTTATGTTTTATTAACCCCTTTCAAATCGCGATCCGGCCTCAAATTTACGCGATCCGGTCCAGTCCGGTCGGACCGATTCGCGACCGGAGGCATACCGCAATTTTCCCGCCAAAAAGGAACACCGCCCTCTGCCAGTTCCCCCCTCCCCTCTCAGGCGAAATAAACCTACGGCGCCGCCGCCGCCACCGGGGACCATGGGCGATTCTGCATCCGGTCGTTCGCCGGCGACGGATAACGAGAACTATCTTCAGGTACTGAATGGCGACGCTGATGAATGGTTTCTTGTGGAAAGCTTTCGCTTATTTAGTTTAATTTTGGGGGAGGCAGCCTTTCTTCGTCCTTCACAAGGCTAAGCCGCAAGTCTCGGAGGCGAAGCCAGCACGGAGGAGGAAAGTGGATTCATCTCTTGGTTCGCCGAAACGACAGAGGGGTAATCATGGTGGAGGTGAGGAGGAGAAGGAGAAGGAGATTAATCGTGAGGAGATGCGGATGGAAGCATTCAAGCTCGTTTGGTCGGAGATAGAAGGGAACGCCAAGGTATCGTATCATCTTCTTGCAGATAATGCTTATGAATGGTCGGGCGAGTCTGTTTAGTGATTGATGTGGGGCCTTAATCGAATTTGATGTGCTTTTGGTTTAACTTATCAGGGTGTTATGGAGGAAGTCCATCGTGAATCGTACCAGGCTATTAATTCATGGGTTCAAGAGTCATTCAACACTATTAGGTCTCGTGTAGAATTTGGTTCTGCCGAAACTTCCCGTCCTTTCCCATCTGCTGTTAACCCCATTTCCAAGCGGCTCTTTACCGCGCTAATTTCCACGAGTATGCTCTGCCCTCAAATATAGATATGCCTTCGAAAATGTCATTGGTGATTTCTAATGGCTTTGTCGTGATTTTTCCAAGTAGCTATTATTTGAATTTTGGGTCCTGATTGGAATTTGTGAATCACAGGGAATATCGAAATGTTTGATGAGCAGGAGACTTTCAAAAATCTGACGATGCATTTAAAATCTAGTGGCTGTTATGTTGCCAATCTTTCCTCCATGGATTTCACGGCACACAGTGGGATTTCCAGTGTCCTCAAGAACTTCCTCAAACAGTTTATAACAACTAGTTTTGAGGCAAGTGCTATTCTTTTACTGATTATTACGTTATTCCATTGTTTATAATTTTGTTTTTGGTTCTCTCATTACTAATGTCTTTCAAAAGGTGGTAGACTTGTCCATATTAGCAACTTGGTATAAAGACCAAGGCAAAAGTGGTGCTCCAATGGTTCTGGTAATAAATGACTTGGAAAGATGTCACGGGTCTGTGTTGTCAGAGTTTATCCTTATGTTGAGGTATAACAATATCGTTTGTACCATTTCTGCATTTAGTAAATGTCCTTGAGAAGTATCGACTTAAGTAAGCTTTAGCCTTGGAGATCTGTTCTTTTATAGTCCTCTGAAATATGAAAATATGCTTCATTCAGTGATTGGGTGATGAAGATTCCAGTCATGCTTATTGTGGGGTTGGCAACTACAGTGGATATACCCAGAAGCATTCTTCATTCTGAGGCTCTACAACACTTGCAGCCATGTAAGTTCAATCTGGGTACCCTTGGGGAGAGAATGGATGCCATGTCTTATGGTATATTCTTGAAGCACGACCTTGGTTTTTCCGTTAGCCATAAAGTCGCAAGTTTTATGAGGGACTATTTTTCGAGCCATGGTGGTACCTTGAGTTGCTTTGTCAGAGCTTTAAAGGTGAGAGAAAAAAGCTATCAAATGATAATCAATTTTGTTTCCTGTATGAATCAAAGTTGCAGGATATGCTTGCTTCATGATAGTATTCTTTTTCATTTTGTAATTTTCAGATAGCATGCGTGCAACATTTCTCCACAGAGTCAAGGAGCATCATGCTTAGAGTTCTTGCTGAAGAAAATAAACAGGTCTTTCAGATGACATCTCAGAATTTTGTTCTGCTTTCCTGATGCTGCATTAACTTCACGTTCATGATTTATCTTTTTTGTGTTTCCCAATATTCCAGGGGAAGAAACATGACCCATTGCCCGAATTGGTGGATGCGTTCTGTCTTAATACTCTATTGAGTGGTAGGTATGTGCTTTGTGCATATTCATGGTACTTCTTATGTTGATTAAAAAATTTCATGCTGCACTCACATTGGCTCGTCTCTTGTTTCTAGGAATGAGTCAACTAAGGATGCAAAGAAGGAATTAGTTTCTGGTTTGACAGAAGTGAAGAGATTCCATGGACAGTGGCGTACAGTAGTTTTGGTATGGATTTCTCATCAGTAAATTATCATGTATCCTCTCCTCAACTTATTTTATTTGGAATTAATTTGTGGTATGGCAGCTTGAAAGTGTTTATTTCTCATCTTTCCCATCACCTGTTTCAAGGTCTCGGTGATCCCACAGAAGGAGCAGTTTGTCATTTGTTGTTGCTTTCTTAAGTGGATCGAGTATGAGTTTATTGATTATGGCTGTGTTTGGAATGGAGGGATTTGGAAGGAAAACACGTTTTTCAATAATTTATTTCCTCACATCATTTAAAATTTTCATTTCTTTTCCTCCATTTTCCTTTCCTGCCCCGTCTATCCAAACACAGCATAAGTGCCCATGCCTTTATCTAACTGTTTCATTGATACAGCTCATCTTAATTCAAATTTCTTCTTTTGACTGAATGTTGTGTTTCTTACCATTCTTGATTTTTCAGTGCCTCTGTGATGCTGGAAAGTACAGTAAGGTGCACTTGCTAGACTTGCTTTGTGAAGCACTTGATCCAGAAATTGTCCAGTCAAGCGAACCAGATCCTTCAAAACAATCCACCCTTGACATTGGAGGATATAATCAAAAGTTCTCCACAAAAGCAAAAGGATTCATATCTCAAGTGATTGCCAAAATAAGGTAAAGTACTGTTTTGTTCTTTTCATGGAACCAACTGCCTTAATAATTGTCCAGCAAAGATCCCTTTTCCCGAGGAGAAAACATTTGTAGACCTTGAATTTATTCAAATTTATCAACTTTTCCATGTTGTTTTCTTTTGAGTTTCTCTCTGAACATTTGCGGAACTTGATTTCGTGTTGCATTCTACATGTATGGATTTGTAATATGAATTTTATAGTTTTTATTCTCCTTTTTTCCATGAAAATATTAACATCTTACTAAATTAGGGACCTTCCTGGACCGACACTCCATGAATTACTGAAGAAATGGGAAGTTCATTTTGGAGGCATGGATGAGGTACAACTGGAAAATTACACAAATTCTTTGTGCTATGTGAACAATATATGGGTTTTAAGCGAATAATACGAGGTCTCCTTGGCTCATGAATTCAACAAAACCATGCTGATATTAGTGAGGACTTTAGACAAATGTTTCTCTAGTTTTGACCTATATCTGAGCAATTTCTGATAATTTATCTTCGTTTTGGTTGTAAATGTCAATTCATATAAACGTTAATTTTTTGTAAGTGTCTTCTCTTTTATTTCCCTTAGATTTCGTTTATGCTTGGCGAAGCTAATCTGTAACCGAATACTTTATCCGCCAGATCCTTGAAAAATTAAGAATATTACAACATATGTTGGGAGACAAAAATGTTGCCAGATCGAAAGAGAATGCAATGGATATTCTGAAGTAAGCTGCCATTTGCTAAATTATTTCGTTCATTTTGAGTATCTTTACCGATTATGGTTGAACTTAAAATTACATTCTTTTTGGCACCATTTGCAAGAAAACGACCATCTAGGAGCATCTCCAGCAGCGAAAAAGTCTCTGAATCGGTCAACGAGAACGCTGCGAGCTTTCTGAAGTACTTAATTCAGTGAGTTCATTAAGCTGTAATTGCTACTCCTTGACTTGGGTGTCTCCAGCAGGAATCAATCCGTCGGCATTTGCATCATCACTTTAACGTGCCTGTCCTTATTGTGTCTTATGTTCGTGGATGTGATTATTTTCTGAAGAATGGGTTCTGTACAAGCTGCTATTGATGATCACACTTAAGCACTTAACTTTTATAGATGGTTTCAGATCAGATCTGTGGCTGCGACAGAAATGATAAATTTGACCTTTCACATTTCCTTCACAACAGAAATTACCTGCGGCCAATTGAATGCACACCTTTCCATGAAGTGGTCTGTTTCAAGGACGTTCAAAAACTTCAAGCAGTAAGTCCTTCCACACAGTCAGTGGTCTCAGCTTCTGTTTGATTAAGTAGTGGGGACTGTCATTGGAATGAGAGAGCTGGCACTGCAAGCTCTTGGTGACTTCCTCGTTATAGCTTTGGTTAGATACCTTCTCAATAAACGTTGTAGGCTTTGATGGGAGTCTCGAGAAGGCAAATTCAAGTCGATCTCATAGATTCCACAGAGATTCTAGGCTGTACATGCTGCTTAAGGAGCTCTGGAGCTCTAGCACCCTCGATGCATGACACTGCAATCATGTAAGTCTCTGTTTGACACTACTATTTATATTCATACTGATTTTAATGGATAAATTCAGCTGCATAGGATGCCCTCAAAATGTTCCTTGCTCTATGGGAAGCTTATGTTTGTTTTTGAGTTCCATGATGGCATAGGTACAATTCATCTCAAGAGCAAGGTGATCTGATCAACGTGCACGACTGGTACAACTGCTTCAAGTTGATCCTCCTCCAGCCAATAGATGAAGGAACACCGAAGAGGAAGCGATCCTCCAAGTCAAAGAAAGCAGAAACCTCTTTCAAAGCTGGGAAATTACCAGAAGTGGCCATTCAGTATCCTAAAATTGCCTTATAATTTCAGTGCTTACCTTCTCCCTTCTTTTCCTGCATTCAGTTCCGAGTGTAATCTCAGGATAGAAGTCAATTTACCAGTAGCCTTAACTCGGAATTCAGAGCAAGGTTTTGCAGGGCAGTGACTGAGCTTCAGATCACTGGGCTGCTTCGAATGCAGAGCAAAAGGCGCCCGGATTACATCCAGAGAGTTGCTTTTGGTCTATAATATAGCCCCTCGCAGCAGGAATATTTGGCTTGACCACAGGCCCTAATTATTTAGGTTCTGAGCAAGAAAACAGTCGGGAGACAGTTATGTATCTATAGCATATGTAAAAATTGTTGACGTCCTTGGATGGTTGTAAGAGGTGCCATTTACGTTACGAAAACAACTAACCAGGCAAAATGGCACTGGTCAGCAACAGCAACGTGTTACCATTTGCTTATATAGCCGGCATCAGCTACTCTGTTAGCAACCTCTTTCTCTAAAAATGCGTTTTTCCAGTCTCATTGTTCTCTAACTCCCCAGCTGGAGGGTATTTAATACCGAAATCATAATTGTTTGGAACCAAAATTCAGGCAATAACTTTATTTCAAGATGAACATCTACATCAGCAACAACTAATTTCACGGCAGCTGTATGTGGCTAAAAAATTGACTGCAAAAATCCTGAAATTGGCCTACAATGGGAAAAGGTAAAGTATTTTACCCAGAAAGATTGCTAACTATGCCCTCAACAGATCATAGCAAGTACTTCTCCGTGACTGTACGGCCAAACTTTTCTTGCACATCCTTTGGAGTTTCAATCTGAAATTAAACAGAAGCTGTTAATGTATAGCAGAAGCAGAGTAAATCAGATATACAGGCATGAGAGCTGCTTACCGCATTTAAGGCTTTGAAAAATGCCTTAACAGTGTTATGTGGATTCCTTGAACCAATAACCTATCAAAGGAAAAATACAAAACCATAACTTAGCAACGCACCCTTGTGCTCCAAACTCGCATACGATGTTCCCTGCACCTAGATGATACCTTAGATTTAACGTTCTTGAAACCAGCCAGATTCAAAATTGTCTCAACTGTTCTCCCAGCTTTCATTCCGGTCCTTGTAGACGCTGGCCACAGATAAACCTATATCAACCAAAGGACATCTTTGTAACCTGCTTAGGAAGCAATTGCTGTGATGATAAACCTATTCATAGAAAGGGGAATATGGCTTTTGAGTACCTTGGTTTGCTTAAATTTCATTTGAACAGCATGTGCGATTGTATGCTCTTCATGTCGCTCAATGTAGTGTAGATTCTGGAAGCATTTCTCGTATGCCTATAAAGATAGGGATAAATTTCCAATTTCTAAGCCCATAGTCAACAATCATTAAGGAAATCATGTTTCAAAAGCAATAAAAAGTGGCTCAAAAAAGTCTCACGACTGTTGAGGCTTCTTAAGAAAGCAATAGTATATTTTTCTGATTTGTTTCCATTGACTAGAACCATATATGTATGTTTCACACAGCTGTAACTACAAAAAGGGTATATGCAGTGTAATGGGGAAATAAGTAATTTGGTTAAATCATAGCAATGGATGACATACCTTCTGGATGTTTTCGCGAAGCCAACAACACCTTGATAGTTTCCACAGGCTAACATCGCAGTGTACCTAGCCACTTGCCCACCCTGATCAAACAAGTTGGACGACATTACAATGCTTGCTTCATCAGTTTGATGAATAATAACGGATGAACATACTACGGAATCAAAGCTGTCTTACCTTTGTAACTTTGCAAGTCCGGTTCACATCTATCAATTACACATCAAAGCCCTGCATTTCAAATCCAGTAACCAATTATTTACCTATTTTGCAAAATAGAAACTTTTTCCTGGCAAAAGACACTAATCTTAACAACTATATAGCGTAAGACAAAAACAATGAAATTATCAGACCCATCATCATTAGTAAATTAAAATTTTTGAAAAAAGTAGAACATTGACAAGGCAGAGATGTCTGCTAACAGAAATGAGTAGGTAGTGTCTCACATATTAAAGATCCACTCTCAGAGAATATAATCACGGCTGACATAATTCTAGTAACAGCAGAATAACAATAATGACTCACTTTTCTGTAAAGAGGCTTTCCTTTCAATTCAGTCAAAGAATTTCTTTCCTCTGAAAGATCTCTGATCTCCTCCTCTAGAGCTTTACCTTTTCTTCCAAATGTGTGATCCAGCTCTGCCAGCTTCTCCTCTAAGGTCCTATCGATTTCATTAAGCTTTGCGATGAGTACGTCATCCCGTTCTTTCATGTCATCAAACTCCTCCTCGCTGCCATCATCAACTCTTGCTGCGATTTCCGTATCTTTATCTTCCTCAAAGTTCTCCGATCGTTCATCGGGAGGACCACCTTGTTCATGCTGAATGATCCCAAAATTTGTCGGATTGTTTGGGTCATAAGCTTCTTTCCATTCAACCAAGGTCATAGCTCTATTCAGTTTCTGCTGGAGAATAAACCTTTCCTTCCCTTCTGCTAAACTTTAGGCAATTCATCAGCTTGCCAATCACTCTATACTCGGGTCGAAGCCGGAGGTGCTTCTCCTCAAACTTATCAATCCTATTCATCCATCTAAAGGCATCATCAAGTGTTTCTGCATTGAACCCAACAAAAAAAAATCACAACTTCCTCATTACATTTGCAGTAATCATTGAAACAATTTCTTTTCGTACGAGATGTTTCTAGGCAAAATCTCCCAGAAAAAAACATACAGTAAAAAAAAACAGCGGAATAGCTACCAGATTCGATGAAATTCCCAATCAACCCTTGTGGCGATTGAACTTCTTCTCGAAGAGCTCGAAGCCCTTCTTCAAATTCTCGGGAGAAAACCTCTCGTCGTCCACATCGGAGTCAGAGTCGGAAGGCTCCTCTCGGAGGATAAGGTCGGTAGGGGGTCCTTGAGCTTCTCCTTCTCGAGCTTCTCAATCAGGGGGGCGATCCCCATGAAATCCTCATCATCCTCGGCAACAATGTCCTCGGTGCCGATGCCGGCCCTCTTCCTGGAATCCCTCTCCCTCTGCTTCTCCTTCTCGAACTCAGCAAGAAGCTCCTGAACGACCCTGGAGGAAGCCCCGGGGGTGAAGGAAGTGGAGAAGCTCGATCTAGGCGTGAGATGTAACCCGGAGATTCTCCGATGCGTAGGAATGGGGGATGCCCCGTGAAGAGTAATAGTAGAAGCAGTATTAATCCGGTTCCTAAAGAATAATTTAGTCCAGGAAAGGGAGGCGGTCGTCGTCTTCCGGGACAATAACTTGGAGGAGCTCATTCCCCTCCTCCTCCTCCTCCTCCGCCGCCGGAGATCACCAAGGAAGGATTGGGAGTGGACAGTGAGTTGGAGCGGTGGTCGGGGGCCACCGGTCTGAACCGGGACCCAAAATTTTTTTGTTTTTTTAATTAATTAATGCTGACGATGGGTATATAAAATCGTGAATTCTGATTGGTGGAGGATCGTGGAGGACTCCAACGAGCGACACGTGTAACAGCAAAGGCAGAAGCATCTCGACTCTTCCCTCCCTCCGACAAGAACCTCCCCCGGTATATAAAACTTCGAATGGCTTCGATCTCTGGGTTTTCGTTTTTCCTTCTTTCCCCTCTTTCTTTCGCTTTCCTGTTCGTCGGGGGTTGTCAGCGAGCGGGCAATAGACGATGAGGGTTCGCGGGGCGTTGTTGGCTTCGGGGGTGCTCTGTCTCTGTTTCATGGTGGCGTCGTCGGCCAAGAAGAGCGACCCGTACAAGGTTAGTGGAGATGGGATGGGATTGGATTGGATTTTTTTTCCTGGGTTATGTCGAGGGTTGATTATTATTCTAGGAGATGCGGAATTAATCGACTCCTGCAGTTGGTTTAGTGCGGTTTGATTTGATCGGGTCTGCATTGATATTGTCGCTGCTGCTCCCTAAATGATGGTAATTTGTGGGTTTTAGATTGGTTATGTCAAGTAGAAGGCATTGCGGCCGGCATGGCTTGCAATGTAGTAAGCACCGGATTGCGGTTTGCAAACCTCTTATGAATCCACATGTGGTGTCGATGGCTTTTTGTTGCTTAACCGCGAGCTCGTGATCTGATTTATTTTATTCTCTTCAATCTGGTTTTACAGGTACTGGGCATCAATAAGGATGCCAGCCAGCGGGAAATCCAGAAGGCCTTCCACAAGTACGCAGCTAGCTACGGTTTCTTTTGCATCATCTTGTTGTATTCCTATTATCTGTGCTTATTGGGAATTAGGGATAGAGATTGGTTATCGGATGTTAGGTTTCCACTCCTAGATTTGTTTCACTACATTGGTCGTCAGCGAAAGCGGAGCTCATATAATTCATTGTTTTGTAGGCTTTCTTTGCAATATCACCCGGACAAGAACAAAAATAAAGGAGCCCAAGAGAAGTTTTCGGAAATAAACAATGGTACATTCCTTATGCTTCTTAGCTCTGTTTTGGACTGCCGTGATCCTCCCTTTGTGGTGCCACTGCAATACTGACTCCGTTGCACTCCTCTTAATAGCTTACGAGATTTTATCCGATGAAGAAAAGAGGAAGAATTATGATCTTTATGGAGATGAGAAGGGTAATCCGGGACTCGATTCAGACAATTTTGGAGGACAAGGGGGGTATTCTCATTTCACGGGAAGCGGTCCGGGTTATTCCCATTTTACTGGTGGCGGGCCTGGCGGACAAGGATTTTCCCATTTTTCATTCAGTCAGGGGGGCCAACAGAGTTCAGGGGGCAGGACATTTTCCTTTGGAGGTTCTGGTGGCCAAAATCCATTTGGATTCGGCCTCAATGACATTTTTTCAACCTTCTTCGGTGGGAGTTCATTTGGCAGCTCTGGGAACACTGGCAGTTCCCGGTATGGTTCTGGAAGCCATGCTACAGGCATCACGACAGTGAGTTCGGCTTTCTTCAAGAAAGAAATAGCTAATCAAGGAATGACCTGGCTCTTGTTGTTCTCGACATCCTCCTCTAAGAGCACTCAGCCTCACGAGTCCGCGTTGGAGCAAGTTGGGAGTTCCTTGAAAGGAGTTCTCAAGGTAAAGACACCTTTGTCCGCTGATATGATCTGGCATGCTTTTGTGTTCTTGGATCCTGACAAATTCTTTTCCTAGTAGGTGGGACATGTAAATTGTGGCAATGAAAGGTCTTTATGCACAGAGCTCGGCACTTTTCCCCGCAGTGCACCCAAGATATTTGTTTATAGCTATGGATCCAGTGACCGAGGATCATTGGTGGAGTACAGTGGTGAACTTACACCTAAGGATGTGAAAAGATTTTGTCAGGAGCATCTGCCGCGGGTCTCGAAAAGGGTTGATCTGAAGCAGTTTGAGTTTGCTTCCAATGTGAGGAACAACTTGCCGTCCGTGATGCTATTATCTACCAAGAAGGACACTCCCGCTATCTGGCGCACTCTGAGTGGCCTGCACCGAAAGCGTTTCAACTTTTTTGATTCTCAGGTGAAAGTTGTGAATGACTTTTGTCATGCATTAACATTCCGTTGCTTGCGTACTAGCATTCGTATTAATTCGTGGTGAACTCACTGTTGTCATTTCACAGGTGGCTGACATGTCTGATCCAGCTTTAAAGAAACTGGGTGTAGATGCCCTGCCAGCCGTCGTCGGGTGGCTAAGTAATGGGGACGAGCATGTTTTGAAGACAGGAATTTCGGTGAAGGACGCAGAATCTGCTGTCACCGAGCTCAGCAAGGTTCTCGACAGTTTCGAGAAGAAGAATAAGAAGGCAGCATCTAGTCAGCCAAAGAAGGAACACAAGGGATCAGCGAACAGCCAGATTCCTCTTCTGACAAGTTCGAATTTCGACGCACTATGTGGTGAGAGCACCCCTCTCTGCATAATCGGCGCCTTCAGATCCTCAAAGGCGAGGGAGCAGCTGGAGTCGGTCTTATCAGTGGTACTCAATCTAACTGGAATTAGTCTCCCAGTTCTCAGACATTCACATCCATCGGGCAACTAATGACATCTCTCTGCTTATTATCCAGGTCTCCAGGAAGACACTCTCCAGACAAAAGAGCACGACCCACGGTTCAGGGGACTCCATCTCCTACGTTCTCCTGGACGCCACCAAGCAGTCGGGCTTCCTTGACGCACTGGACAAGTCGAGATTCAAGTCCTCAGACAGGGCACTGGTGGCCTACAAGCATCGGAAAGGGAAGTTCGCGGTGCAGTTGAGCGGAATCACGCATGAAGAAGTGGAGAGATTCGTGAGCTCGGTACTCAACGGGGACGTAAAGTTCGCCAAGGTGAGGCAAAAGCCGGTACTGAGATGAGCTTTTGCCTTTCTTTATTCACCAACGTTAGATACGTAACCTAATGCTACTAGTGATACCGGCAAAAAGTGTGTAGATTCAGAAGCATTAATGACTTTGTGTTGTGTACATAAAACATCTCTTCCTTAATATCCAAACTCCGCTCCCTTCCTTCCACAGCCAGACATCGCCCCTCCCATTCCTCTTTCCCTTCCAAGTTTTCCTTCGCCCTCGGCGGGCGCCGCCACCTCGTCCACATTGGCGTCACTGATGTCTTCTCCGTCCCCGGTGACTTCAACCTCGCCCTCCTCGACAACCTCAATGCCGCTCGCCGCTTGGTATGCCGCCGATGGCTATGCCCGCTCCCGCGGCATTGGTGCTTGCGTTGTCACCTTCACTGTCGGCGGTCTCAGCGTGATCAACACTATTACCTGCACGTACAGCGAGAACCTCCTGGCGGCTTGTATTGTTGGAGGGTGGAACTCGAATGACTATCGTACGAACCGCATCCTGCACCATACCATCGGGTTGCCCAACTTAAGCCAGGAGCTGAGGTGTTTTCGGACCATCAATTGTCAACGTGTGACGAGAAAGTTTCTGACTTTTGTTCTGATTTCACGTTGATCTTGTTGCTTCTCGTCGACAGCTAATCTTCTGCATGGTTTAAGTTATTTGATTCGGTAAAGATCTGATGAGTCTGAAACAGTTTTTTAACTTGACTGAATTGAATCCTCAGGCATTGGTGAAATAACTTGGACGATGCACATGAGCAGATCGACACAGCCATCTCAACCGCGCTCAAAGCAAGCAAGCACGTTTACATTAGCATCAGCTGTGACCTGCCGGGGCTGTTTCTCCCCACCTTCGTTCGAGAGGTGATTCCGTTCTCGCTTCCGGCAAAGTATGTGTCGACTGATGTTTCAGCTGTCAAAGTTCCTGCTTTATTTGTCATGTGAAAGGGGTTAAAGGGGTTTATTGTGATTACTGCAGGTTGAGTAACAAGATCGGTTTTGGCGTCGTTTGATGCGGCCGTGGAGTTCTTGAACAAAGTGGTAAAGCCAGTACAGGTGGGTAGCCTGAAACTTCAAGTTGCACAAGCTTGTGATGCATTTGTAGAGCTGGCCAACACCTGTGGCTATGCCGTGTTGGTTATGCCTTCGACGCTCTTTCCCCGAGCACCATCCCCATTTCATACATTCTGGGGAGCTGTTAGTGCGGTTTTTTGCGTAGAAATCGTGGAATCCACAGAAGCATACCTGTTCGCTGGGCCAATCTTTAATGTAAACAGCTCGGTTGGGTATTCTCTTCTCATCGAGAAGGAGAAGGCTATGGCCCTGCCTTTGGGTGCATGTTGATGAAGGATTTCCTGGAGGAACTGTCGAAGCGGATCAAGTGCATTATGACTGCTTACGAGAACTACCACAGGATATATGTTCCCGAGGGACACCCGCTGAAGTGCGCCCCGAATGAGCCCCTGAGAGTGAATTTCCTGTTCCTGCATTTTCAGAATATGCTATCTAGCAAGACCACCGTTATTGCTGATACGGATGACTCCTGGTTTTAATTGTCAGAAGCTGAAGTTGTCGAAGGTCTGTGGGTAAGCTAGCCAGATTTCATCGTACAGATTACTTTACCCCTTCGTGGTTCATAGGCAGTGGATCCATTGGCTGGTCCAGGGGTGCAACCATCGGTTACACTCGAGCGGTCACAAAAAAGCGCGTGATTGCCTGCATAGGAGATGGAAGTTTCCATGTATGACACGACCAATTGGTAATGAAAGCGGCGTAAACTTTGTCTCGAACTCAAGTTAGGATCGCTGTCGTGTTGTTTGTAGGTGACTGCGCAGGACGTGTCGACCATGATCAGGTGAGGGCAGAAGACCATCATCTTCCTCATAAACAACGCCCGCAGGTACACCCTTGTAGTAGAGATTCATGATGGACCTCACAATGTGATCAAGAACTGGAACTACACCAGCCTGGTAGAAGCTATTCACAACCGCGAGGGGAAGTGCTGGACGAAGAAGGTAAGTTAATCTGACACATCCCTAGAAAAACGCAAGTCTGTACTAACAAGTGAGATTACTCTTACGAAACTGTCAGCATCTTGGTCATCCGGTAGGTGTTCGTCATGGAGGAGCTGGTCGAAGCCATTAAAGCTGCGACTGGAGAACATAAAGACTCCCTCTGCTTCATCGAGGTGGTAGTTCAAGAGGATGTTACTAGCATAGAGCTGTTGGAGTGGGGTTAAAGAGTTTCTCCCGCTAATAGCCGTCCTCCTAAACCTCAATAGGAAAACCTATCCTTTCCACATCGAATGATCAGTTACCCATTAATTTCGCTAGTCCTGGATGTAATGTACAGCATCAGAAAACACTCACCGGGGGCATTTTAAGCTTACGCTGAGGAGCTGTCCAATTTATGCACGAGGCGACCGTTCTGATGCAAAGACACGGGGAATGGAGCTCGGCAGATGCTGATGTGTGACTTCAAGCGGGGGATGTTCGGGTGTGCGCTTCGGCATCTGTGGCACCGCAACTCCATGGACAGTAGGCTTTCGTCGTGTTTAATTACCGACTTTCCATTCTTGGCAACCTCTTCGATCACGTCGACTGAGTCCTGGAAAAACGCAGTGTTGAACGAGTTCCAGTGCTTCTTGTTTTTCAAGTGGGGTGAATTGAAATCTTGGCTAATCACATGGAGGTGCAGCTGCCTCATGGATGGTACCTACAAGAGGAATGCCAAGGGAAAGAATACAGAACGATGCCACAAGCGCCTTTTGGGACACGAGAACCGTTCGAAATCAGACCTAATCGAGAAGCTTACTGAATGATATCCAAGACGGAATACAAGAGATGAATCTTCAAGCAATGACTTTTCCGCCCACTTCATTCCTGTAGAGTGCATTTCTCTAAGGAGCTCCAGGTGTTCCTCGTGCACATCTGCCAGGGAATCAAGTCCACCCAAACGAGCTAACACAAGAATGTGTTTCTCTGCCTGCATTAAATGGAGATGCTGCAAAAATGAGATCAAGGGAATTCCCACATTTACAAAGATCCATGAGCTGAGCGATTACCTTGGGATAGAGATCTTTAATAACGACGACATTGTCTAATACTTCCATTACAACATCTGGATGACGTTCAGGATGCATGGCAGTCTGATGCAGTGCCTGAGCCCACGAGCCCCGTCCCTTTGTATTGACTTTTTGCCGGGTCTCACTATTGTCTCTAGGCTTGGAGTTAGTACCGCCATATTCAGCATCAACCTGATGTCCCCTGCTCTTTTTACTGCTAGCAGCTGCAAATTCACCATCCCTCTTGTTCCTTTGCTCTCCATTCCCAATATCTTCACCAATCCCGTGCTCCGTGCGATGAAACATCTCTCCATCCCTAGTTGATGGTTTGGTCGTGCTCAATATAGATAAGAAACCTTCAAAGAGTGCTGTATATGCTTGACGAAGAATTCGACAACCTTCATTGTAATCGCCATTTAGACAATTTGGTCTCTGTGGATTCATATTTGGACCAAGCACATGGATAACATGTGTTACTCCTTCCCTACTGGATAAGGGAGATGTTGACTGGAGCGGAACTACGAGCGCATTTCCTGGGAGAAGCGATTTTGCTCGTTCATGGGTTGCAACCAACAAGTCTGGGCCAGCGGCACTGAAAATGGCCGCATTGACGCCACCACCACCAGGTTTCAGTCTCCTACACAATATTATAGCTGGAATCAATTCCTCTCCATTCTGACAAGCAGAACATGGCTTACTATTTGGACAAGCGAACAAAATCGACGTGATCTCTAGCCTTACCAATTGGCTGCATTTGCAATCACATTACAGCGCAAGCCTCCACGTGAATAAAGATGGACTATATCACCTACAAATGTGAAGAACTTGCTCGAGTCTATATTCTTCTTTGAGGCTTTGGCCGCAACCAAGGAAAGAATCTTTGATCCTGAAGTTAAGTCCACCAAACAAAGTTTTGCGGTCCCGAGTTTGTTTACGAATTCCCCGACTATCTCAACTATGATATCGGATGCTTTGTCAATGTTGAATTGGAAATCAGCAGTTGAAATTGAAGGAAATGCTAGTATAGGAGTATCACTGTCAGCAGACCTGACCATGACATCCCCTTCCGTTGTTTTTTCCTCGTGATAAGCACTTGTAGTCGGGAAAGCATTCTTCTCAGAGCAAGATTCCTTAATCTCCGGTTTGTGTGATGAACCATCTTGAGCATCCACCTTCTTTAGAAACTTCATTATGCCAAGTTGGACTTTGGCATCCTCCTTCTTCTGCCCAAAACAGCCTTGCGGAAGATTGCACGTTGGACCGAGATCCCTATACGTGGCAAGGGCATCCTTGACCTCGGGTTCCTTACAACAGTAAGTAATTCGAGAAAACCCTTCGCCCAGCTTCGGCAGTTCCTTCTTCTGAAGCATCCTATTAACAACTGCAGCCGCTTTCCCACCATGCAAGTTCCCCTCGTGCCCCATCCGTTTGACGGATCTGGAAATGCAGAGCTGAGCAGGAAGATCAAGTACCACCGCATGAACGTCTACACCGGGAACACCGATCTTCACAAACTCCTTGCGTTGTTCTCGTTCGAGATTGCAACGGTCAATGAAAATACTCTTTCCTTCTTTCAGCGCAGCCAGGGCACTCGCAATGCACTGGGCTTTCGTCCCCGCTTTTCCATTATTTATCGTATCCTGCACACAGCAATCGCAGATCCCATTAGTAATCCTCAGCCATCCAAATTTCCATATTATTCGCTCAATTCATGCCATAAAAATATTCAGTCGAGCATTCATTCCGTCGAGCAGGTGTCGTGCGCCGATACTACAAGGACGTGGTACGGCCAACATAGGACCAATACCTGACAGATGCGAATCCAGGGTCGGTTACCGGAGCTGGCCACGGCCTCGCAGAAGGTCGACTTCCCGCTCCCTGGGGCACCCACCATCACCACCACAATCTGCCTTCCCTCCTCTTCCATAACCGATCGCAACAGTTTCCCACTCAAGAAGAGCCCCAGCAAAACGTGGGGGAGGTTTCGGCCTATCGGGCTTGGGACCATCCATTGATCCATGGATCGGTGCTTAAAGAAGAAGAAGAAGAAGACCGAGAGAGCAAGAGAGGAGTCCTGTTGGGCTGACATTTCCACGGCCCACAAGATCAAGTCCTAACCCAGTCCGTCGGAATGATTCTCCCGTAACGACTTCCATCGACAAAACATTTACCAAAGGAGCGGTTTCCGGTTGATTGAACAAGCAGAAACCGAATAACTGTCATCCTTGAGCGTCAGATGCAGAAACCATTGAAGCGAAAACTCGTGATCTTTGTTGATTAACAGCATTCGTCCTGTTTGTCGTATCGTTCGAGAGCTATCTTCTTATTTTCGCTTACGTCCTGAATTTGACCGGTGCAGTGAAATGGTTCGTGATGGACGCGGCAACGTGACATGGAGCCAGCTGCATCGAGGAAGAACTCTGATGAGCATGAATGAGACTAACTAGACCAGACTCATGACATGGTCTTTGTCCCTTCAGTCATGGAATATGTAGCCTCATCGGTGGTGGTCGGAACTGCATCTTCTGCACCCAAAATCACTGACCATTCCCCAAAAGAGTCAGAATCCTTGCCGGAGATTTTTTCACGACTACAACTGTGAATAAAGCATACCTGTATGAAATTGCCACGCGGGTTTATTCGGGTGAAGTGTCAGATGCACAAGCCTTTTGTGGCAATCGGTAATGGCAGTCTCCTGACAAGGTCACTGCCAATTCAAAGCAGCTCCTATACTATGTTTTGTAGTCTCTGGGTCACACGCGAGGGTTTTGATTCTCCACATCCGAAAAACAGTATGGAGCGTTCGCTAACGACCAGCAAAATTTGGCATTTGACAGAGCCCCCCCTCCCCCCCAAGTTCCAGCAAACAGAAGGAACTGCAGATGGATCGGCCCGGCAATCCTAAGGGATGGGAACATCGCCTAACCTGGCCTTCTCCTCGGCTCTCTTGTCCTCCAGCCTCCTCCGCTCTCGCCTGGCATCTCTTGCCACTGCATCAAACTGGACTCTCTCCATCACTTGGTCGAAACCGGGAATAGTTTTAACTAATTTGTTGTAGACGTGGTAGCTCAGGTTGAAGAAGACCTTGATCAGTCTCTGAAAATAAAACACCAAATGTCGGGCAATGAATCCCCATGAATACCAATTTCATGTGACTCGGGAGAGATCGACGAGTATGCAAAACGTGTTTCTCAAAATGAATAGGATGACTGAGTGACAGACAGTACCATAACATCCTTGTTCCAGTGGCGGATGTATGGGGGTCCGGTGTGATAAGTTCCGAGTGGTTCGCGGTACCATTCCCCACCGTACGTGATGTGTTCCATTGCCTGTTCGATGCTCAAAACTTCCCAAGGCCGTAATCCAGGGATTATTTTTGCCAACTGGATCCTACAAAAGAAGGAACGTTTGAGAAAGACTGATTGACGAGAAATAACAGAAGCAATATCAACAAGAAGGAACAAGAAAACAAGATTGAGCATAGTACCTTAGATCTTTCAAAATGTACTTGTTAGGCATGTGGTCCTTCTCCAAAACTGTTGTCAATTCTGTGCCACTCACCCGGAGGAATAGCGTATAACTCGGAGTTCTCAACCCAGGCCAAACACCACCATTGGCTTTAAGCACGGCCATGTCCCGCCTCTTTTCCTCTACAGCTTCTTTTTGGAGCTGCTTGTAAGTTTTAGGCTCGTGTCCTTTAAGAGGAACCCAAGGAGGTATGCCTCTCTGAAGCTTGTGAATGAATGCGGTAGCTACAGCACCAAGTCTCACTGGAACACCAATAGCACAAGAATCAGCATTTTCCCAATAATTACATATCGCCAGATAAGGGAACATAAATGACGAATGGGGAGCAAAGTACCTTCCCAGGTGGCAATAGCACGTTCCATTCCATATACCATACAAATTGGTGCCCATTCGTCCATATCTTCAGCCCAGATGAATGTGTCCTTATCGATTATTCCAGCACCCCAAGCTGTCTTAAGCTGTATCAACTCCATCGGACCACGACTCCGACCCAAACAATCCTTGTAGAAAAAGCCGCCACTTTTCATGATGACTGAAAAACAGAGATCAAAATCAATTATGCAATTCGGATACTCCCCCTGCGCCTTCACCTTCCGAACAAAGTGAATGATCATAAAAGGTGTAATTTTCAGCGTCATTCCTTGTTAACAGTCTTCCAACCCCCACTCTTATCTCCAACTAAAGAATGTTTCACTTCACTACAAATCACATCTACAAACTCTATCCCAGCAGCTAATCATCAAATCAAGCACACCATTTCTACTTACTCCGTTCGATAGCGAATTCCAATTATGCACATTGCATTAAACATGTACATTCCTTCAGAAGTTCGAAACATCTCCACTGGCCCTGTACTGATTGCTAGCATATCAAATTTCACAAAAATCGGAATCAACTGCATCAGAGTCACGTTGCAACTCAAATCTTATAAACTGGAAGATACTCTATCGGCTAAAGGAGAGGTACAGTACAGGCCCTAGAATTCACAAACCTAAAGCCCTCCAAAACCAAACAGGCGTTCCGACAAACACATTGATGACACCCCCAACAAGCCTAAAAGCAACAAACTTACAACAGTAATACCGCTTCACAAGCCTCTTGTACCCGATGGCCTGTGCAACGTCGATTGGCTTCCCGGGAGGATAAGGCCGCTGCCGGGACCCCCACAACCCGAACAGGAACTGCCTCACGAAATAACAGAACTTGTCATCGCTTTCGGACGATGGAACGGAAGTCCAAGGTGGTCGGAGAGGAAGAGCTGCTGTTTGTCTCGTGGGAAATGGTGGGTAAATGACGTCATAAATTTTCAGGATTGCTGATTGGGCTTAGCCCAT
Source organism: Melastoma candidum (assembly GCA_023653495.1). Lineage (NCBI taxonomy): Eukaryota > Viridiplantae > Streptophyta > Magnoliopsida > Myrtales > Melastomataceae > Melastoma > Melastoma candidum. Next base: position 13,274,074 of record CM042887.1, on the reverse strand, counting down.
GGTCCAATGGGCCTGATACGTATATTTTAGATGGGCTGGGATGGGCCGGACAGTTAAGCAGAATATTGCTCATATTTCTTATACTTAGGAATGGTAGTATAAAGTTCGATATATACTAATATCTGCACACTTTCTGGGCGGGCTTGTACCATTTTAATGTGGAAAAGAACTATGAAATAGAATATATAATTTCAAAATTTCAAAAATAACGCTACCAAATCGTTTTTGTAATAAGTCTTGACTTTACTTATGAATGTACGTTCGACTTCCAAAAAAAATTCTAACACTCGATCCTGATTCATGGGTTACCAGGTCATCACTGCAACGGAACATGTCTCAGCTCACCATTGTTGATATAATCGTCGATTACAGGATTTCCCAAATTTCATGAGCTACATATGCAAGGCCTACCAGGGCAGCCAGCTACCAGCAGCCTGCCGGGCATCGTCAGCCGGAGATGTCCAGTCTTCCGAAGGCAAAGTAGACAGTTCGGTATGCTGCAAGAGCGGAAAAGCTCCAAACGTTACTTCAATACTCAAATGAAGAACTCGCTGAGAAAGCATCAGCAACCACTTTGTGTATCCGAACTTAATTCGATGTTCATCTATACAATCTATTGTGCTGGATTACATACAACGCGGATCGCTACTCGAAGATCTATCCATCTGAATCATTTACAATTTCTTTGGTCTGCAATCCCATGTTGAAACTCTAGCCATGGGATTTCCTCTGTATTCTAAGACTATTGCATTGTCTTTCTCGGCAATCTTCACGTCGAAACCGCACGTCTCCTTAATTAGTTCTTGGGTTTCCATCAGATTTGATCTGCTGATCGGAATGCCATCTAGAACAGCGCAGTTCTCAATGAGTTCTGGTCCAAAGCCGTTCCTCACTTCCTCCCACCTTTGCAGCCAATGTTGTGCAGAAATGAAGGGTGATACGAAAAGGGACTCCATCGCGATCCTCGCCTCGGGGAGGCTAGCGAGGGATTTTGTCTCCATTGATATCAGGAGTGAACTGTAGTGATTCAAGCACTTCTCGAAGAACTCCCCGAAGCTGGTGGAGTGTCCCAATGGCATCCCACTTGGGCTTCCTTCCCCGACGACGAGGATACCCCGTCTGTTTCCAAAGTAGTTCACGGAATCCGACAGGAATTCCACGGCGACGCTCATGAAATCCACTGCCGTCCTTCTGCTTGTATCCCTTGCAGTATGTGGTAGCCCGGACATGCAGTTGAACACGGTCCATTCGCCTGCACATCTCGTTCCCCTCAGTGAGTCAGCCAGTTGCGCGATTCTGACCCTTTCAACTGTCAAATTCACGCCACAAGTCCTTCCTTGATCGAGCAGTAGTCTCTCTGTCCGCTCAAAGTTGTACCAGTGGGGAGTTGAATCCTCTCCTTCGTGTGTCACATATGTCAATTTCACTTCCCCACATCTCCGCGCGATCGACTCGAGCATCAGAGCCCACTGGATGCCCTCGCCAAGGCCTAAGTCAACTACACGAAGCGTCCTGGTTCCGCTGGGGATGGACTCCAGTATGGCACAATTCGCCGCCAGATGGGCGAATCTGCCGTAAGGATACACCTGATAGAACAAAGCCAAGGCCGCCTCAAAGTTCTTGCGAGATTCCTGCTCGAGGTACACTCCCTCGCCATCGCAGTCCCTAAACAGATGGTACGCAAGCCGCTCGTGAACTCTCCCCAGCGGATTCGACTTATCCGCAATACGCCTGGCCATCACCTCCACAAGCTCGTTCTGCCCGCAATCCACCGCCTCTCCATAACCCACAAGGAGGTGATGCAGGACGAGCATACCGTCAATCTCCATACCTTCACAAGGCAGAGTCAGCGTCACAGAATCCAAGGAATCGTCCACGGTACACATCCTCTCGTCGGTCCAAAGCGAAGAGCTGGGACTCCACCCTTGCCCCACTCCGCTCGACGCCTGCACCGAAGGGGAGCCGAAACTCCAAGTCTCCTGGCTCGTGGTCGTCGTCAAGCCAAGGCAATCATAAATTCCCTCCATCTGATCGGAACTCAGGATTGCCTCCAGGGCATCAAAGTCGGTCGTGGACGCGTCATCGGCCAAGTAACCTCCGAGGCGAGACAGAGGGAAGGGAAGGTCGAACGACCCCGGGGCCGGCGACGGCAGCTGGAACAGGGGATCGCTGGCGTAGTCGTCGTGGATAGGCCAGGAATGAACAAATGCCGTTGACTGCATCATGATTTACTTCTCACAGTTAATCAGGGATTAAGAAACTTAGGGCTAAATTAGGATGAGGATGATGGTGATGATGTGATGGGAAGATAATTAGGGGTGGTAGATATTTATATTAACCCTCAGTGTACATTCTCTCTATGTCGAGTAGAATGAAAGACTTGGATAGCGACTCCCCCCCAAAACTAACAAAATAATAATCATTAACGCGGTTTCCCGTCAAACTAAACAAACCCCATCTTTCTTTAATAATAAACAGGTCACGTTGAACCTTCCCAAGACGAACCGTCTCCTCCTTCTTATTCCCTTTAACTCAACCAAAAACGAATTAAAAATAATTACATCAATATTTTTTTAAGGTTAGGACTTGTTAAATTATATAAAGACTCGTAGTTTCCGGTCGTTTACATGTTATCAGAGCGGTCTTGATTCAAACTCCGTACACGTGAAATCGTAAAAAATTTGTCAAGAAACCAGCGTAGTTTTAAATAAAAGGTTTAGAGCCAAAAAAAAACTAACTTGATTGGACTTAAAAAAGCTATATAACATAAACTAAACATCGAAGTAACTTTTAAATTAAACGGTGGCAAGAAATTTGGGCAGACGAGTTGCAACCGTTTTTGATTCGGACAGGAGGAATTATTACATCATTGGGCAGCATTTCTGTTTGACAGGTAATACGGAACGGACTACTCAAATGATGATTGGATCATACATTAGCATTGGTATAAGACTGCTGGTTTCTTTTTTGTTTTGGGATAAGCATGGAATCAAATGAATGGGGGGGGGGGGGGGGTTATTTTTACTTATTTGTTTGGGAGAGTCCCCAACCGAATTGGGTTGGGTTTTCGATACTTTCTTTATTCATGTAAACTTTAAACCGAAATTGACACGATCGATGTGAATGTGTTGTCGAACATTCCAATATGAAGGTCCATGACAGGGTTTATTATTATTATTATTATAATTTGAAGGGGAGACCAAAGAAGAAGAAAGTAAATTCTGAAGTTCAAGCTTCCCCGCAAGATACGGTCTCTCCTCACATTATTATTTTTATTACCACTGTGGCGGGGGGGGACTTCATCCTTAGGACTCATCGACGTAAATATCTCCTTGCGTATTGTCTAAGAGCATTCCAGCTTCCAGCTTACCCGCCTGTCTCGAATTCCTATCCACCTTGTGAATTCGATCTTTGAATAATCAAATGAAATAAAAAAGGATTGTATTGAATCTTTGTGCTGATGCTGATCTATACAATCAATTTTGTTGGTTTTTTGACTTGGTCGTACATACAAGTATAGCTACCAGAAGATCTGTCCATGGAGATCATCTCTACAATGTATTTGGTCTGCAATCCCAGGTCGATACTCTAGTCATCGGGTTTCCTCTGTATTCCAAGACCATCGCGCAGTCTTTCTCCGCCATCCTCACGCCGAAACCGCACCTCTCCTTAATTAGTTCTTGGGTTTCCATCAGATTTGATCTGCTGATAGGAAAGCCATCCAGAAAGGGACAGTTCTCCACGAGTTCTGGTCCGAAGCCGTTCCTCACTTCCTCCCACCTATGCAGCCACTGTTGTGCTGAAATGAAGGGTGAGATGAAGAGGGACTCCAGCGCAATCCTCGCCTTGGGGAGGCTAGCGAGGGATTCTGTCTCCATTGATTCCAGGAGTGAACTGTAGTGATTCAGGCACTTGTCGAAGAACTCCCCGAAGCTGGTGGAGGGTCCCAATGGCATCCCGCTTGGGCTTCCTTCGCCGATGACGAGGATACCCCGTCTGCTCCCAAAGTAGTTCACGGAATCCGACAGGAATTCCACGGCGATGCTCATGAAATCCACCACTGTCCGTCTGCTCGTGTCTTTTGTGGTATGCGGCGTCCCAGACATGCAGTTGAACACGATCCATTCACCTGCACAGCTCTTTCCCCTCAGTGAGTAAGCTAATCGCTTGATTCTGACCTGCTCAACTGTCAAATTTCACTCCGCAAGTCCTTCCATGATCGAGCAGTAGCCTCTCTGTTGCGGAGTTGAATCTGATGGGTTTCTATGTACACATCGGAAGTAGATTTTAACGAAAATGCGCAGAAAATTAGGAAATTGTGATAGGTATAAATATGCTCAAGAAAATGGATATAAGGTTACCTTGTCTTTAGTCTGAATACGCGTGCCAGTAACAATTTGTCCATTTGGTGCTAGCCCTAGAAACTCTTTATTTGAAGCTAATTTCGGAGAGATCAAAAGTCAATAGTGTCAAAATCTCATTTTATAATCTTGGAGAATATAATATTAAAATAAAAATATTTTATATTTTATTTCTATGGACAAACTTAGGCACTTAGGCCTTAGCCCATATTGAAATAAAATAAATAACGGCCGGTCTAATAAGTCCACTTTAAAGCCATTAGCTTGCATTTATCCCGAATAAATTAATAATTCAATTAATTATGATTGAGATCAAATTCCAGTATCCACTAGAACTTAACATATTGTTCGTGATAACGTGCTATTGCGTGCGACCTTCTAGGTTCTATACACGGAGGTAGTGTAAGTCCATATACAAATTGAAGTAACCGTCTAACAATATTTTTCAGCCATTCAACGTGATAGAATAATGGTCATGAACCATAAATCACTATGAACCGATTACTGTGGCCATGGATTTTAGAGTCGCTAATATCTCTATCAAGTGGCCTAGATGTCAACTCTCTAATCCACAACGATGAATCCTATATTGACTCAACACTATTCTCTCTATGCTTTGTCAGATATCCAATAATCGTATTACTCAAAATTCAAAGCGTGTAAACTGTTAGAAATAATAATTTCATTTGGTGGCCCGACGTTTATGTTTAGTCATACACGAGCTATTCGGATATTGGACCTGATTAAGTGATCTTACCTACATCAATATTCAGAGGGTCCAATTGACATCTCGTTAAGTATAGGGGTATATTGTGCAGATACCGTAATAATCTCTTATTCTGTGATGGGTGGAATTAAAGAGATTATTAACCTCAGGGACTTAATTGTCAAAGAGGGGTTATGGTCCCCAGGTCATACGATATCTAAGACAACTGTAGGGCATCCCATTACCCTAGTCAGTTTTTCAGACGTCTAAATCGTAAAGGCCTGGAAGACCAAAACCCTAGGCGTTCTTCTCAGAAGTTCTCCAAGTTTCTAATGGATTCATCAGGTACGCTTCCGCATCTAGATAAGGATCTCGGTAATTTGACATGTGTGTTCCCGATTTTATGTGGATTACAATTCTAACAAGTGGTATCAGAGCCGATCATGTGTTGAATTACTGGGAATTGAGAATTAGGGTTTGAGATTCTTTTTATCAGGAAAATGGTGAATTTTTTTGTTCTGCTTTAAAGGGGAGAAATCTCTGTAGAAGGGGAGAGATCTCTGTAGAAGGGGAGAGATCTCTATAGAAGGGGGGAGATTTTTTTTAGAAGGAAGAGATACTTGTTTATTCCCCCATGTTCTTGCGGTTTTTTTTTCTTCTTGAACAAATTATCTTTTGGATATAATTAATTTAAGTTTCATGCTGAATTTGGGGGTTTCCAGTCCCGATTTCGAGCATGTCAGATCAAATTTTACTGGTTGTTTGGATCTGAAAAGTAATGGCATATTCTGGAAGTCTGTATTTTAAAATGGGCGGACTGAAGCGACATCTCCCCTCGGAGCTCTCTCGTGTAGGGAAACCCATTTGAAATATAAGATGGCGTGTTTGGTTTTCATGCGGACAGTGATCGGCCCTTCGGAAGGCGCTGTTTGGCCGAATTCCACACATGCACCCGCAGTATTAGATACGAGACTATCATTTGGATATCCATGTGAACATTGAGTCGGCCCCTCGGAAGACTTCCTTGTTTGACAGGATTGATGGTCTGTGTCTGATTATTGCACTGAGATACCACTTGCAAGTTGACATCGCGGTCCTTCGATAGGGTGTTAATGTTGCGCTGGTGTCTTAATGGGACTTGCCATTATTCATATTTCCCTTTATTCGGTTATTGATTGAGTGAGCTGATACATTTCCTCTGTTTGTTCTCTAATCAGCTATTACTCCTGCTACCAATGTCAGTGCTGCACTGAACTCCATCCCTGTGCTTAACGGCACAAACTTCAGACCCTGGAAAGAGCAAATTGAGATCAATCTTGCTGTCTTGGATCTGGACATGGCACTTCGGGTTGATCGCCCCCCCGCTCCTTCAGATGATAGTTCGGCTTTTGTTAAACAGAACTATGAGCGGTGGGAGAGATCCAATCGCCTTTGTCTAATGATCATGAAACGTGCTATTCCAGATAGTTTTCGGGGCGCTGTGTCCGATGCGGCAGACGCCAAACAGTTCCTTGCCGATATAGAGAAGCGTTTTGAGAAAAACGAAAAAGCTGAGACGAGTGCGCTTCTGGCGTCTCTTGTCTCAAAACGATACAGCGGCAAGGGCAACATACGTGAGTACATCATGGAGATGTCCAACATCGCTTCCAAGCTTAAGGCACTCAAACTAGATCTCTCGGATGATCTGCTGGTGCATCTGGTTTTGATATCCCTTCCTGCACACTTCAGTCATTTTAAGGTCAGTTACAACTGTCAAAAGGAGAAATGGAGCCTCAATGAGCTCATTTCTCACCTAGTGCAGGAGGAGGACAGAATGAAGCGAGATAAGACTGAGAGTGCTCACTTGGCGTCCGCACGTAAGGACAATGCTAAGAAAAGGAAGAGCATTCAGGCTACTGCGGTTGCCCCGCAACAGAAGAAGCAGGCTCCTGTGAATCCTGATTCCTGCTACTTCTGCAAGAAGGAGGGGCATAAGAAGATTCAGTGTGCCGGATACCGTGACTGGCGCAAGAAGAAGGGTAATCTTCTCACTTTGGTTTGTTCTGAAGTTAATTTAGCTTCGGTACCTGAGAGCACTTGGTGGGTAGATTCTGGTGCTACTACTCACATTAGTGTCTCTATGCAGGGTTGCCTGAACTGGCGAGCTCCAGTTGATGCTGAAAGATTCATCTATGTGGGAGACGGCAAGTCAGTGAAGGTGGAGGCCATTGGAACTTTTAGGCTATTACTGAGGACTGGTTCCTATCTGGACCTGAAGGAGACTTTTGTAGTACCGTCTTTTAGACGGAATTTGATTTCTGTTTCTGCATTGGACAAATTTGGTTATTCATGTTCATTCGGAAACTGTCAATTTAGTCTCTTTTATGGTTCCCGTACTATTGGCACTGGTTCATTATCAGCCTATGATAGACTTTATTTATTGGAAACAGTGGCCTCATTTAATGAAACCTTGTGCTTCAGTTCTCGTGGTACGAAGCGTAAATTGACTGATAAGAATTCTGCCATTTTGTGGCACAAGCGTTTGGGTCACATTTCGAAACAACGCATTCAACGGCTTGTGTCGGACGGAATCCTTGATATCCCCGATATGGCGGACCTACAGGTCTGCATTGAGTGCATTAAGGGGAAACAGACAAACAGTAGGCGTTTTGATGCCAACCGGAGTACGGATGTCTTAGAACTTGTGCATACAGATATATGTGGGCCTTTCCCTACGGCATCCTGGAATGGCCAACAGTATTTCATTTCGTTCATAGACGACTACTCTCGGTTTGGCTATTTGTTTCTGATTAGTGAGAAGTCTCAGGCTCTGGACACGTTCAAGGCATATAAGGCCGAAGTTGAGAATCAACTAGGAAAAATGATTAAGGCTGTCAGGTCTGATCGTGGTGGTGAATACTATGGCAGATATGACGGATCAGGTGAACAACGTCCAGGTCCTTTCGCTAAGTTCCTAGAGGAATGTGGTATCGTCCCTCAGTACACCATGCCGGGTAGTCCTACGATGAACGGCGTGGCTGAGCGACGAAACAGAACACTTAAGGACATGGTGAGGAGTATGATTAGTCATTCTACCTTACCAGATTCCCTCTGGGGCGAAGCACTTAAGACCGCAGTATATTTGCTCAACAGAGTGCCAACTAAGGCCGTTCAGAAAACCCCTTATGAACTATGGTATGGCAAGAAGCCAAATTTAAAGCATTTACACATTTGGGGTTGTCCAGCTGAGGCAAGGCTTTATAGGCCACATGAAAAGAAACTGGACTCTAGAACGGTTAGTTGTTATTTTGTTGGTTACTCTGAAAAGTCTAGGGGTTTTAAGTTTTTTGATTCCACTGCTAGATCGTTTTTTGAGACGGGAAATGCCCGTTTTTTTGAGGATGTTGAGTTTGAAGGGGGAGATAAGGTTAAGGATGTCGTCTTTGAAGAGGAAACAGTTTCTCTTCCTTCGGTTATTGTTCCGGATCTTGATCTGGTGCAACAAGACGACAATGAGATACTCCCTCTTCAGCCTGAAGAGGCTATTCCGGATGAACAAACTCAACAACCTCAAGAGATAGTGCCACTTAGGAGATCTACTCGAGAGAGGAGAAGTGCGATTTCGGACGATTTCGTTGTTTATCTCCAGGAGCATGAGGAAGGCATTGGAATGACAGAGGATGACCCGGTCAACCTTTGTGAGGCCATGCAGAGCTCCGAATCTCAAAAGTGGATTAATGCCATGAAGGATGAGATGAAATCAATGGCTGACAATGACGTTTGGGATCTCGTTCCACTGCCCATTGGTGTGAAACCCATTGGTTGTAAATGGATTTTTAAGACCAAGAGGGATTCTAAGGGCAATGTGGAGAGATATAAGGCTCGTCTAGTCGCCAAAGGCTTTACTCAAAAGGAAGGCATTGATTATACAGAGACTTTCTCTCCGGTTTCTTTTAAAGACTCGTTCAGGATTATTATGGCTCTTGTAGCTCATTTTGATCTCGAGCTACATCAGATGGATGTAAAGACAGTGTTTCTCAATGGCGACATTGATGAGACGATTTATATGGTACAGCCAGAATACTTTGCTTCGCAAGTTGCAGAGAAGATGGTATGCAAACTTAAGAAATCCATCTATGGGCTAAAGCAGGCTTCTCGTCAGTGGTATTACAAATTTCATCAGGTAATAGTCTCATTTGGTTTCGAGGCTAATGTCGTTGATGAATGCGTATACCACAAGTTCAGTGGGAGTAAGTTCATTTTCCTGGTTTTGTATGTCGATGATATATTGATTGCGAGTAACGATGTAGGCTTAGTGCACGGAACTAAGAAATTTCTCTCGGAGAAATTCGAGATGAAAAATTTTGGTGACGCCTCTTTTGTATTAGGGATCCAGATTCACCGAGATCGCTCTCGGGGTATTCTTGGATTATCACAGAAGAGCTACATCGAGAAAGTACTGATGAGGTATGGTTTAAAGGACTGCAAACCAGGAGATACCCCTGTAGCTAAAGGAGACAAATTTAGTCTCAATCAGTGCCCCAAGAATAATTTTGAGATTCAGAAGATGCAGAAGATTCCCTATGCATCGGCAGTTGGGAGTCTGATGTATGCTCAGGTCTGTACGCGTCCAGATATTGCATACGTAGTAGGGATGTTGGGGAGGTACTTGAGTAACCCGGGCGTGGATCATTGGACAGCAGCCAAACGGGTCTTGAGATATCTACAGAGAACAAAGCATTTCATGCTCACTTACCGGAGATCAGATCAATTGGAGATCATTGGGTATTCTGACTCCGATTTTGGTGGATGCCAAGACAGTCGTCGATCCACGTCAGGTTATGTTTATCTGCTAGCTGGAGGAGCTATTTCCTGGAAGAGCGCTAAGCAGAAGCTCACAGCGTCTTCGACCATGGAAGCAGAATACATAGCTTGTTTTGAGGCGCCCAATCATGGGGTATGGCTGCGAAATTTTGTCACAGGGCTGCGCATCATTGACAGCATTGAGAGACCACTTAAGATATTCTGTGACAATAAGTCGGCAGTGATGTACTCCAACAGCAACAGGAGCTCTTCGAGGTCTAAGCACATTGACATCAAGTTCCTGGCTGTAAAAGACAGGATTCGGAGTGGGTCTTTATCTATAGAGCACATCGGTACATCTTCCATGATTGCGGATCCGTTTACTAAACCATTAGCGCCCAGGGTCTTTCACGAGCATGTTGCTCGTATGGGTGTTATGTCACTAGATGATGTAATGGTTTAGTGGGAGATGTTACTTCGATGTATTTTAGTTGTACGTACACTTTTGAACTTCAGTTTCAGCTTTGATTTCAGTTTCAGTTTCGGTTACACTCTGGATCGAGAGATTATGGATCTCACCTTAGGAGGACCAGTTGGAAATAGGCATGTACAGATCACATTTCATGTAATTTCCATGCTGCACACCTATACTTGGTCTATGTCGTTGAGTGTGTTGGTATTTGTGATTATTGAAGGTTTAGCTGCAATTAATGACAGCGAAAGCCGCTTTAGTTCTGATACTGATATGCTTGATGGACCAGACTGTTGAGATGGTTGATACGGATATGTATTATAGAGATCTCATTTAGTGTGTTATGACTGTTCGGTTTTATCAGTCGATCCAAGTGGGAGATTGTTAGAAATAATAATTTCATTTGGTGGCCCGACGTTTATGTTTAGTCATACACGAGCTATTCGGATATTGGACCTGATTAAGTGATCTTACCTACATCAATATTCAGAGGGTCCAATTGACATCTCGTTAAGTATAGGGGTATATTGTGCAGATACCGTAATAATCTCTTATTCTGTGATGGGTGGAATTAAAGAAATTATTAACCTCAGGGACTTAATTGTCAAAGAGGGGTTATGGTCCCCAGGTCATACGATATCTAAGACAACTGTAGGGCATCCCATTACCCTAGTCAGTTTTTCAGACGTCTAAATCGTAAAGGCCTGGAAGACCAAAATCCTAGGCGTTCTTCTCAGAAGTTCTCCAAGTTTCTAATGGATTCATCAGGTACGCTTCCGCATCTAGATAAGGATCTCGGTAATTTGACATGTGTGTTCCCGATTTTATGTGGATTACAATTCTAACATAAACTCCACGCATAAAATAAATGAAGGTCTCAAATCAAAAGATTAGTTATATTCGTTCATAAAGAGGATTGACCAATGATGTTTAATATTTGATATCCTCTAAAGCTGGTCATATCCAGTAACCCCAATATCAGGATACCCTTAAGTATAACTTGAATATACAATCCATCAATATATCTTGACCTTAGTTATACTCAGTGACGATCTAAATGTTCACGTCCCTTCTAAATAATATCTATCCGATCACAGACTATTTCATGAACGCGTCATCGGCCAAGTAACCTCCGACCCCAGGGCCGGTTACGGAAGCTGGAGCAGGGGAATCGCTGGCGTCGTTGAGGATAGGCCAGAATGAACAAACGCTGTTGACTGCATCATATTTTTACTTACTCCTCACAAACTTTACAGTATAAATCGAATCAAGGATTAAGAAAATGGATTAAGGGGTAATTGGGAAGATGATTGGGGGGGTGGTGGGTATTTATATTTTATTAACCCGGTAATTAATTCAGCACGTAAATGAATAGATGTTTAAGTTTGTTTCAAGCTTAAGCTTTCCCAGGATGACTAATCCAACCTGTCAGTTTGAGTCTTGTGATTTATTCCATTTCTAGACATCCATCCATCCATCCGATGATGATGTAATAAAATAATATTCTTTACAACACCCGGGATTGGAGTACACGATACGCAAACACATCCCCTCAATCACATCATCATCATCATCAGCATCATGTTGTCCTTATCATTTGGATTATTATTATTATTATGGCGGATGCCCCCGCCGTCCTATTCCTGTTTTTGTTGTTGTTGTTTCCCGCCTTAGTTCTGTCCCGGGACGCGGATGAGTTCGTGTTCAACGGCTTTAATGGCACGGCCCTCGCCCTCGACGGTGCCTCTGTGGTCAAGTCCAGTGGCGCGTTGAAGCTCGCCAACGTGTCGGATGACTACGTCGGCCACGCGTTCTATCCCGATCCTGTCCGGATGTTCCCAAAGAGCTCCCAGCCGTCATCATACGCTTCTTCTTTTAGCACCCAGTTCGTGTTCGCAATACGGCCGTCGAGTTCCCACGGGCAGGGAGGGTACGGCCTGGCCTTCGTCGTTGCGCCCTCGTACAAATTTCCCGGCGCGGAGGCTGAGCATTATCTCGGGCTCTTCAACTCCACCACTGATAACGACCCATTA
>CM042887.1:12625220-12661220 GCA_023653495.1 Melastoma candidum | reverse complement strand
ATCAATGAAATCAACATTCAGAGAAAAATAAGAAAACGCAAGTTTTCATTACCTCTTTCGATTGAAACCCACCACAGTGCGTGACCCATGGCGGTACCCCCCACTTGAAACCCACTTGCCTTCAAGACGCCGTAGTTGTCGAGATCTCGCCGGAGAAGAAAAGTTTGAAGGTCGTCGCTGCTGAAGATGCGGGCCTCCGAGGCAGCCGTGGTCGAGATCTGCGAGATCGCTGTGGCTTGGGGATGTCGGAGAGGGAGGGGGCCGTCGTACGTCGTTGCCGGACTTGAAGAGGAGAGCGGAGATGGGTCGCCGGGGACGGGGCTACCACCATGAGGCTGGGGCGTCGGAGGGACTACGATCTGAAGGGGGTCGGGGAAGCGGCAGCTTCGGAGAGGCTCTGGCAAGAGGCGTGGTTTGGTTGGCCGCCGTATGGCTCCTGAAGGTGAGCCGCCCTCGTGGGTTACCGTCGCCGTGGGGTTGGATGCACCGGAGAGGAGGGGACAGCCGCGATGGGAGGCACCGGGGAACTCTGCCTCCTCCAGGGAACGCCAAAAGGGGAGGGTCCCTCTCCAGGGGAGAGCTGATCACGGCTAGGGAAGAGAGGGAGAGAACCGTTGCGGCTTTCGGTCAAACCGGGTCTGTGGTTGTGGATCTCGAGGCATACTAATGAGGAGGATTGCTCGCTTCGTCGTCGTCGGGAACGGGCTGCGGAGTTGAGCTCGCTGTCGCCGTGGAGCACCGAGAGGAGGGTGGTAACGCTGCTGGAAGGCTCTGAGGAAGACAAGATTGGTTAGTGTGAACCGAGATGAATAAGGGAATGGCTGCGTTCTTCTGTTGCTGCTCGTTCTGCACAAGTGAACAACAGATCAGAATATGATATGGCTTCCCACGGTGCCGGCGTGCAACCGCGAGAAGCTTTAAGCACCAATCATCATTAACTATGGGGATGACTAGGCTTTTGGGGGTTCGCCGTTGTTGCTGGTCTAGGTCCCACCGATATCCACCGTGATTGGAGAACTATGAATTGTGGCCGCAGGAACTTTGGTCGTTTGCGGCCGCTGGCGAGAAGGAGAGCCTGACCACTGGTTGGGTTGATAGCGGGTGTTCCTTCAAACGTTGGTTGCTGAACCTACCTTAGGAGTAGCTAGGGGAGGAATGATCGTTGGAAGTTCAAGGCTGCCGGTCCGTCCGTAGGTCTTCTGTTTGTGTCTCCTTTTAACGTTGGTCTAGTCCTCCTCTTTTAGGAAAAAACTCATTAAGGAAGGTAATAGAATCAAGGCAAATTGTCAATTGATCCGGTGCTCACATAATCAAATAAATATCCTCGAAATCATCGTGATTGATTGGAGATGCCGTGTGATATATATTTTTATTTCATTTATTCTTTTTTTTTTGAAAGAAAAAAAAATCTTAGATTAATGGAAGGGTTAGGGAAAGTCAAGGTACGTGAGATGATAAGGTTAGGGATAAAAAATAAATTTTATGAAAATGGAATTGGGTTTAAGGTGGGCTTTGGCCCTTTTTGTTAACCCAAGATAAACTAATGTGTATGGACCGGGCTTATATAGTGGGTTAAAAAAATAATTTGAGGTATTACAGTTTGCCCCTTCTTGAGATGAAATCTTAGAAGATTTTCTCGCAAGGATATTATAAATACCTCAAATTATGTTTCAGGATCGTCCTTGGCCAACATGTATCCTGAGAGCTCAGTAAGAAAATCATTAGCAGTGACAAAGACTTCATAAAACTGAGACGATCAAGCATGTGTGATCATGATGCACATGCAGTTATACTTTATTTTGAGGAAATATGTTACAATTTCTTCTGAGTGAAATTGGAGAATAGCTTCCTGACTTCTCTCACGACTCATTTTTATTTTTCTGAAATATACCTCGGTTAGACTTCAGAATTCCTTTGATTGGGATGCTCATGTACCAGTCGAAGTAATCTTTGTATGGTTGTAATGTAGGTTTGGCGTAAGGCCTTTTTAGGTAGAGGCTGAATTTATCATTTAGAAAGAATGAGTCTAAGGACATCATCGGAAGCTGTTGTACCATAGAAGTTCCACCGTCCAAACAAATTCTCCATCTTCCTGACAGCAGAGTTGTTGAGATGCGTCGTTAGGGACATCACTATTTTACTTGAACTTGGGAATATGTCTTTGGGAATGTCTTCTCTTCGCTTTTTCCGGGACATAACACCTTTGCTTTTGCGACCGTTCATGTCGGCCCTGGTGCTTTAATTTGCTTTTTTGTTCATTGTGCTTTGCTTTTGAAGAGTTTGATCACTACGCTTTTTTATGACTTTTGGGAACATTTCTTGGTCTTGTCCCTTTTCTCTATTGAGGATGTTTTGGACTCTTTGGTGATTTTCGCAGTGTTGATGAAGACGATTATCTTTGGAAACGTCTCAACTGTGCATGTCTGTTGATGGTGTTTCTTCACTTGGACCTTTAGGAAGTGTTGCCTCTGTGGTCCATTACTTCCGATTTCTCACTACAGGATCTCCATTTACCTCAATGGGAGGCGGTCCTTAGACTCGGAAGGCGTAGTATACAGAAAACTTCAAATTTGGCTCAAAAGGGGTTAGCAATGGTCAATTTTTGTGTTTGGGGTAGAGAAGAAGTGTTTGATCTCATCCCGGTTTGAGCATCTTTTGTCAAAGGATTCGTTGTCCGCCCGGACGTTTACATGTGAACCCTCATAGTGTTTGACTCATCTCTCTGGGGTAAGTGTTTAGGAATGGGTTTGCCTTCTTCAATTCCGCTCAGAAGCTATCTTATTGTTAAAAATCTTTTAAAATTATATGCAAATGGGCACACAAAAGATGAAGGAATAAGTAGGTTCAGATACACAAACCTCTTTGGAGATATCATATTGAGGTGGTGCTCCTCTGCAAGCTTCGCGGGGAAAGTGTTTGCACTTTCATGCCCCAGCCATGGTCCTTGAGGTTAGACTCGAAACGGCTTCAACTCGACCCCCCACCCTGTTGCCTAAGAGTTTGTACCGTACTGTGCGGAATTCTTGTGCCTACACAGTTGACAACGGGCGCAAGTGAAGTTAGCTCATGTACTTCGACTCTCGTTTGGGGAGATTATAATAAAGTTGGGTATGAATATGCCCATCTCGATGGTCGTTCTGGAAGAATATGCTTATATATTCTACTCTTGTTGAAGAATGCGGTGTTTGTAACCGACTCCAGCCGGGGAAATAGAGGTATGACTCCATCTGTAGTGTAGATGATACTCCTTTTCCGTATGACCATCCTTGGTGATAACAAAGGCAACTTCGAAACTTTGGTTCGAAATTTTCCACCCGACCGCCCGCGCCTTTGTCTGTAATGTAGGATGCTCATGTACCTACACAAGGCAAAGGACATATAACAAGTAAGCTCATGTAACTTGTTTCTCTTGAAGTTTGCTCATGTAACTCCATGAAGTAGAGCTTTGATACTTCCCCTTTTTGGTTTCGTTATTGCATCTTCGTCCGATGGAATCGAAGGATTAACGAGGATTACTCCTGGCCGATGTCTATTTTGTAAGGAAGCTCATGTATCTATCAAATAGATATCGAGAAACAAGTAAGTTCATGTGACTTGTTTTTGTTAGAGTAAAAATGAAGTTTGTTCATGTAACTTCATTGATAAAAAGGGTGAAGTAAAGTTTTGGTACTCCCCTTATGTATGGTTTCGTCATTGCGTCTTTGTCCGAAGGAATCAAAGGATTAACGAAGATTACTCCTGGCCGATGTCTATTTTGTAAGGAAGCTCATGTATCTATCAAATAGATATCGAGAAACAAGTAAGTTCATGTGACTTGTTTTTGTTAGAGTAAGAATGAAGTTTGCTCATGTAACTTCATTTGTAAGAAAGGTGAAGTAGAGTTTTTGTACTTCCCTTTCGTATGATTTCGTCATTGCGTCTTCGTCCGATGGAGTCGAAGGTTTGACGAAATTGCTGTAAGACTTTGGCTTGAAGCTTTGCCGCCCTCGCCTTTGCCATAGGAGTTTTGTACCATTCGTGTGAGGAGCTCTTGTACCTGCCCACAAGACAAAGGACGTAAACGAAATGTGCTCATGTAATTTCGTTTAGTTTGATGAAGAGAGTTGACTGTGTGATTCTCCCTTTTCATGTGTATTGTCGATGTTCAATGCCCCAGTTCTTTGGGGATATTTTGTTGATGAAGGTTGTGTTCTGAAGTTCTTGTTTGAAGCTTTATTGTTTGTCTTCATTGTCTGCCTAGGGCGCTCATGTATCTCTTTCCTGTAATTTGTGGTGTTGTTGATGACATGTTGCTCCAAAGCTTTGGTTCGAAATCTATTAATTGTCGGCCTAGGATGTTCATGTATTTCCTGAGATAAGCGTGAAGGGCACAACAAGTAAGCTCATGTAACTCGTTTTGCGAAGAAAACATTAGTTAAGGAACGAATACTCCCTTTCATGTGATTCGTTGGTTTGTCAATGGGGAATTAACCAAGATTGCTCTGTCTTGTCCCAGGATAGCTTGGAGGTATGCTCCAGGATCGCTTGGAGACGTCCATGATCACTCGGAGGTTTGCCCCTGGATCGGTCGGGGATTTGCCCTAAGATTGCTAAGAGATTTGCCCCAGGATTGTTCTTATCTTGTCGTCGTCGTTGTTTTGCCAACGAAGGATGTTTCGAAACATTGGCTCGAAACTTTTCCACCCTACCACCCTCGCCTTCGTCGTCTGCTTAGGATGTTCACGTACCTATGAGACAAGCCAAAGGGCAAAACAAGTGAGCTCATGTAACTTGTTCTGCAGAGAAGGTATTAGTTGATGAACGAATACTCCCTTTCATGTAGATTGTCGTTTTGTTGCAGAGCATTCTCCAGGATTGCTCGAAGTTGCCCCAATATTGCTTGTCTGTTTAGGATGCTCCTGTACCTATGAGACGAATGCATGGTGAAAATAAGTAAGCTCATGTAACTTATTTTTGCAGAGAAGCACTATTCAGGAACCAATACTCCCTTTTATGTGATTTCAATGTCTAAGAGCGTCCACGTCAATTGTTTATGACGGTTCTCTCCGATAAGATGATTGACTCCGATTGAATGTCTCGAATGTGCAAAGTTGGTAGCTCTTTGTGGTGCGCGTGGGCGATGACCGCAACTGTGGTGGGCGGGCTAGGGAATTGGCCGCTCATGTGGTAGACCGAGGTGCTTGTTTCTCGTCAATGCGTGAGGCGGTGACTGACCTTCTCCTCTTTCCTTTGATGAGACTTGGTGGTTGACTACTGTCGGGATGACCGCTTGGGTGCCGTAAGGAATTCAAAGGGAATTGCCCCAGTCGAAGTATGCGTCGTCGTTTGGTAGACATCATGTTCTTTGGTATTTTGTAAGCTGTTGTGTGAGCCCCAGACGAGACATCATATACTCGCAGCTGTCCTGATCTCGCGATGCCGTTGTGAATGATGGGGTTTGCCCCTTGTGCTGGATTATGTTATTGAGTTGTAAGCTGGGGAATTGCCCATGTTTGGAATGATGTTTCCGTTGGTGCCGAGGTTGTGCCGACTGATGACGTAGTGAGATTGCATCTGTTTCTTTGGAGCGGTTGTCGGATCAGTAGGGGCGTGATGTTCCCAGTGTGTCCGATTGTAGCATGTCCGTGAATGGCTCTATGGGCTTGTCATTAGCTCTGATGTTGACTGTGGTTGGCTGATGAGATGTAACCTCCTTGGGGTTTTCATGTTGTTGTAGATTCGACTTTGAACTTTGGTAGCCATTGGGTGATCTTTGGTGTTCGTGCTCGGATGTTCGACTTCAGGCCTTGGTACCCGTCAATGGATCTCGTGTTGTTGCATGTCTGGCAATAACTTTGGTCTTTGATAGCGACTAGGAAATCCTTGGTCTGAATTGTTGTTCATCTGGTTTTGGACTTTGACAGTCGTCGAGCACCTTTGGCCTGCATGTTGTTGTATGCTTTGGTAGCCGTCGAGTAATCCCTGGTGATGTTGTGCTTATAAATTTGTAATTGTCATGCGTTGTCCGTAGTCCCGTTCGAGGAGTCGTGTTGAAGTATTAGTCCTCGAAAAGACAGTAGAGAGAAGGATTGGATTAGTATCATGCAATAATGTATCGATGCATGATAAATCTACGTTGTTGCTTTTTAATTGCACCCGTGTAATCACATGCGATTACAAATAAAGTACAATAATGAAATGAAACGGTTAATGTAATTAGGATGTGTTAATTCAAAAAATGTAGTTAGGCAGACACTCATGTGGTTGCTTAATGCAATAAGCGGTAACAGTAAGTAGGGGTATAAGAGAAAAGATGATTCTTGAAGCCCATTGTTAAAAGAGCCCAACAACAAAACGACCAACGTTAGTTTTACAGTTTATTGCAAACAAGCGTACCTGACACCTGCCCCTACACATGTAGCAGTCACTTAGTAACAGACAAATGCACGTGCGGCGTCTGGTACCTGTAGTGGGCAAACAATACTAGACTCTCGGATGAAGGCTTCTAAACCTCCCTCGGACTGAGGGAGGCGGGGCCCCGGCCAAAAACCATACTGCAAATAGCAGCAGGCTGAGCCTCTCGGTGACCCCCCTAAAAATCCTAGCCCCGGGTTCGGGCACACCTAGATATGCCTAGGAAAGCAGTAAACGAACACAACCATGAGAACGAACAAAAGGCACCGAGCCAAGCAAGTACATGCGCAAACAAAAACTCCTCTCCGCATGTGGACTAAAAATGTAAGAGCGTTCGAAAGGAATCCACATGCAGAGTCCCCAGCGGAGTCGCCATCCGGGATGTACGCGCGCCTTCCGGCCTAGCACGCGCGAGGCGGTCCGAACGACCCGAGGATCCGGGCCCGCTCTCCAAGGCCCAACCAGTCGACGTCACTACTCGAGCGTCGGACGCTGCGGAAGGGAATTGGGTGATCCCTCCCTGGGTTCCTAACTGGGCCTGCTCGGGCCCTCGCCGACCGTCTCTGTTTTCCTAAGAGGCGGCGGGCGAAAGGCGGAGCATGATCCGAAGGAGGAACTTTCGGGAGGAATCGGGAGCGGCTCGTGTCGTCAGTCCCTCATCCATGATGGCTCCGTAAAAAGGTTTTTGTTGTTTAACCTAGGTAAACTAAACGGAGTCGCCACCGACTTTATTTATGAAAGCTGTTTAAGTCGGAAAAAACAGTTGGTTCGGGGATTCCTATTTACTAACTCTTACATTCTAACATGCGAAAAACGGGAGGTGGCGTTTGCTCCAAAGGATTTGTTTTTGTTTAACGGGCATTGGACCCGATCCGGGCATGGCTCCGGACTCATGTCAATGTTTTACAGGCGTTGGACCCGAACTTATGTTTGTTGATAGCAAACAGCATGCGACGATAAACCTACGGGCCTAAGACATGCGGACAAGCACAAATAATTATTGAGATCAAAGGGGGCGGGGAAGGATGGTGACCGTGGGCATATGCACTTGGGCCCACGGCACATTACATGTGGAAATAATGAAAAAAACGGGAGGCCCGCACCTCCCTCATGTACCTGAGGCCCGCCGAGATGGCATGTCATCGACTAAACTCGCCAGTTAGGGCCGCTTTTGTGAAGCATCCACCGCGGTCGAACTCCAAGTGTCGTCATGTCTTGAGCACCATCTACGGAGACTCCTTCTAGGTGTGTTGAAGTTGACCAACGACGTTGATGGTCCACGGGTACCTGCAAGCACAATAATAAAACAATCAAAAAGCCCAAAACACTCAATGATGCAATGTATGGGAAAATGTTGAAAAAATATGTAAATGGGCTCTAAAAAATCATAAAATTATAGAAATATATTCTTAACCTGATAAAAACATGAAATATTAAATTTTTGAATTAAGATATTAAGGCCAACATAGGAGAAAATTTCACGAAATTGGGTCGAACCCGACGCGCGATCAGATTGCAGACCACTTAAAGAAAAATATGTAACTTTTGATCCACAAATTCAAATGAAACAAAACCAGTTTAAAAAGATGCTTATTTAAGGAAGATCATGTCTGTAAAAGTTTACAGGAAATAGATTCACAGAAAATAAATGAACTCGGTTTTACCAAAACAAAATTGTTAAAAGCGTTCAGATCACATGTCGAAATCGTTTTAAGTATATTTTAATCAGAAAACGTAAAAATTCAGTAAAATAAAATTATATGTCTTTCTAGTCATATAAAAAATAAATATAAAAATTTAAAAAATTTTGAACATGTGAAAATTTTAAAACAAAATAGTTTATGATACATAGTATTGAAAATATGGCAGAAATATGGTTAATATTCAAAAAATCATAACTTGAAATCTAAAAATGATAAATTCATGCATAATATATCAAAACAAAGATCATTAAACGTGTTTTCTATAAAAATTATTTTTATAGTTAAAGTATAGACTGAAGAACAAAAACAGATAAGATCAAGCATATGCGTTTTTTGTAATTCATTATTTCAGCATACGGAACCCAAGTATAATTAGTCAAAAGTAAGGGAAAACTCAACCAAATTGGCTAAAATTTAATCACAATCATGTTAATAGGATAAAGGATCGATACAACCAGATTTTGTCTGATTCCGACAACGGACGTGAAACTTATGGCCTACGGATTGACCCCCTTGCATTCTGGTCGAGGCTACGCTGCTCCGTCGGGGCTCAGTTTCGCGTTCCCCACATCACATGCGATGAGTTCAACAAATGTAAAAGATGGTCAGCCATGTTCTAAATTAAAAGACGGGTTGAATGAATATATTAAAAAAAATCGAAACTCACCGAGGGGTTGCCTCGCCTCGGGGTGGCCCGAGGAAGAAGAAGGACGTCAGGGAGTTCATTAGAAGTCTGCCTTGGAGCACCATGCTTGGGTTGTGACTGTGGCAGGAGGCAGTGTCGTCGGAGAGAAGGGTATCGGCTAATCGGGAGGTTTTGGCTCGTCAGCATTGGAGATGGGGAGTTCTTGGCTCAGGTTACTGTGTGTACGTCGGGAGGAGTTGGCCTCCGATTGTATGTGGTGGGAGGAGGAGTTGGCCTCCGATTCCTCAGAGGAGTGGAGCGTCTGAGGGTGAGACGTCTGTGTGTCTCCCCCGGAGAGGGACGTCTCTGAAGGGAGATCGTTTTTTTTTTTTCTGATGGGAATCTCTGATTTTTTGTTACGTCTATTTGTCTGGTATTGACAGAATGCGAAGATTACGATTTGTCATTCTATCCCAAAAAAATCTGCAATTGCCTTCCCTTGGGCGAATGGATGTCTGATTGAAGAATTGAGGGAATGTGATTATATTTCTTCTTTTTTGGATGATTTTTCCTAAGATTGTGTGATGATGATTCCACAATACGATAAGGCATGTTCAAAAAAGGAAAGGAATAAAAGAAATTACTATAAATTAGTTAATAGATGATTATGCAAAGGATTTAAAAATAATTTCGTAATTTTATTTGATTTATTAAAAGAATAAGTTTTAAAATGGGCTTTGGTCATTTTAATGCTATTTTATAAGGCCTAGGTTCACATATATAGGTTTGGGCTTTAAACTAAAACAAATGAACTCATTTTAAGTGGCCAAATGAAAGAATCCGCAAATTTGGGGTATTACAGAAAGGAATAAAAGAAATTACTATAAATTAGTTAAAGATGATTATGTAAAGGATTTTAAAAATAATTTCGTAATTTTATTTGATCTATTGAAAGAATAAGTTTTAAAATGGGCTTTGGTAATTTTAATGCTATTTTATAAGGCATGGGTTCATATATATGGGTTTGGGCTTTAAACTAAAACAAATGAACTCATTTTAAGTTATTAAAATTGGCCGAACGAAGAAATCCCCAATTTGAGGAATTACAGACGCCTCAAGATCTGGTAGAGCCGGGTGATCCTGACGAAGGGAGATCGACTCTCGTCTAGCATTTGGCTGAGAATCCACAGGAGGGAGGAGAAGCGACGACTGGCTTTTCGGGTCGTGGCCCGAGCGGATGGTTGCCGATTTCGTTCTAAGGTTTCCTTTTTGCTGGTCAAACGTGCCGAATGTCCTTTGCATATGAACATACAAAAATCACGAAATTGAAAATAATTTCATTACGCTTTCTTTATCCGGACAGTCAAAGTTGTTGTCTTCAAAAAATTTATTCGATGAGCTTTCCTGGGAATCGATGAATTCGTTCATTAACATGAACGGAGGAGAAGCCATTCGGTTCCATTCGGCCAAAATGCTTTCGCCGTCCTAATGAAGCCTAGAGAACGCGAGACTTCTTCGGCCACCTCGCACCTTGATGACATCTAAATTGGACTGCTTAGTAACCACCGTAGCTTTTAACTACATTTCTTTTGTAGATTGCTTGTGAGTTAAAAGGAAAAGGGAAAGTCATTTTTCTAGTAGTTATTTTTCCATTGGTAATGTTTAAGCACATTGCATATGCATACAAGTCATTTCCGGCAGCCTTGGAGATGTGTCGATGTCTCCGCATCTTTCATTCCATAGTCAGCCACATTAGCAGCAGACGGGGTAAAGTAGTCAGACAAAGCAGCGAGCCGCCATAAGAATACTCCCCTCTGCAGGCATGTCGGTGACTTTCTCGTCTGCAATTCCTTCGATGTGGCAACCAAAGAGAAGATGCATCAAAGCGACAATCGCGATCTCGATCATGAGAGATATCTATTTCTTTTTTCCTTTTTCCTTTTCGATGGATGTCTGTTCGGCGATGGGTGATGGTTAGTCCCGTTGGTTTCTATTGCTTTTTTTTTTCCATAGGCACAGATTGGGACCCGAAGAAATTTAAGGTTGCCATCGGAAATCTAAGAGCTTTTCAAGTTAGCATATAAGTCTAAGTGTGCTACTTCTTCTATAATCAACTTCTTCCATATTATTAGTGAGTTCTGTTGTAGTTAAAGACAGGAGTGTCCATTAGATTACTCCGTGACAAGACTGCAAAATAGACGAGACTGAGGTGTTCGGCAACAATAATTCTAAAACTCCAATCAAATATCAAACTTCTTCGGACAATATAACAAAGTTTCGGCAATGCAGTAAAATCGTCCACACTACTGTGATTGATCCACGGGCGTAGAGATACTGGACTACATCCATTAAAGCCGTAGCATGCCTGCATATCAAGATGACCATGATTGGTTTTGTTACGTCGATTACAATGACGATCATCTTGACAACTACGATCAACTTGGGAGTTTCATGGTTCGTGACAAGCATCGTTGTTTTTAGCCAATGGGTGACGCTCATTGCCATTAACTCGACCACTGATCTGTGCGTGTTATGACGTTTGAGATTCCCACAGAGATTCCCACTGTCTTGATGATGAATGGCTCGAGTGTCGAAATGACGAGCCGATGTGCAACGATAAAAGTGATTGACTTTCGAGCCAAAACCTTCGTTGTTCAAGCTGTGACTCGGTCTGTCGTGAGGCACAAGATTGATGTTGGCCTGAAACACGCGCGAGCCAACCAAATATTTTCAATGTGTAAAGAGTATCCATTCCCTGTTACTCCGACATAACACATGAAAAGTTTCATTATATACTTTCATCGATGTCCGAAGAACCTGGTTAATCCCTGGTTATGTGTGTTTTGGCTACAATACCTCATCCCAAACATATAAAAGTAAAGCAGGATGGTCTGGAGCAGTCTCATCGGGCGCAAGCCACACCCAAACTAATAGTTGGGATCAAAATGGTAATATTCATACCTTATCCGGCAGGCCTGGAGCTTTGCCCGTGCCCCGAGGCCATCCGGGCAAGCATTAAATACATCGTTCAGTGCCTCATTGAGACAATCAGTACATTCATCTGGATGGAGATGCCCATTGCATGCGCCGTGAGCATAGCATTTCATGTTGTGTTCGGCATCGAAAGTATCCTCGAAAGAGTAACTGAAGCCGTGGCTGGCAATCCCCTCAATTACCGCACCGGTAGCTTTTCGTACGCAGGCAGGGTATGGTTCATGCTTAAAATGATATGTCATCCCGCAAGTTTCTTCGACGACCTTCTTGTCTGCAATTCCTCCGACATGGCAACCGAAGAGAAGACACACCAAAATTGCAAACATAATCTTGATCACGAGAGAAATCATTTCCTTTTCTTTCCTTTGTTTTTCTTTTCAATAATGGAAGTCTCAATCAGTTCGTTTCCCTTAATTCATATACACACGAACGGAGACTTGAACAAGCTCGAGATTGCCGCTTTGCCGGTCAGGCACGCAGAATGTCCTTTCCATATGCATACAAAAAAAATTACAAAAGGAACAAGAAAATTATATTCATTACAGCTTTACCCGGACATTCTAATGTTATTGTCTCTAACCTGTCAATCGATTTATTCAAAGAGACCTTTCCAGGAATGATTGTATTCGTTTGTCAATATATTCAATTCCAGTCGGCTGATCGGCTTTATTTTTTTAAGCACCTCTTGCACCTTGGTGGCATCTAAGCATAGTAACCACTGTATCATTAAATATTTGTAGATTGTTAGCGAGTTGTGTTTAAAAGACAAAAAAAGTCTTCAGATTTGCTTGCTCGATGATATTTCAAATAGACAAGGATAAGGTCTCCACGCTTTTCCAAGCTTTACAGACCAAAAAGCTTTCCCAGGAATGAATGTATTCGCTCCTTGGTCTGCAACAAATTGCAGTTCGATCATTTTATGCTGTGTTTCTGTTGCGCCCATTCATCTTCAAGATTCACGTGAGAGCTTTAGCCAGTCGTTGCACATTCTCAGTCATTTGCTAGGAAGTAGATGCTTGTTAGACGTTGGTCGTGTTAACTTGAGTTTGCAAATCTGCGATGCGTTTGGAGACCTCTTGGTGACGGATGACTAAATCCTGCTGGAGCGTACATCAACCGTGAAGGAGGTCCGATTGCTTATGATGGAAAGTGACCAGCAACCATATGATGTTTGTTGACTACTTCCATTGACTAGAGAAAATAAATTTTGATGGCTATTCCAATATGAATTCAAATTCTTTCAAGCCTCCCCATTCTTCTGAAGTTTCTTGTAGATGTTTTGCAATAACGTGTTTCATGCCTTGACTGTTGAATTCTTGATCATCGTCTTTCTCAACGAGTTGCGGCACTTTGCCATATACGTAACATCTAGTTAGGCACGCCACGTCGACTAGGGTGATCGATAGTGTGCTATTAGGCATAGAAAAGCAATTTACTGATGGGTTCCACAAGAATAATTGTAACGACCCACATTTTTCATGTAATTTGCTCAAAAGACCCTTCTGATTGACCAGTTAAAACAGCGGAAGACGAAAAATTTCAATCATTTACCGTGACGCTTTCATCCGACTATTTCCATAGTTTTACGACATGTATCCTTTCCTTTCCTTTCAATCATGCACACGCGAAAAAAGTGAGACCCCTAGACATCCCTAGCGTGCATCTTTGAAGGCCATTTATGCACATACGATTCAGAGCAACAAATTATACTAATACAGATAGTTCAACACTTATTCATGACAGTATGCATAGAAACATTTAGTCTGGCCAACCGAAAACGGACATTCACAAGTGCGACTCCCTCGTCTCATTTTCACTCGTATGACAACACTTCGTACGGTGCCAGGACCACCACAGTGCGTCCCCACCCACTCCTCCGGGAGCGTCCGGGAAATCGGAGCAGGTAACCACCGCGAATGGCGTTACCTCCCCGCACTCCTCCAACATCACGGCCGGGTAGATATATCTCAACCTCATGCGGAAACAAATCCGAACGACACAACGCTAATTCAACCAAAAGCTTTCAGTCTGTCATGGAGACCCTTCGGGATGGGTTGTTATCAATGACGACATCCAGCATCCCGATCAATCCAACCATAGTACACCACGCCCCCTGTCATCATTCTCAAAGGCAACAACATTTTTGTATTAATCTCAAATACATACTCACCGCACATGATTTCCTCCGTACCTGCAGGACAACAACAGTATAAATATCAACTCTTTCTGACATTGGTGGCAACCAAAGCCAACCACAAGCAGGGGAAAGTCCATTAAGCCTCAGATGGAGAAAATCGCCGTTAGACAAATTGCATCCCCACTCTGTTGCTAAAATCGCATTCAATTAGTCTCGGAGGCCAAATCACACATATCACGGCCAGAACCACCCACATAGAAGACGAC
Organism: Melastoma candidum; assembly: GCA_023653495.1. Lineage (NCBI taxonomy): Eukaryota > Viridiplantae > Streptophyta > Magnoliopsida > Myrtales > Melastomataceae > Melastoma > Melastoma candidum. The sequence continues at coordinate 12,647,102 of CM042887.1, read as the reverse complement.
GAATTCAAGCACCCACGAAATCACAGGGTTTCGAACTCCGCACGACATCGACCCATTACCGAACCCATACGATCCATGGGCAAACTCACAGCCACGACAGCAAGCAGGCAAACCCGAACAAGGCGACGTCGACACCAAGGAAAAACAGAGGGGAAACGAGATACACACAAACACGACGAAGACGGACGAGGAAGAACAGACAGAAGAGGGAAAAGAAAGGGAAAGACGTACCTGGACCATCAAACCCTCACGCCTCACAGTCGTCCCCGAGTCTACACACCCCACGGTCGATCAGCGAGCTCCAGCTCTCCCCAGAGTCCCTCTTACTCTCCGCAATCCCCGGAATCTGTTGCTTCTCCCTTTTGTTTAGGACGAGGTCGGGATCTTCTTCTCCTTTAACCCTCGAAGGGAGAACAATTCCCCCCCTACCTCTTGTTTTTTTTTACCTTTCTTTTACTCTGGTCTTGTTTCCTAATTTATGTTATTGCGTCCTCGGGTTTAAAGCGCGATAGCAATTAGGTCTTTTTGTTTCTTTAGGTTAAGGCGTTCTCTTTTCCGGTTGACCTAGTCACACGTAATCGAATCAGAAATCTCAACAATGCATCGTTAATAACGTCCGTCGACCACGAGAATATTAAACTCTCGTGTCCACGTCGGATTCTGACTAAGTCCAAATTTGACTCGCCCACAATTCTCATTCCAATAAATGATTTCCACGTGTATATAAATATACCATTAAATTTTACGGGTCGTTACAATAATAGAGCATGACTGAACGAAGATTGCATCTCATCGGTTCGATTGACATCTAAATGACAGTCGACTTAGGTAACAAGTAGTCTCCACGGTTTTCCACTAGAAAAAGCTTTACTGACCAAAAAGCTTTCCCAGGAATGAATGTATTCACGCCTTCTTGGTCTGCAACAAATTGCAGTTCGATCATTTTATGCTCTGTGTGTTTCTGTTGCGCCCATTCATCTTCAAGATTCACGTGAGAGCTTCAGCCAGTCGTTGCACATTCTCAGTCATTTGCTAGGAAATAGATGCTTGTTAGACTTTGGCCGTGTTAAGTTGAGTTTGTAAATCTGCGATGGGTTTGGAGACCTCTTGGTGACGGATGACTAAATCCTGCTGGAGCGTACATCAACCGTGAAGGATGCCCGATTGGTTATTCTTAGAATACTGGACCGGTCCATATGCCGAGCCCAGCGGGGTTCCTCTCTAAAACCAATTGGTTGTAAAGGGAGTAGCCCGCTAGGCTATATATACTAGGCCGGACTCTTTTCTCTGTCCGATGTGGGATTGGGTCTGCTATATAGCAAACCTTCTAACATGCCCCATCAAACCCAAGCCCACATAAGGGCTCACAAGCCGGAACCCTTTTTTTGGTTGAATCGGACCACACACACGACCCACATACGGGCTCACAAACCAGCACCCTTTTTTCTGGGTTGAACTGGTCCACACACACGGGCACCTTTTTTGGGTTGCACCGTACCACACGGGCGAGGGAGGCCCACCATCGATTTTACTGGGCTTAACCGGGCTCTGATACCATCTTAGAATACTGGACCGGTCCATATGCCGAGCCCAGCATACAAGCCCAGCGGGGTTCCTCTCTAAAACCAATTGGTTGTAAAGGGAGTAGCCCGCTAGGCTATATATACTAGGCCGGACTCTTTTCTCTATCCGATGTGGGATTGGGTTTGCTATATAGCAAACCTTCTAACAGTTATGATGGAAAGTGACCAGCAACCTTTGTCGATTTTGATGCTCCTCCGATTGCAGTTGTGTTTTCGCCGGTCGATGCTTTAAACATTCTTCTATATTTGAGACGGAGAAGGAAAAGGGTGAATCAGTACTCGTGTGGACAAGGCAAATGGCTAAAGGAGATAGCATGTTTGTTGACTGTTTCCATTGACTAAAGAAAATAAATTTTGATGGCTATTCCAATATGAATTCGAATTCTTTCAAGCCTCCCCATTCTTCTGAAGGTTCTTGTAGATGTTTTGCAATGTCTTTCATGCCTTGAAGGCTGAATTCTTGATCATCGTCTTTCTCAACGAGTTGCGGCACTATGCCATAGGCACGCCACATCGACTGGGGTGATCGATAGTGTGCTATTAGGCATAAAAAAGCAATTTACTGATGGGTTCCACACGGATAATAGAGCACGACTGGACGAGGATTGCATCTCATCGGTTCGACTGACATCTGAATGACATTCGACTCAGGTAACAGGTAGTCTAAAGTGTGAAATGTTTACTCGTAGGGTGAGTCTTGAATTGGGATTGTGAAGGTTTTTTGGGTTGATTTCACGAAGGTTGTGGAGGAAGAAACAGATGCTGAGGAGATGATGAACAATGCTTAGTGTTTGAAAGAAAGGGCGTGAAGAGAAAAATGATGTTTTGGACCTCTCGTTGGATTTAAAAAATGGAAAGGGAAGGGGAAAAATATTTACATAGCAAACTTATTTTGAGCCTATAGGTTTAAGCCCATTAATCGTTGCCATGATCGATTATGAGTAGTGCATCGAGTCTACAGATGTACAAACCATTTTAGTCGAAGGTCAAAGCTGAACGGGCGAAGGCCGATACGATCAACGGTTGAAGGTCGGCGATCAATGGTCGAGGATCGAAAGTCGATAGTTGAAGGTGCTGCCGCTCTTTACAACTAATATTATCCGATCAACATAGCATATTTAGTTTTAATAACATTCATTACATCTTACATTGAGGTAATTTAAGCAGACGCATGGGCACCCACGTGAACATCATTCCAAGGATAGCTTACGCAGTTTACTCGGACATATAAAGTAAAGTAGGAAGGCAAAGTGGTCTCACCCGGCGTGATCTCGGCGGAGATTAATAGTTGTTATCAAACTTGTAGGTTTCGTATCTGATCCGACAGTCGACAAGCACTGTCGTAGCTCCGATGTTATCCGGGCAATGCTCTTGCATCTTAGCTAAAGCGACTTTGAGACAAGAAGTACATTCATCCTCGTAGAGTTCACCGTTGCACGCTCCGTGCAAGTAACATCCGTAGAATCCCAAGTTTGTTTTTTGGATGTTGTAATTGTAGTCGTGATGGGCGGTACCGGTGACCACCTCGTCGAGACGACCGCTTAAGCAGGTGTCATAAAACACTTTGTAGAACGAAGTACGATCTGGGCGGCAATCCTGGCGGACCACACCTGTAAAAATCGGTCCCCCTCCGGATGCGTGTCCTAAGAGAGCACACAACACAACTGCAACAATGATCCTCAAGGAAGAAATCATCTTTCCTTTTTTTTTTATCCTTCTCCCGTAAAATGTTATCACTCAGATGGCTATTGTTCAGCCCTCTATTTCAGGGGGGCTTTTTATACATACAAATTTCGAACATGAATAGCTTAATGTTTTCATTTTTCGCCTCGGCCGTGACATTGTTTTCGGACGATAGTTGCGTGTCTTTACATGATATCACATGCATTGTAATCTACGTCATTCAAAAAGGGCATTTTAAATGTGCTGAATGGTTTGATCGTCTAATTCGAATACGTCATCCAAGAAGGCCATCCAAATGGTGCCGAGTGGTTCCATCGTCTTCCCATTTGGTTACTACGTCTAGGAGCGTATTAATATATCACTTGTTAATATGTCGTATTCATATAAGTTTATCTTCCGAATTGTTTTTTCTCTAGTGGTTCATTTTGGTTACTGTTGGATCTCGACTTAGCGTTGAACAAGGCGAACGCTAGTCTTTGAGCGGACTTCGAACTCCTAAGCTCGGAAGAAGAGGAAGTGAAACACTATCACTTGAAACCAACACTCCACTACTTCAAATACTTGGATTCTTGGATGATTGTTACAAATGAGGACCCTTCCCTATTTATACTAGTTAGCCTCCTGGTTAGGATTATTCCACATGTACGGCTATGATTGATCCTCTAGAATTTTCTAAACACTTCCTAGAAACTTATATCATATTCTAAGCTTCTAATATATTCTAGAATATTCTAAATTTATCTAAGAACTTACCCGATTATTCTAGAACTTTCTAGTACCTTCAAGAAACTTTGAAAGTAGTTGTTGATCTTTAACACTACGACCAAACTGCATATACATCACGGATTAATAATATGTCGTGTTAGACAGAAAAGGAAACTTAAATATTGTCTTCCGAACATTTGTTTTCTAGTCTGCGTTCGGCTAATAAATAATGAGATTTGTTCCTATTTCATTAATTCCGATTTTGAAAATAACGGCGGCCTAAGGGTGGAAGACATGTACATAATTAATTTTTTGCCAACTCCCACCCATCAGATGATTTCAAAACTCTATGATGTATAATTACTCGAATTAATGGTTAGTTAAGTAAATTATGGTAGTTCAAAAACTTAACCTTCTATACGGCTCATCATAAACAATACTAATATTAAGCCCGTAGATAATTTTCTAACACAATTCCAACTTAAGCGAACCTTGGGACGGGTAGGCGTTGCCACTCTTTGCAATTAATAGCCCGTCTGATTTCCATAACGGAGTTTTGAACGGAATGAAATGAGAATGGATGACAAAAAAAATAATGATTAAGAAGCGAATTGCTTAAAGAAATAATGTGTTTAGTTCAAATAAAAAAGGAGGGAGATCAAGGGAATAGATCAAGGGAATGTTCATTCCTTTCATTCCCTTTCAAAATTAAGGAAATGCAATCGAATGAAAAAGAAAGAAATGGAATCAAGCAGATAGAAAATGAGAAATAAATAGTATTATTGGTCAATTCCAATCCTTCCTTAAATATTTAAACCAAACACATCATAATGGTCTCCAATCAATATAGCATAGTTTTAATAACATTCATTACATCTTATATTGATTTAATTTAAAAACAGACACGAAGGCACCCACGTAGACATTATTCCAAGGAACTTGGACATGTGAAGTAAAGCAAGATTAATAGTCCAAGGTGGTCACCAATACCACCGGCTTATTTTTTAAAACTGGTTCAAGTCAAAAAAATAAGTTGTTTCGGGAATCCCTATTAACTAGCTCTTATATTTTCACATGTGAAAAGGTAGCGTTTGCTAAAAAAAAGTTTATTTCTGATTAACGGGCATTGGACCGAATCCGAACATCATCCGGACACATGTCTCTGTTTTACGGGCTTTCGATTCGGCCTTTTGGGCCCGAAATCATGTTTATTGATTAGCAAACATCATGCGACAATAATCCTATGGTCCTAATAGCATGCGCTTAACCACAGATAAATATTTAGATCAAAGTAGGAGAGGATGGGTGATCGTAGGCCTATGCATTTGAGCCCACGACCCGTTACATGTGGATATAGAAATTACGGGATGCACGCACCTCCCCTTTTATACCTGAGGCCCGCTGACATGTCATCGGCTAGGCTCGTGAGTTAGAGCCACTTTAGCAGAGTGTTTTCACCATAGTTCTTCGTGCGCCTCCAATCTTGTTCTCCGCCTTGAGGATGTCGAGTTGCTTTCACCTCGTGGAATCCTTGTGAAACAAATCTGACCATTATCACGAGGCGACTTTGATGGATCCAAACTGAGGATAGGTGGCTCAGAAACCGTGACCTTCTGTAGGAACCAAGGACAGGTGAGGCGACCAGGCGCGAAGCATTGTTCGATTTCATCAGAGTATGGCATTGGGTTGTCTATGTTTGGTGAGAGGCATAGTGGATCTGGCTGTAGGAGAGACGGAGGCGAGTTAATTGGGCAACGACGCTGTACGCGCGCCTTCCGGCCTAACACGCACGTGGCGGTTCGAACGACCCGGGGATCCGTGCCCGCTCCCCAAGGCCCAATCGGTCGATGTCACGAGTCGAGGGTCGAACGCTTCGGGAGGGAATTGGGTGATCCCTCCCTAGGTTTCTAACTGGGCCTGCTCGGGCCCTCGCCAACCGTCTCTATTTTTCTAATAGGCGGCGGGCGAAAGGCGGAGCATGATCTGAAGAATGAACTTTCGGGAGAAATCGGGAACAGCTCGTGTCGCCGTTACCCATCCAAAATGGCTCCGTAAAATTGTTGTCGTTTAACCTAGGTAAACTATACGGAGTCGCCACCGACTTAGTTTTCAAAACTGGTTTAAGTCGGAAAACCAGAGTAGGATTCGGGGATTCTTATTTATTAACTCTTACATTCTAATATACGAAAAATGAGGTGGCGTTTGCTCCAAAAGATTTGCTTTTGTTTAACGGGTGTTGGACCCGATCCGGGCATGACTCCGGACTCATGTCAATGTTTTACGGGCGTTGGACCCGATTCGGGCTTTTGGGCCCGAACTCGTATTTGTTGACAGCAAACAACATGCGATAATAAACCTATTGGCCAAAAGGCATGCAGACAAGCACAAACAATTATTGAGTTCAAAGAGGGCGAGGAAGGATGGTGACCGTGGGCCTATGCACTTGGGCCCACGGCCCATTACATGTAGATTTTCTATCTTGTCGGGAGAGGCCCGTACCTCCTCTTTGTACCTCATGTGGTGGGAGCCGCTTGATGGTCTTGACATTACGGTTTTACACACGGAAAGATTCACGTACAGCACCTTCTAGAGCCCTTTCGAGAGGTTCGGACGGGGCCTTCGAAACTTACGTATTCATTGTACATGCATAGACAAAAAGGCAAAGTATAAGTTATGCGAGATAATAGAGCGCAAGACTTCACATGTGTTTTACATAATTCAACGAAAATCATGTTCATCAAACACAATGTAAATTTAATCATATTACAAAGAGTTACGTAATCACGAATCACAACGAACACAGATTGCGCACAGTTCAGAAAACGGATTATAACTTTGGCTAGGATTGTCTGATTCAATCGAGATTTCAACCAACAGATCTGAAACTTAATGAAGACTGTACATGTAATTTTTTTTGAAAATGTAACGGTGCAATCTCTCAAGATCAAGGAACCAAGTTGGCTGTCCGGAAAAGCGGAACAGTTTGCACAGACGGTGTTATTCCTATCATATCTTGGCCCTCGAATGTCCGATCGGAGTGCAAAAGGACTTCACAGAAAGGTAAAGCTATGAAGAATATGTGTGTAAAATTTCACATGGATCCAACAGTTGGATCGTAACATTTACAGGTATGAAATGTTTAACCATTTTGTAGACTCGGTCTGACTTAGGCCGGGTAAAGTTCGGGAAAGAAAAATGGAAAACTTTACATCCTCAAAACGAAAAAATGTGAATAATATGTCAAAATTACCATAATTAAATGAAGAACACATCTACAAAATTTGGAGATGATCCAAAGGTGGGACCTGCCGTTATTACATAAAGAAAATGATTATGGCATTCAGCAGACTTTACTGAGTATATAGTCTGTTCGCGAGATTGTTTCATATTATGCTAGAAACTTCAACGGTTGATATATCTATTCATAGAACTGTTTTGAAGTCTAGTTTATCTCAGAAAAATTTGAGCAAGATCCAACGGTTAGATCTCTCGGAACTTCCCCGGAAACGACAATGCAACAGGTTGTCCTACTGCGGCCAGCGAAAGTGGCGGCCGTTTCGGGGGGGAATAACCCGATCCTCGATCAACAAAAAATTAAAACAAAAATATCCCCAAGATCATTACTCATTATATATCATTTGACCTTCGGGTTTGAGGTTCGAAAACATCCGTAACCTCTTTGAAAAAACCAGCCTTTGGAGCCGTTGTCATATAAAACAATTGAAATAGAAGGCCAGGAGATGTCCCGACACTTCCGTGCCATAAATGAATGCAAAATCGACCCCCAAAGCTACTGTGAAAGCTTTGACGTCTAAGAGACGTACGAAAATGTGTTAGGGAGGAGTTTATGTGATTACGACCTTTTTTCGCCGTGATCCAATACCGGAGGAAGGTGGCGCGCCAGCTGTCCCTTGTCTGTAAGTTCGGCCGTCTTGACCTTGTCCGAAGGCTCGTTCCTCACCCCATGGTGTGTGGGTGTTAGGCCAAAGAAGAAAGGGAACGACGTTAGCCATGTTTAAGATATGAGAGATGACTAGTGGCTTCAGGAAAAAAGAAAAGAACTCACCGAGGAGTTAGCCTCGCCTCGGGGTGGCCCGAGGAAAAAGAAGGACGTCGGGGAGTCCGTTAGAAGGCTGTCTTAGAACAACATGCTTGGGTTGTGGCTGGGGCTGGAGGTGGTGTCGTCGGAGAGAAGGGGGTCGGCTGGTCGGGTGGCTTTGGCTCGTCAGCACTGGAGAGGGGAGTCATTGGCTCCGGTTTCTGTGTGTACGTCGAAAGTAGTTGGCCTCCTGCTGTATGTAGAGGGAGGAGGAGTCGGCCTCCGGTTGTATGTAGAGGGAGGAGGAGTTGACATCCGATTCCAGGAGGGGTGGAGCGTATGTTTTTTTTTTTTGTCTGTGTGTGTTTGTGTATTATATAATTGAAGAATGGAGAGAAGAGAATTGACAGAATGCGAAGATTACGATCCCTCAATCTGTCCCAAAAAAATATGCAGTTGCCTTCCCTTGGGCGAATGGATATCTAATTAAAGAATTAAGGGAATGTGATTTTATTTCTTCATTTTTTTGAATGATTTTTCCTAAGATTGTATGATGAGGACTCCACAATACGATGAGGCATGCTCAAGAAGGGAAAGGAATAAAAGAAATTATTATAAATTAGTTAATAGATGATTATGTAAAGGATTTTAAAAATAATTTCGTAATTTTATTTGATCTATTAAAAGAATAAGTTTTAAAATGGGCTTTGGTCATTTTAATGCTATTTTATAAGGTATAGGTTCATATATATGGGTTTGGGCTTTAAACTAAAACAAATGAACTCATTTTAAGTGATTAAAAGTGGCCAAAGGAATCCACAATTTGAGGAATTACAGACGCCTTAAGATCTGGTAAAGCCGGGTGATCCTGACGAAGGGAGATCGACTCTCGTCTAGCATTTGGCTGAGAATCCAGAGGAGGGAGGAGAAGCGACGACTGGCTTTTCGGGTCGTGGCCCGAGCGGATGGTTGTCGACTTCGTTCTAAGGTTTCCTTTTTGCTTGTCAAACGTGCCGAATGTCCTTTGCATATGAACATACAAAAATCACGAAATTGAAAATATTTTCATTACGCTTTCTTTATCCGGACAACCAAAGTTGTTGTCTTCAAAAAATTTATTCGATGAGCTTTCCTGGGAATCAATGAATTCGTTCATTAACATGAACAGAGTAGAAGCCAATCGGTTCCATTCGGCCAAAATGCTTTCGCCGTCCTAATGAAGCCTAGAGAACGCGAGACTTCTTCGGCCACCTCGCACCTTGATGACATCTAAATTGGACTGCTTAGTAACCAACGTAGCTTTTAACTACATTTCTTTTGTAGATTGCTTGTGAGTTAAAAGGAAAAGGGAAAGTCATTTTTCAAGTAGTTATTTTTCTTGTCTGCCGGCCTTTTCGAAGTCGATAGTTGAATGTGCTGCCGGTCTTTACAACTAATAGTATCCGATCAATATAGCATAGTTAGTTTTAATAACATTCATTACATCTTACATTGAGGTAATTTAAGCAGACGCATGGGCACCCACGTGAACATTATTCCAAGGATAGCTTACATAGTTTACTCGGACATATAAAGTAAAGTAGGAAGGCAATGTGGTCTCACCAGGCGCGATCTCGGCGGAGATTAATAGTTGTCATCAAACTCGTAGGTTTCGTATCTGATCCGACAGTCGCCAAGCACTGTTTTAGCTCCGATGTTATTCGGGCAATGCTCTTGCATCTTAGCTAAAGCGACTTTGAGACAAGTAGTACATTCATCCTCGTAGAGTTCACCGTTGCACGCTCCGTGCAAGTAACATCCGTAGAATCCCAAGTTAGAGTTTTGGACGTTGTAATTGTAATCGTGATGGGCGGTATTGGTGACCACCTCATCGAGACGACCGCTTAAGCAGTTGTCGTAAAACACGTTGTAGAAGGAAGTATGATCTGGGCGGCAATCCTGGCGGACCACGTCTGTAGAAATCGGTCCCCCTCCGGATGCGTGTCCAAAGAGAGCACACAACGCAATAGCAGCAACGATCCTTGCGAAAGAAATCATCTTTCCTTCTTCTTTTCCTTCCGTAAAATGTTATCTTTTCAGATGGCGATTGTTCATCCCTCTAGTTCTGGGGCTTTTTATACACACAAATTTCGAACATGAATAGCTTAATGTTTTCATTTTTCGCCTCAGCCGTGACATTGTTTTCGGACGACAGTCGCGTGTCTTTACATGATATCACCTGCATTGTAATCTATGTCATTCAGAAAGGACATCTAAACCTGCCGAATGGTTTCCTCGTCTGATTCAAATACAGTCGTAGTCGTCGTCCTCTTCCCATTTTAGTCCAGGTGGCTACAACGAAATGTGAGGTTCCTGGTCTTTGGTTACTACGTCTAGGAGCGTATTAATATATCACGTATTAATATGTCGTGTTCATCCAACAAGTTTATCTTCCGAACTGTTCTTCTTTCTAGTGGTGCCTTCGGCTAATAACTAATGATATTTTGTCCCTTTTTCATTTCAAAATTCAAAACTTATAGCAGCCGAATGAATCAATGCATATAAAAAAAAAATTTGATTCACAGATAGAAATTGTTTCTATGACTTTGAGTCGTACACAAGCTTAAAATTTTATGTTATTTGCTTGAGGACGAAACATGTCGCGATATAATGGGAATTGAAAGGGTTGAAGAAATATGGTAGTCAAGACTTTCAAACATATCAAAAGCATCCGCCGGAGCAATCAGCCGGAACCACCACCTGCATTCGTGAACCAAAACTCAACAGAGACAAACTACCCTAACTTCCCCAACAAGTTTTCTGTTTTTATTTTTCTGTGAAATGTAACTGTTACAAAACTCCAGCTTATATGTCTGTGCCTCTTGGGCTTATTTACATTCTAATAAAAGCCCACAAACCAACTTCAACCTTCTACTTGTTTATTTAGCACAGACAGCACACTATCCCCTGTTTCTGCTGCACCTCGCTGTCCTTTCTGCAACATGCCTTCATTTTTACACTCCCCCTCAAGCTGTGCATATATATTTTTCAAACACAGCTTGCTCAGCAACCAGTTAAAACGAGGACTAGCAAAACTTTTTGTAAACAGATCTGCAATTTGATGCCTTGAAAGGACAAACTCCAACTTAACTACTCCTTCCTGCACTTTGTCCCTTATAAAGTGACAATCCATTTCCAAATGTTTTGTTCTCTCATGAAATACTAGATTCTTTGTAAGATATATGGCTGATTGATTGTCGCAAAATAGCGTGACCGGTTTCTGTACCTCAACTCCACAATCTTTCAGCAAAGCAATCAACCAAATAATCTCGCAAGTAGTCACTCCCAAGGCTCTATACTCTGCTTCTGCAGAACTTCTTGCCACAGTTGGTTGCTTCTTCGATTTCCAACAAACTAAAGACTCTCCCAAGAACACACAATGTCCAGTTAATGATTTTCTTGTATCTTGGCAACTACCCCAATCACTATCACTATAAGCAATCAGTTCATTAGTGAATTTGGAGCTGAAATGTATGCCTTGTCCTGGTGCTCCTTTCACATACCTTAAAACTTGCAGTGCTGCTTCAAAGTGTAGAGAAGTAGGCTTCTCCATAAACTGCGATAGGATTTGCACCGAATACATCAAATCTGGTCTGGTTAGAGTTAAGTAAATCAACTTCCCAACCAACCTCCTGTATATAGAAGGATTTTGTAAAACATTTCCTCCTTCCTTAGTCAATTTGCAACCTGGAATAGCAGGAACAGCAGCTGGTTTAACTCCCAGCAACTTGTGTTCTTCCAATAACTCAAGTGCATATTTTCTTTGGCATAATACTATACCAGCGGCAGACCTGGCGATCTCTAAGCCTAGAAAGTATTTAAGATCACCCAAATCTTTGATCTTAAAACAAGATCCTAGGTAAGACTTGAGCTTCTGTATTTCTTCATTACTCATACTCCCAATAGCTATATCATCGACATATACTAATAAAGCTATAAAAGTATGTCCTGATCCCTTAACAAACAACGAATAATCAGATCTGGACTGCACAAAACCATATGCTAGCAATGCTTTCACAAAAGTAGAATTCCACTGGCGTGAAGCTTGCTTAAGTCCATAAAGGGATTTTTGCAGTTTACACACGAACTTAATCTCCCCCTTAAACTGCACAGGATTAATCTGCAGCCCCAAAGGTAAATCCATGTAAACTTCTTCATTCAATTCGCCATTCAAGAAGGCATTATTGACATCCATTTGGCATAGAAACCAACCATGCATAGCTGCCAAGGCCAAAAACACTCGAACAGTAGCATGCTTAGCCACAGGACTGAAAGTCTCAGTGTAATCGATCCCTTCCTTTTGTGTATAACCCTTGGCAACCAATCTGGCTTTGTACTTATCAATAGATCCGTCTGCTTTAAACTTGGTTTTAAACAACCATTTGCATCCAATAGGGACTTTCCCAGGTGGCAATTCAGAAATAACCCAGGTGTTGTTCTCAGCCAGAGCAAAAAGTTCAGCATTAATGGCATCTCTCCAATGAGAATCGAGAACAGCCTCCTCATAGCAATTAGGATCAGAAGCAGTCATAAGATTGACAGCAAAAGATTTATAAGAAGGTGAAAAAGAAGAATATGAAATATAATGCTGGATAGGATGAGCTGTAGGAAGAATATCATGAGAGATGACGACACTGGCATCAGAAAGAGCTAGGGATACATGATAATCTTTTAAGTAAGTTGGCATGTGTCTAATCCTAGTACTTTTCCTCAGTAAAGCATCGGTATCATGTGTATGAGAATCATATGAATCATGCTGAGGTGAAGGAACATTAGGAACTAACTCATGAGAATCATGCTGTAATGCAGTTTTCAAAGGAGGTTGTGCAGAAACAAAATAATCTGATTCATTCAAAAGTTGATCAAAAGAACCAAAATTGGGTAAACAAGAATCAGGCATATTTGAGGCATACAATGCATCATTTTGATATGGAAAAACATGCTCATAAAATATTACATCCCTAGAAACAACCACTTTATGATGTGTCAAATCATACACTTTATACCCTTTTGTACCATGTTGATATCCTAAAAAAACACACTTGACAGCCCTGACATCAAACTTTGATCTCCCTTGTGACAAAGTAGATGCAAAACAAAGACAACCAAAAACTCTCAAATGTTTGTAATCCGGTTGTCTATTAAACACCAATTCATATGGAGTTTTGTTGTCCAGTAGATGAGATGGTAACCTATTAATAATGTGCACCGCTGTTAATACAACAGGTCCCCAGAAAACTAAAGGTAAATGAGACTGAAATAGCAAAGCTCTAGCTACATTTAGTATGTGTTGATGTTTTCGCTCAACCACTCCATTTTATTGTGGAGTGGCAGCACAAGTTCTGTAATGAATGATGCCTTTTTCTTTAAAAAATGTATCTGGCATAAACTCACTACCATTATCTGACCTAATGATCTTAATTCGTGCAGCAAACTGATTTTCTATGAGTGAATAAAATCGAGGCAATATGCTGGCAACTTCAGATTTTGCTTTTAAAAGAAATAGCCAAGTAAGACGACTATGATCATCCACTATGGTAAGAAAATATTTATATCCTTCCATTGTGTCAACAGAAAATGGTCCCCATACATCACAATGAAGCAAATCAAAACAAGCTTTTGAGACCTTGACATGAACTGGAAACGATGCTTTCTTCTGCTTGGCATAATGACAAGATGAACAAATTCCTTTATTAAATCTGGGAAACAAACCATTACATTTCTGCACAAACTGTAATTTTTCAAAAGAAAGATGTCCCAACCTATGATGCCATACATCAAATGCATTATCTACTAATTGTATACAAGCAGCTGACTCAAACTCATTTACTAACATATCGTTTTCAATTTTTCTTCTCCCTTGCATGATGTATAACCCATCTCTCTCTTCAGCACGACCAATCATCTTCCATGATGATAGGGCCTGAATGAAACAAAGATTTTTAAGAAAAATAACACAAAACAGACTAGAAGACATGATTTGGCTCACTGAAATCAAGTTCATATGGAATGAAGGTATAAAGAAGACATTTTCAAGAAGAAAATCATCTAGAAGTTTCACAGTCCCTTTATGAGAAACTGTTACCTTGTCTCCATTTGGAAGGAGCACTGAAAGATAATGAACAGGTTTAGGATCAACAAGAAAATCAAATCTGCTTGTTATGTATTAGTGGCTCCAGTATCCACAATCCACAAAGAAGAAAAATCAATTGCAGATTTTCTGTCTTTAGAATTGAGATACTTACCTGCAGCTTTAGGAAAAGAATTCATTTGAGTTGTAGAAAAGGAAGTGGCAGAATTTGCTGAAGGATTTTCAATTATCATAGAAGGTACTGCTGCAGATAAGTGTTGAGTCTGCCCTTTTTGAACATTGAGGAGAGCCCTCAATTTCTGAACATGCTCCTTTGCTTCATTGATACCCTAGTCATCTACATCTTCACTAATTGCATGACAGCTAGATTCTGCACATGCTGCCACTTTAGATTGCCCTGCAGCAAACTTTCCCTTTCTTATTCCAACTGAATTTGGAAAACCAATTATGTGAAAGCATCTATCTTTGGTATGTCCCTTCTTTCCACAATGAGTGCATATCAAATCCATTCTTCTCATCCTCCTCCTAGGATCAAAAGATCCATTAGACCCAGGAGATATAGGAGCCAATAAAGCCATCGACTCCATATTCACACTATTTTGGCCTCACCATCATTTATGTTTCTTTTATAAGACTCATCTTGAATAACCATATTGTATACTTCATCAATTGAGGGAAAAGGTTTCATCCCTAAAATCCTGCTCTTAATGGGATCAAAGGCACTATTCAGCCCAAAAAGGAATCTATGCACATAATCCTGCATCTGTGTCTCTGCATACATTTTAAAACAATCTGGGTTGCACCTGCCACATTTGCAATGCGGGAGTGGCCTAAAATTCTTTAATTCCTCCCAAATAGCATTAAGATCCGAGTAGTAAGCATCAACTGTTCTGCTTCCTTGCATGATAGTCATAAGCGTCTGCTGCAATCTATTAATTTTGGTCATATCTGGCTGAGCATACCTCTTCCTTAGAGTATTCCATATTTCAGCCGCTGTACTCATATAAAACACATTGCTGGCAATCGATTCACTTACTGACCTCAGAATCCATGCAATCACTAATGTGTTACAGCGTTTCCATGCAAAATATATCTCATCTCCTTCATCAGGCACAGGTATTGAACCATCAACAAACGCAAGTTTATTTCTAATAACAAGTGCCATCTCAAACGATCTACACCATGTGAAGTAGTTCATCCCGTTAAATTGCGGAGAAACTATCACCGAATTAAGTGTATCTGCTTGACTTAAGAAGAATGCAGAAGCAGGATCATCAACACTTCCAAATCTGACCTGATTCATGACTGTGTTTGCGGAGACAGAATTGTCTTCTCGCTGTGCAACCTGCCTTCCAGTTTGTTGAGTCACCTCTCCAACCACCGCAGCTACATACGACCTTTGCTGGCGCTCTGATACCATATCAAAAGCATCCGCCGGAGCAATCAGCCGGAACCACCACCTGCATTCGTGAACCAGAACTCAACAGAGACAAACTGCCCGAACTTCCCCAACAAGTTTTCTATTTTTATTTTTCTGTGAAATGTAACTGTTACAAAACTCCAGCTTATATGTCTATGCCTCTTGGGCTTATTTACATTCTAATAAAAGCCCACAAACCAACTTCAACCTTCTACTTGTTTATTTAGCACAAACAACACACTATCCCCTGTTTCTGCTGCACCTCGCTGTCCTTTCTGCAACATGCCTTCATTTTTACAAAACAGACTGTAAGGTAAAGAACAAGAATACGTGAGTTGAAAAACAGAGTACAAGGAGAAAACCAAGCAGCCCTTCGGGGTGCTTTTACAGGACTATTAGAGAAATTCCTAAAGATTGCCTAGAGATTCTACCCTAAAACTAACATAAAGATAAAGTATCTAATGTGTTGTTGATGTCTTAATATTCTGGTCTTGCCTTCTATTTATAGAGAATCTTCGGTTATTCTTGATCCTTCAACTTCCACTTTGGCAGTATCTTCAATTTCTGTACGTTTTCATTAAGATCTTTTACCTGAAAATCTAATCTTGATTTAGATTCTTCACGAGAAGAATGATAAGATTTTTTTTCTGATTGATTTGGCAAATTAGATTTTCCTTCAATCGACTTAACTATTATAATCGATTGTACTCTACTCAAATCACAATCGACAGTCCAAAATTATCTCAAGAAAGATTTTCTCCTCTTAATCGACTCGCTTAATGGACTAGAAATATGTTTTTCAATCGAGTCACATGTAACTCCAGACAACCTTTATATTATAAAAACAAAAAATCAGTCGACTCATAATTAATTTTTCGAATAGCGTAATATTTTTAGTCGATTGAATTTTCATAATGTCGCGTATTCGTCGATCACCCTTAACAATCATTATGATATGATGAGTTCATTCGACAGAATTTTTGGAAGTGTCATATAATTTTGGATCACTTTCGATCGACCGTATTTTCGAAGCATTACACATCAACTGATCTTTCGCGACTATTTGTCGGGTTTCAATAAGAACTTGCAGAGAGTTACATATTTTTGGATCACTCTCGACAATTACTTGTAGAGTTTCCATATGAACATGCGTCGGCGTAAGAACTGTCAAACGCAAAGTCCTCAAATGTAAAGTTTCAAATTCCCGACAAATACAATCTAACCGCTTCGTTATACTACGGAGGGCAATTTTCATAGTTATTCGCACATCTGACTCTCGGAGGGCTATTTTCCAAGCCTCATCAGCGTCGAACGATCGAGCAAACCCTTCGTCGTAGAAGAAATCATCGTCCTAGTCACTGCACCAAAAACGTGTTGACATTTCGTATATTCACACGAAACTTGTTCCCGGCTCTCACTATGATCGCAAAAAACGTGTTTCCGGACAAAATACGTCGCAATATAATGAGGACTAAAAGGATTGAAGGAATGTGGTCGCCAAGACTTTCAAGCAGACAATGGAAAGAACAAGAATACGATAGATTTCGGGGTCTTTAAATTATTATCGTGTGTTTTTACGAGAGTTAAACCATTGCACGCTCGGTTAACCGGAGAGTTAACCGTGCCGTGCAAGTAACATTCAAAGACTCCGCCGGAAGGTTTTGCGACTTGGTAATTGTAATCGTGATGGGTTGTACCAGTGGCCACCTCTTCGAGATGATCCTGTAAGCAGGAGTCGGAAAAATCCTTGAAGGAGAAGGGATGATCATCTGAGTTGCAATGTCAGAGGACTGTGGCAACGATCCTCGCGGAAGAAATCATCTAATCTATATACCAATTAGTTAGAAATAGTCCGTTTTGATTTATATACTAGCGATTTGTTTTAGAAACGCAGCCACCCACGTAAAAAGAATCGAAAAGAAAATCTTAGAAACGAATTTTTGTTGAATGCTCACTCTTGTATAGAATTTCCAAACTAGGAATTTTATTTATATTTCTTTAACGTTGTTTTAGAAACGTAGGCACCCACGAAGACAAGGATAGCTTACCCGTTTCTTTTGACATATAAAGTAGGACGTCAAGGTGGTCTCATCAGGTGAGGCGCAAGCTTGGCGAGTTTAATAGTTGTTATAGAACGGGTAAGTTTCGTATCTGATCCTACAGTCGATAAGCGTTGTCCTAGCTCCGATGCTATCCTTGCAATGATCCAGCGTCTTATCTGAAGCGATTTGGAGACAAGAAGTACATTCATCCTCATCAAGTTCACCGTTGCACGCGCCGTGCCGGTAACATCCAAAGCGCTTCATGTAAGGTTTTTGGCAGTTGTAATTGTATTGGTGATGGGCTGTACCGTTGACCACCTCATCGAGACAATCACGTAAGCATAAGCGGTAAAAAGCTTTGAAGGAAGAATGATCTGGGTTGCAACCTTGGTGGACCACGTCTGTATATATTGGCCCCCCTCCAGAAGTGTGCCCTAAGAGAGCACACAACACAGCCGCAGCAACGATCCTCGCGGTGGAAGACATCATTCCTCCTTTTCTTTTCCTTTCTCCGATAGAATTTTCTCCTTCATTTCGTAATTTTATTTGATCTATTAAAAGAATAAGTTTTAAAATGGGCTTTGGTCATTTTAATGCTATTTTATAAGGCATAAGTTCATATATATTGATTTGGGCTTTAAACTAAAACAAATGAACTCATTTTAAGTGATTAAAAGTGGCCAAAGGAATCCACAATTTGAGGAATTACAGACGCCTCAAGATCTGGTAGAGCCGGGTGATCCTGACGAAGGGAGATCGACTCTCGTCTAGCATTTGGCTGAGAATCCACAGGAGGGAGGAGAAGCGACGACTGGCTTTTCGGGTCGTGGCCCGAGCGGATGGTTGCCGATTTCGTTCTAAGGTTTCCTTTTTGCTGGTCAAACGTGCCGAATGTCCTTTGCATATGAACATACAAAAATCACGAAATTGAAAATAATTTCATTACGCTTTCTTTATCCGGACAGTCAAAGTTGTTGTCTTCAAAAAATTTATTCGATGAGCTTTCCTGGGAATCGATGAATTCGTTCATTAACATGAACGGAGGAGAAGCCATTCGGTTCCATTCGGCCAAAATGCTTTCGCCGTCCTAATGAAGCCTAGAGAACGCGAGACTTCTTCGGCCACCTCGCACCTTGATGACATCTAAATTGGACTGCTTAGTAACCACCGTAGCTTTTAACTACATTTCTTTTGTAGATTGCTTGTGAGTTAAAAGGAAAAGGGAAAGTCATTTTTCTAGTAGTTATTTTTCCATTGATAATGGTCTAAGCACATTGCATATGCATAAAAGTCATTTCCGGCAGCCTTGGAGATCTGTCGATGTCCCCGCGTCTTTCATTCCAAAGTCAGCCACATTAGCAGCTGATGGGGTAAAGTAGTCAGACAAAGCAGCGAGCCGGCATAAGAATACTCCCCTCATCGAGACAATCGCATAAGCATAAGCGGTAAAAAGCTTTGAAGGAAGAATGATCTGGGTTGCAACCTTGGTGGACCACGTCTGTATATATTGGCCCCCCTCCAGAAGCGTGCCCTAAGAGAGCACACAACACAGCCGCAGCAACGATCCTCGCGGAGGAAGACATCTTTCCTCCTTTTCTTTTCCTTTCTCCCGTAGAATTTTATCCTTCAGATGGCGATTGTTCATCCCTCTATTTCTGGGGATTCTTATACACACAAATTGGGACACGAATAGTTTAAAGTTTTCATTTTTTTCGCCTAGGCCGTGACATTGTTTTCGGACAGCACAGTAGTGGGATTTAGTGTATGTCTTTACAGGATATCACAGGTATTGTAATCAACTTCGCTTAAGAGAGCATCCAAAATGTGCCGAATGGTATCATCGTCTCATTTGAATATAGTCGTGGTCATCCTCTTCCCATTTTATCCCGGGTGGCCACCACAAAATGAGATGTTCCTCGTCTTATATTCATATCGGTTACTACGTCTATGAGCATATGTATCACGTATTAATATGTCGTGTTCATCCAAGAGATGTTCATCATAATGATCGTCTAAGCACATGTTTAGGAACCATTCTTGGATATCCTTTCTTGTTTAGGCTCATTCCATTTAGAAATCCTAAAATTGATAAAAAGACACAACAACAAGGTTACAAAGTACTAAAGTAAACCTAATATTATCACAGTAAGTTGTCGTGCTACCCCGTGAACCACCAGGGCGATGCAGCAGTCGCCTCGGCGGAAAATCAAGCAGTCGGTCCGCCAATTAGAGACGTAAAAAAATCTGCAAAAGGGAAGCCCTCGTGTTCTTACAATAAGGGACATTCATACCGATGGGGAACTTCTCTCTACGTTTGCCCTTGCATTCGTGAGATGCATTAGAAAGTGCATCCAGTTAGTGCACCCCAGTTAGTTCCATTACCAGCTTAAACAATCTTACAATTGGTGTCTGTCTTTGCCACAAACTCGATAAAAGAGGAAAACAAATCTTGTGGAAATAAAAGGGTTGTCATGGTGGGAATACCTCGAGGTCCCCCGAAAATCTGGGCACCAATCAAATAAAATATTTTTGGTAACAAATCCCACAAATCTATTTGGTTTTGTTGTCTCAATTCAATAATTTGGGTAATGTTTAATGGTCCACATCTCCCCCACATTTAATTTCTTTCGTTGTCGATATTAGGCATGGATTTGGAATTGGATGTCCACATCGCCCAACTCAGCCTTATCGCCAATATCAATCAAAACTAAAATTTACAGAAAGCCACAAGCAATGATTGAATCCTTAACATTCCTTGATCAGACAACCTTAGATTCAATCGTTCGATCGACAGAAATGAATTTGGGATCCGACCACTGAATTTCTTTTTGTAACTGTTCCAGAGAAATACGGCAACCCTTTAACCTATCTTAGACGCATGTTACCGTGCTTGGTCTTCCGAGCCTTACCCCCGCCGAGGTTCGGTTTCGGCTTCCCGAAGGCGCCGCAGAACCCGCACGCTGAAACCCTCGGGGACGGGGGTTCCGCCACGGGGGAATCCCTCGCAGTCCTGTGATACCTCCTCCCGCCTTCTCCTGCAGACCGGCTCCTCTCCAACGTCGCTGCAGGCGGCTGGGCCGTCGAGTCCCCGGTTCCTTGGACGTCATCCCTGGGCTTGGTGAGTTCCCCGGACAGGAACTTGTCGTCCCAGACGAGGCCTGAGGAGCCTTGCCGGCGAAACGACACCGCAGATCTCTGCAGCCCCTCCATGTATATGGATGGCCTTGATGCTATCAATCTGTCTGTAGAGGGTTTTTGTTGGTTGTATGGTTTGGTTGTGTGTGTGTTTGTGGTGTGTGGATTAGGAGGTTTGGTTACTTGTTTTGGAAAAGAAAAGGCCAAACTTGGTATTAATTTTTATATTAGATCAAATGGGAGGAGGAGTGATGAGTAAACAAAGGGGATGATGATCTCATATTTACTACCTTCATGACATTTTTGATATCAAAGTTTGAGATGAGTTTGATGTCTTCCATTCCCATCCACTCAATTATTGATGATGAATTGGGGGGACCTCCTTTTTGTTTTATCATCAGTTAGATAAGAATTTGACTTTTCGTTTTGACAAATCTCTTACGTAACTATTTATTTATATATCGTTAAAGTTTTCCAAAAAAATAATCTCAAAATATATTAAAAAAATATCTCAAAATACATAAAAGGCATAGTCGTGAACCGCGACACTTAAAATACATGTATAAATGTGTCATGATTTTCAACTACGAAATTATGACATTGTTCAAATTTTCGAGTATTATGGTCTAAAACCGCGTTTTTTTTTTTAAGTTGAGTGTCGCGATGAACTGATATCATGTGTAACAGCTCGCTATATGATTACAATCTTCGAGTTGGCTGATAGAGAAACTGCGGGGAATACGGTAGTACCCTGTGCTCTCACAAGCTTCAAATCGGAAAGATGCAGAAGGAGGCTGCTGTGACCTAGTTCTTCTCGCTGGGGGTGAATTCCATTTGAGTTGACCTCGGACGAACAAAGGGATCCCCTGCAGCAGGACGACCCCCTTACAAGGAAATGCATAGACCTCATCGGT
This sequence comes from Melastoma candidum, assembly GCA_023653495.1. Classification (NCBI taxonomy): domain Eukaryota; kingdom Viridiplantae; phylum Streptophyta; class Magnoliopsida; order Myrtales; family Melastomataceae; genus Melastoma; species Melastoma candidum. The sequence goes on along the minus strand of CM042887.1, from coordinate 12,625,451 downwards.
GCACTTTGGCTCAACTCGACCATCAAATGGACAGAAGCGGCTATATCAGGCGCTCAGGGAGGCATCAAAAAAGCGTATAAATACCCGTGATTAACCTCCAATTGATCTCAGATACTAGTTCTAAGTGCCTTAATCAGAGTCTACAACCCAATAAAGAGTTGTCTTCGTTAAAACACATCGATAGCCGGAACGGGCCGAAACCATCCCAGTCGCGCCTTACTGAAGCTTCTT